>OY755242.1:65562237-65950468 GCA_963576725.1 Azorinus chamasolen
CTACTGCAATATCACTTCCTCGTTACTAAAACAGCAAGTACACATGTATGTTGCGGTAACAAGACGGCCATGATGGCCCTAAATCGCTCACCTGGTTACTATAGACTTATACATACACTTTATTTCTATGTGAAAAGGCCAGCTTCAGATTGGGGTCAATATGAAACCAAAGGCCACCATTTTAGACGTGGGTGTTAAAATTTGAACAATCTTAATAAAGGAACATTACGTGATGCTTCATATAAATTTCAAAGATCTGGGCCTTACAATTTCACAGGAGATTTTTTAAAGATTTTCCTTTGAAAAACTGATAGGCCCGGGTGGGTATTATTTGTCCAGGGTCATAATTTGGACAATCTTGGTAGAAAACCATTAGATGATACTACATGCCAAATTTCAAAGGTCTGGGCCTTACAGTTTCGAAAAACTCATAAAACTCGGGGCGAGGCCATTTTTAATCTGGGGGTAATAATTTGAAAAATCTTTGTAGAGGGCAAAAACCATGCGGAAAACTTCTATAGGAGCTTTCTGCTTTACTTTTGTTCTGCATTAAACTACAACAAATCGTGAACACAAATAGTTCCGCAAATAGCTCCGCGCCCACAATAATGATAAATCGCGAGTTAAAGGGAGACCACTGGAATTGAGATGTAAAATAAATTGTGCTAGTTGGCTACCCTGATTAGGCTGACAAAACGATTCCCTTTAGTCCACATATACGCATCTTAAGAGTTTTGTAATCTTTTTACATCCAGATCGAAAAGCTCCTGTTGCAGTGGTGTCTCAGGAATTACCCTGTTTGCTCATAATGTAATATAGATCTAACTCCACAGTGTCTGCCATTGTCATAAATAGAACATTTACTCCTATAGAGCAGATGCTCTATATATTTACCACAATGGTTTAAAAAGATGCCTTTTAAAGAGGAACCAAAAGGTGTCAGTAGGGGGGAATGGGTTAAATAGGTTAACACTGTGTTCTATATTGTCGCATTAGGATAATTTGGAGAATCCACGATGAACTGCGCAAAATGTCTGATACCGTTCATTCTGTAACTCGGCGTCTCATCAGGATCCAAACTGTTTGTCAGTTCTGGTATATTTCAAAAGAACTTGCCAAAAATTAAACTTAGAAATTTCAAGCAGTCGATAATATGTACAGACGAAATTTATTTGGCATGAAAGAGTTAAGAGTTTTATGTTAAGGGCTATGAAAATGACACATTTTATAAAATCTGTGAAAATGGAACAAAATAGAGTTTTTAACGAAAAGTACAAGCGAGTGGACATAACTTCCAAACAATTACTTAAATCTGCGAACTTTCACAGTAAAGCATTCATGAAGCAGATATAATTTTCTTATGTACATGTATTTTACTTCCGTATCAATCGTTATTACTCGGCTGTGTTCCGATTGGTTCCGATTGGTTCCCCGAGGCGTTCCCATTGGTTAGGCGTTCTCAATGGTTCCGTACGTATAGAACAAGAAATTACGAGTGGCGATGTATAGAAGCCGTCTGATTTGGGTCTGCTCTGTTTGCTTATGACATAACATAGATATGATTCAAATATTCACGTGCCCAGGTGCTTTTGTAACAAATAAATTTAATTAATATTTATAACGTCATATTTTCTTACACGAATATTCATGGAGGAAAAGGTTAAATCAGTCGACTTTAGAAGAGTGTCCCAAGGGAGTAAGAGAATTGTTTCACTGCCAAGGTCGCCGGGAAGCGATTTACAGGGCCTGCGTCAGTGGGCAAATATGTGATTACATGAGCATATAGCTTCTATGCACAATGTAAATGAGACGTCCAGTATTTCGGCCTTTTATCAGGATCTAAACGTATAACCCTTTCCTTCATATAACACGCTTTTTCACGCAATTGCAAACAGAGTAAACACAGATCAGACGGCTCCTGTAGGAGTGGCATGACCAGGGTCTGCTCTGCTTGCTATTGGAATTGTAATTGATTTGTTGTTTTTGTGTTGTTTTGGTTTCTAAAATGGTTACAACGTTCCACTTTCCGTATTTCACTATAACTATTCTGCGCCGCCTTTTCAAGGGACTTCACTGTTTGTCTCAAACTCTGTTTCTACATATGTGCTTTATTCCTTTGAAATTAGCATTTAATTATCTTAATTCCTTATTTTACCAAATGATTTAACCAACGGGATTGCATTTAGAAAGACAATACTGACCCTTTCGCTGCCAAACTCTGTCGTCTGCTAACATTGTCGTCTGCTACAAAATTTCATTCTTTTGATTTCATCATTTTTGTTTCAAAAACGTAGTAATAGTAACAAACAGTTTGGATCCTGATAAGACGCCGAGTTACTCGGCGTCTCATCTGGATCCAAACTGTTTGCATAGGTAATCACAGATCTGGCATTGGCAGCGAAAGGGTTAATAGACTAAACTGATTTTGGGCCAAAACAATGATTTTTTCAGAACTCACTGATGCATTTTAACCCTTCTACCCCTGGACACACATGTACTGTCATTTGCAGACAGTGTAGACCAAGTTGGCGGGTTCCTGTAATCAGGGTATGTACTGTCATCTTGCAAGTTTAAACTAGAGTATATACTTAAACACTGATGGGTTGTTCCGCTTTGAAAATTCAGGGTTGAAAGCGTAAATGATGAAAAGGTATTGTAGAACCCCTCTAATGCGACCACTTGATGAATAAACATGGATGTCTTAATAAGCGGGTGGTTGCTTAATGCAGGGCAAAAGTAATGCAGAAAACCCTTCTAGGAGCTTTCTGCATTACTTTTGTCCTGCATTAAGCCAACATCTGCATCTAGCACACAGAATTATACCTCTTTCATGTGGTAGCATTAGCGGGGTTTTACTGCATATTGTATACATTGTATATTTGTATATATACTTACTTTACTTGTTTCTTCCAGATGTGACTTCACGAAGCGTCATTCCTAGGTACATTCCTAGACTTACTATGTTATGAAGCCTTTTCTCTACCGACACCTTTAGTAAGCAGCACTAGCATAAATTTGTTTTGTTCTTCCAATAACCATCAGAAACATACACCACTGACACGCCGTCTTCGCATTTGCACAATGATCACGACTCGTTATATTAAAAATATACTTAAAAATATATTCCATAGTAGATTTAAATGGTCGCAGAACGAAAATCATGTCTTCCTTTGTACATATAATGCACAAATTAAGTAGGTTTAGTCTACCCTTATTCAACTACTTCTTACGAGTGGTCATTACAGTTTTCATTCGGTTTGCTAAATCGTTTAACGGATCGCCAAATAAGACGGTCGCAGACGTAGTCACCAACTCTTCAGAACATTAGTACTAGTTTTTTCACTGTTTACCGTTATCGAAACAATTACATAAATCCGGTTTATAACAGTTTACTCCAAACCCTTGAGTCCTAGTGCAGTCTGTCTCTCATTGGTACATGCAGCAGTCCCGTCCGTAGAACGCTGCGATTCTTAAATCCTGAGGTCTGTCTTTTATATTTCCTCTTCGGACTATTATTCAAAATGGCTACGATTCCCTATATACACTGGCCATTTTATATATTCATGTCTAAAACGTTTACTTATCATTTTAAAATTTGATTCAGCACAACAAATTTTAAATAGAAAATAATTGACCAGGATCACTTCCATCTTCAAAGAATATAAATCGCTTTAAATAATCCAGATTTTTTTTCTCATTCTAAATAAGTGTTAAACATTTACATGTAATCTCCCTATAACTTAGTTACAATAAACGTTTAGGGTGTGAAAGGTTTATGTATAATTCGGTCGGTCTTTCTTCTTGGAATTCTAAAAATACAGTTGTTCTTGGAATTCTAATAATACATATGTTAATTAACTAGAAGGGCGTCATATTTCAAAGTACATTAACCTACCCGCATGGCTAAATATAGAACAGTCGCCTGATATTAAGTTTTAGACCTGATAAAATAATTGGTTGATTGGTTAACCTTCACAAAACTTGATTATCAAAGTAGAATAGCCCCCCCCCCCCCCTTACCCCCCCCCCCCTCCAAGTGCTTAAATATAAAGTCCGCCTAAACTTGTTAGTGGATTTCGAATGGCAAACATTGCATACCCAGGTCAGATGACTCCTAAAGGAGACCAGATCTAGGTTTTCACAATTTACAAATAGCAGTACAGTAAAACCTCTCTAAAACGGAATTCTAGTAGAGAATGAGTTATATAGACACTTTAAGGCTGATGGCTGCCTAATGCAAGGTGAAAGACGTACAGCTCAAAGAGGAGCTTTCTGTATGATTTTCACCCTGCATTAAGCTGCCACTTATCTCCAAGGCCGATATTTATACTGAATTTAACTTCCGGTTTAGAGAGGTTCTACTGCACATGCATGTCCCGTATTCAATTGGTTAAAGTCCATATCATAACTATAGGCGAATCATAACCTACTGTCAAGCGCCGTTGAAAACAGGACTTTTTGTAAAGAAGTGTTTAGATACGTTAGGCAGGTGGCTGCTTAATGTAGGGCAAACATGCATTACGCAGCACGTTATGATCTGCTCTGTTTGCTTATGAAAGTACGCGTGTATTAAAGTCCGTTAATGATAGCTGTTTGAATGTCTGGTTCAGAGAGGTTTTGCATTGTAATGGTCATTCAGTTGGCTAGCATGTACACGCATGCACTGTGCAACGCTATACGGGCAGTATTTTATTCGTCCGCTTGACATCTTCTATTAGCTGTCAAAGTAACGATTTCTGTTGAAATAGTTTCGCCCTATAGGCTACATTTTGGCATATTTATAGAGTAGATCCAGATCAGAAAGCCATAGGAGCTGTGTGGTCAGGATTTACTCCGTTTGCTTATTGAATGGTTTAAGAGAATGAGTTTGAAATGTATGACACTGTCACGTGTTATGTAATAAAGTCTATACATAGTCACACGGTACATAAAGTTTAAACCTTGTTCCGCTTATCTCTGCTTGGCTTACTTTTGCAAACAGCTTAAAATTAGGATCAAAACTGCTTGAATCGCATTAAATAGTTTCTCAAAGCTTGATCGAATCGAAAAGAAAATTGTAAAATTTGAGAATCAGTTAATGTACAACTGATTAACCATTTCCCTGTTCTATATTTTCTACTAATTTCAAATACCTACTGAATATTAGTGGACAAAGTAGTTATATAATGAAATATGTAAGGTGTAACATTGTAGCCATTTTAGAACAGATATATATCAAACTCCTTTAGCAAACTGAGCAGCCCCAGATCAGGCGGCTCCTATAGGAACCGCCTGATCTGGGTCTACTCTGTTTGCAAATACATGAAAGTGATTTTATATAAAGGAAAGGGTTACTGGTTAAATTGATATACATTGAGGTAATGGGTTATAGTGTTGTAATTGTTATATACATTAACTGAAATGCATTAGCACCTTGACACAATTACAATTCATTTCATATAACCCTTACAACGCTTTATATTCAAATGGACTATTCCGAAATTCAAACAGGTCAAGCTTACAGTGACTATTTAGGGATTTTTATATAGAAAAGTGTAACATGACAAACATGATGAGAGAGCTCCTCTAGGAGCCCTCTCATATGGGTCTACACTGTTTGCAAAGAATAATAGTCACTCGTGTCCGGAATTGTAAGGGTTTAAGAAATCGTTCTATTACGATGAATTAAGGAAATTAAACCACACAACTGTTTTAACCCTTCCCTAATGAAATGCATTCATTAACTAATCACTTCGTGTACATGTACATTGTACATTGATTAAAGCGCTAACACTCTTACTGTTCTTTGTATATTGCAAATATAAAAAACTTCTGAATAACCATATAGGCACAGATATATAATGAAATATAAAAGGTTGAACATTGTAGCCATTTTATAAAGTAAAGACACAGATCTGTCAATTTTCATTGGCACACAGGGTAGACCCTGGTCAGACAGCTCCTGGGAGCCGTATGACCTGGGTCTTCTCTTAAGGTAGTTCGCGCTGTTGCTCGGCAAAAATCGAAGTTTATCCAATTATTATCATATTTGGTCCAGGTATACAGAAAGTTACCGCCGACACGACTGCGACGTTTATTTTAAAATTGACGTCGGTTGCTTAGCAATATATGACGTCAAAAGCGCCATCTGGTGTCATCTAAGCAATTCACATGTGTTTGCGTATTTCTTTATTTATTTACAAATGCCGTTGTGTATTTCAATGATTCGAAAACCGTTTTGAAGAAGAAGAATAGTTCTTCAACATGATATGCGATATATGTTTTACAAGCGTAACACTTTTGTTAAGTTGGGAGTTGAAAGTTGGGAAACCAATTTTACCGCATTCTGAAATTATTTTTTTTTCGCCATTTTCGTGGAATTCCAAAAATACTAGACGGTGAAAGATTATAAAAAAATTATATGCCATACTCTGTTCATTTCTTAACAGGATCACGTAAAAAAATCAATACCTATTCGAGTTCATTTTTTCGCTACGAGTGATTTTGCTAGGTTATCTATGGAGGACGATCAACGCCAAAATTGCATCATGCTTTGTGGCATTTCAGTTTGCTTCATTGTAATTGCATCATGCATTGTGGCATTTCAGTTTGCCTCATGATAAATGCATCCTGCATTGTGGTGTTGAACAGTTTGCTAAACGATTATTGCATGTCAAGATGGGAGTCCTTCTTTCATTGAAGTTTCTTCAATGACACATGACCCAATGCGGTAAGCCCATAGCAACAAGCATAAAGCCGAACGCCGAACGCCGAAGGCATAATGCACTTCAGCCGAACTCGCCATATAGGTGGCGCTGCATGTAAAACCAGATAATCAAACTACTGAAAGTACTGAGGATGGATTCAACGTAGATCGAATTAAATGTTTGGTTTGGTTTTTAAATGTTGTTTTGAGCGAAAAAAAAAAGAACATTATTCGGACGTGTGTGTATGGGGGGGATTAATTATTTAAAAAAGATGTTGCCTTTGGTGCAATTTTATTTGTTGCTTTTTTATGTCCGTCTGATCAGGGTCTGTCTTGTTTGCTGATGGTCTGTCAAAGATATCATTCTGCATAGTTTGCCCTGATAAAATTCACGTGTCCATATGCTATTTCATTGTCATTATTTTTCACATGAATATTCATTGAGTAAAGGGTCAACTGTGTAGTACCCTGATCGCCGATGTGTGATAGACCACGCGTGGATCATGTACGGACCGTCTGATCAGGATCTGCTCTGATTGCTAATGGAATTTCATTCATCTGTTTATTTAGAATTTCTGAATGACTTCAATGTTCCACCTTCCATATTTTCATTATAATGTTTGGTCCATAAATATTCTGTATAGGTATTGGAATCGGGACTAAATATAGAACAGGGAAAGGACTAAGATTACATGTATAAATATAAACATGTCTAATATATCATAAAATAGCATATTTTTTATTAGAATTATATTGGGTTTGAGAAATACATTACATTACATTATTTTCATTTTGTGTACAATATACTTATAATATGTTTACTAACCCTTTCTCTCATGTTAACATCTTTTCACACATTTGCAAACACAGCAGACCCAGATCAGATGGCTCCTATAGCAGCTGTCTGATCAGGGTCCGCTCCGTTCGTCAATAGAATTTGAAAGATGTTTCTTTACTTTCTAAAATGGCTACATTGTCCCATCTTCATTATAACTATTTTGTCCATGAATATTCAGTAGGTATTTAAATTTTGAATAAACATAGAACAGGGGAAGGGTTGAAAATAAATTAAGATATGAATAATAATAACTCATGAAGGTGTAATGAAAATATCTGAAATTTTGAACATTGAATACTTTATTTAACGAGGGTAGCTAAATTAGTCATAATGACTAATCTACCTTGAGGCCCTCAAAACAAGCATTTCATACAAAATACAAAACAGTAAAACACAGATCTATATACACAAGAAATAAATGTTCAGAAGTTCAGTAATGTTGCGTCTGGATAATTAATAAATGTTGTCTGCTTCAATTTGTAGATTTATTCTTTATGGACACGCATTTGGATCCTGATAAAACTCCGAGTAAAATGGCGTCTAATCTGGATCCAATCTGTTATCATAGATTTGATTTGCCACTAGCATCCAAATAGTTAATATAAAGCTATAATATATAAAGTATTGCACATAAAAAAATGAAATGCATAAATCACATCTGACCCCGATTCAGGTGGATGAATGCACGCGCTATTAAAATCACATATTTGTGACGTCATATACTCACGCTGTAATTATTATAAATACGAGAAAATATTTTTGCTCAATACTAGTTAATCTAAAATGATCTCTGCTTCAATTTTTTAAAAATGCAAATAGAGAGTAAACTAATTGAACCTGATGAGACTTTGAGTTATTAACGATATAGATTAATATATTCTTTCTGAAATTCAACCAATTTGCCCAGGGAGAGGGTATACATACTTTTGTGCATGCCCATATTTAGATTTACATTGTTATATGTTTAAATTTCATTTACATTTTCTTAAATTTTATTCACTTGAGGTCCTCTACAAAAGTTACATAAATTATGTCCCTTGTGTCAAAATTGGTTCACCCCAGGACCGGCTAGTTTTCTATAGAAACACATAGTGAAAACTTTGTAAATCGTATCCTCTGATTGTCTGGTGAGCGATGTCAGGGCCTTTCAGACCCTCTTGTTATTATTCTTCTTCTCCCAGCAGTAAATACCCCCCCCCCCCCCACACACACACACACACTCTCTCTAATGTAATGGATCAGTAACCCTTCTATTTGTTGTGTGTTTTTTGAAATCCTTCTATTTCTATGTCTTCATAGCGTTTTCCTTCTTTACCTATGTATTCGGCAAATCACTTCAGCATTTTAGTCCGAGCTGACTAGAGTACGACAAAGACCGGGGCGAAGATGGAACAACGAACCACGCATCAAGCATCAAGCACCAAGCACCAAGCGCTAAGCAAATAGCACAAAGAATATGCTCCAAAGAAGTTTAAACAATGAAACACATTATTTGACGTTATTATAATCAATAAACAAGTTTACAGAAGGCCAAATGTCGGATCGAGGAAGAAACTTCAAAGAAAGAAGAAAGCACATCGTGGCATGCAATAATCATTTAGCATAATGCATTTAACATGAAGCAAATTGAAATGCCACAAAGCATGATGCAATTTTGGCGTTGATCGTCCTCCATAGTTATCTCGTCATCATATTCGACGTCAAGACGACGTTGAAATATATATAAAACTGTTCCAGATCTTATTTACATTATATATGCTTATTGCTCTTCTTATTACACTATTTATTCATGGAAATATCAGTATGACTTGAAATTTTAGTTTTAATATTCCTGAAAACTAATTGTCTTTCATCAGAAAAAAAACTTTTTCTTCTATTAATAACAAATAGAGCAAACCCATATCAGACACTTCATGCAGGAGTTTCTGATCAGGGACTTCTCATTTTGTGTAAAAATATATTATAGAAAAGAGTACTGTGCACATATAATTAATAACTATTATTTAATATGCCTTTTTAATATGCTCTTTATTTGTTTAGAGTTGTAATATTGTATGAAATGTACTTATTTTTAGGGCGTCGTGGGTAGATTAGTCTTTTTACTAACCGAGCTACCCTCGTAAAATAAAGTGTTTCATTCATTCATTGACACAGGGCGCAAATGGAACGGGTCCATGTACGAAACTTTCCACAAAAGTTTCTCGCTTGGTTCAGTTCTATTTGAAACTTTGTGTATGTAGTTTGTATAATTATTCTGATTTCATTTTGCGTTATTGAAATGGTTTAGCGTAATATCTGCATTGGACACATTGTTTATTATGATCTGTGATTGTTATTTTTGCATATAAATGTATAAAATGTACTGATTAACAAAGCATTGGAGTACCTAATGAGCCACCCTCATTAAATAAAGTATTTTAGCATGTATTCATTAATTTAGATTAATTGGGTTACTCTCAAGCCTTTCATTCATTCATTCATTCATTCATTCATTCAATTCGTTATAAACCTTGTGCATATAGTTTGATCCAGATGAGACGTTGAGTAACTCAACGTCTCATCAGGTTCAATTAGTATACACTCTAACTGCATTTTTCTAATTTTGAAGCAGATAACATTTTATTTTAACTAACACTGAGCAAAATATTTTCTCGTATTATAGTATTGACAGCGTGGGTAAATGACGTCACAAATATGTGGGATTTAATAGCGCGTGCATTTATCCACCTGAATCGGGGTCAAATGGTATTTATGCACTTTATTTGTACAACGTTTACATGTAAGCTAAATCCAGCGTTATATTAATTATTTGGATGCTAGTGGCAAATCAAAACTTTGATAACAGATTGGATCTAGATAAGACGCCAAGTTACTCGACGTTTTATAAGGATCCAAATGCGTGTCCTTGAAGAATAGATCTACAAATTGAAGCAGACAACAATTTTCAATTATACAGACACATCATTACTTAGCGAGCAATGAGTTTATATCTTATATTAATTTCTTGTGCGTACATGTATATATATCTGTGATTTACTCTTTTGTATTTTGTATTAAATGCTTTTGTTTCAGGGCCTCAAGGTAGATTAGTCATTATGACTAATTGAGCTACCCTCATTAGATAAAGTATTTCATAAATTCATACATCCATTCATTCATTCATTCAATGAACAAATTCATTCATTCATTCATTATTAATTAATTAATTCATTCATTCACTCTTCCGTGAGAAGATATGACTGGATTTAAAAAAATAAGAAGTAGATCTAAAACAATAAATAAAAAATACATAAGAAAATAAATACAATCAATTGATACGGTGTCAAATGTTTTACTACCAAATATTTACATTGCAAACGACGCAAAATATAATACATGTAATTATTACAAGTTGCGTTCAAAAAATCGAAAATTTCATCTCATCGACAAAGTGACATATCAGAGTGTACTGGGTGAAGTGTAGATGTTGCTAGAGTCAGTATGTTATACTTATTCTAAAGATGTTCGATATATAAAGGAAATCATTACATTTTGCGTTACTACATTTTGCGTTGATATGCTTATTTTTAACCAACGCAAAATGTAATAACAACGCATAATGCAATAAATTTTGAGGTGGGCCTGATTCATACCATCACTAGGAAGATGGTCCACGGCCAGCAAATACCTTATATGGAAAACCAAAAAATAATGCGCATGCGTGAAAGGTTTTCGTGCCGGGAAAATACGGAAATCCACGGAAATTCACTAAAAGTCGCCATTTTGAATAAGAAGAAACGAATAGAGAACCTACCAACCAGCCAATTATGCACAGAAACTCCATAAACCTTTGGCTAAGGTGGTAAGTAAAGTAAACTAAGTGAATGACAATGTTCAATGCAATTTATGAATGCTGAAGTTAGAACAGTCGATTTACACCGGCTGAAACGTGCAACGGCAAATATTGCAGAAATGGCCGTGTTGTGAGTTTATAAAATTTCGAGCAGCACACTTGTTACGAACCAACACACCAGTGTTTCATCTTCATTGTATAAGGTAAAAAAAAGTCCGTTTGTATACTTGTGTTACCCGAATTAATGATTTTGAAATCGTTTGCATTTTATTACCAGCTTGCGGTGGAACGGTATGCGCTGATGTGCCTTTCGTCCGTTCTTACGGACACCACCTAAATTCGGATAAACAATCTGGGCCGTACCCAGGAAATTGTTGCTGGGGAGGGGGGGAGGGACTAGATGGGGAGGGCACAGGAGGGGTGTCCCCTCCCGGTAGCCGATTTTTTTTTTTTGCCACATTGAATGGTGCAATTTCCTGCTATCTGAATCACTCTATCAAGATATAATTTATGTTATAATATAGGAAATCAGTTCCGTTTACACCTGGGTTTCAGTGTATAGACTTACAGACGGATATGTGTTCATGATTTTTTTCCATTGACAGACAGACGTGATCTTGGTTAAAGTTTTTTTGCCATTGACACAAAGACAGACAGACATGTGACCATGTCTAAAGCTTTTTGCCATTGACAGACAGGCATACAGACATATGAAAAGTTTTTTCTGTAAGAATAAATAACTGAAATGCAAATATATAGGTTATTTTGTTTTTCTGAACATTACCAAATTATATACAAAAAAGCAAAATATCCAAATAAATATACACTCGACTAACCATAGCATCACAATGGGTTCTTTCTTCTAAATGTGAAAAAATAACACTGATCAAAACTACAAACATGAAATGTTACAGTTTAATTAGAGGGTCATGATGGCCCTTAATCGCTCACCTGTCAGGGCTTTTTTCTATATAACAGATACTGGCGATTTCCTTTAAAATCATATGCAGTTTTCCCCTAAAAATGGGTTTACCTCAGGTTTTTCCCCCAATTGGTAAATTGCGCATGATTGTTTCCCCTAATTAGCCATTTTTACTATTTAAAAGCGGGTAGCAATGTTTTCCCCTTCAAGTGAAAAAGCTGCCTGCCTGGTTATAACAGATTTATTTTATACAATGAAAAAGACGTTTCGTTTTATTTTATATTACAATAAGTTTCAGGGCTTTTTTAGCCGATTTTATAGCCCTTATTCGGCTATATTCCCAATGGCAAAATGTATGTTTTTCACCCATTTTTTTAGCAAAATTCCCAATCTCAAGTCACCGAAAAAATCCATGAAAAACGTTAACAAACCTCGATTTATTCAGTACAATCGATCTGGGAATGAATCATTCATACTTTTTTATTATTCGAATTGTTCGGAGTTATTCTTTCATTACTAGCTATTGATCAATGTCAGTAAAACGCTTATCGGTCGAAGTGTATACTGCTTTTTGTAGCAAGATATGCTTAAAATAACGTCTTGATACGTCACACCTCTCGTCTTAATTTTTCGACAATGTTTGTGAACAACGTAGCAATTTGCATTTTGACACGCCTGGTTCCTGAATAATTTATTTGCTAAACTCCAGTATATAGCGAAAACCGGAACCAACTCGTGATTACCTAATTCGAGTGTTCTCCGCGGGGGATTCTCCTGATTGGTCCATACCAAACTAGGCCAAGCGTGGATCACAGCGTGACAGGTCTGTCTGTGTTTAAGAGAACTAACAGATAATCTCTTCCAGGGAGGAAAATATCGGTCACTAAAAAGTGCCTTGGTAAAATTTCAAAACGGTAGATTTAGCTGAAAACTAAAAAGGGCCCATTAAAAAAATGGTATCTTGGCAGCCAGCTGGGGGGGGGCCCTGGCCCCGAGCCCCCCACCTGGGTACGTGCCTGACAATTGTACTAAACTTTCATTTCACTTTAATGGTATACTCCTCAACGCCGGATCATGGCATCTACTGAAGAGTAGATTTGAGCCATTTCAACATTAAATTATTTGAAAATAATAGATTTCTGTTACATGTAGGTTTTTCTCATTTTTTGAGCATGTAAAAGCATAATGTAGTCAAAGATTGCATATAGCCTTGTTTAAAAGTAATTTCTCAGGTTTTATACATAGATTTAGTCAAAAAACGGTTTGACTGGAAAGAGTTCTATCTCTTCGGATACTGTACATGTTCAATCTGGGGCATTGTTGTATAAGGCGGCTTATGAGCCACATGTGGACTGGACCCAGCCATTCCGGTGATACTAAACAGAGTCTGGTACAGTCTGGTAGAGTCTGGGGGCTTTTAAAGACGATTAGGTGCATTGTCATGATTATAACGCTGATAAATAATATTACTTAGTATGTTTGCAGCTGTAACAGGTAATATTAGTATTAGAATACCCTTAATTTTATCAGAAAACATTCTGCTTATATTAATAAGTGATTTTATCATAAATTTTAAAAGCAGTATGCACTTGATATGTATTGTATAACATATTATTATTTCGCTTTTTCCAGACTGCAGTCCGGCAAAATTTCGGAGGGTAGTGTACGTAGAGTCTGGAGATGAAAACGGAAGTTTAGGCCAACATACTGCTTTTGAATTTATGATGAAATTACTTATTAATGTTTGTAGAATGTTTACTGATACAATTCAGGGTATTCTTATACTAATAGGGCTTCTAGATAATACTTGACCAGACTCTATCCGACGTAGGTCGGCCATTACCGGGTAACATTTACCGTATGTTTTTAAGCTATTATACGCCCATTTTTAAATTGATATTAATTACTATAGCTGCAAACATACTAAATAATGTTATATAACAGCAGTATAATCTTGAAAATGCACTTAATCTTCTTAAAAAGCCTCCAGACTCTAGCGGACTCTACCAGACTCTGTTTAGTATATTTCACAAATTAAAAATTGGGTTTTCTTAACCCTTTTCCTAGTGTAAACATCTATTCACACATTTGCAAACAGTAGACCCAGATCCGATGGTTCTGTAGAAGCCGTCTGATCAGGGTCTGCACTGTTTGCTAATGGAATGTAAACATCTTTTCACGCATTTGCAAACAGAGTAGACCCAGATCAGGGTCTGCTCTGTTTACTTATAGAATCGATCATTTCATTACAACTATTTTGTCCATGTAAGTATTGCAACTTGGACTAAGTATGGAATAGGAAAAGGGTTAAGGGAGGGAATACATACATTCTTTTTTTGGGACTCGGTCTATTAACCCATTACTCCATGAATATTCAAGTGAGAAAAAAGGACATCATGGATATAGTTTAGATCAATTGCTATAAAGCTACAGTGACATGGACAGAGAAATTTGTTGCCATGGCAGAAACGGTATCTTAAGCAAACAGGGCAGATATTTTATAACTTGTTTTTAATAAATTAAATGGAAGAATTCTCTTTAAATATATATTGTATGAATGTATGTTTTACATTTTAACATATTAATTGCATTTTAAAAAGAAAATACATGCATAAATATAATTTGAAATTGGGTACATTTTGATTAATACATGTAGGTGGGTACGTTTTGACTCCATTTGGGTACGTTTTGACTTGGGTACGTTTTGACCTTGGGTACGTTTTGACTATAACCCTACTATAGGTGCGCAATACAATTGATATATAATTGTCAGCCTGCCTTTTTACCGAGAGAGTGGGATTGCCGCCGTGCAACGGCCTTTCCATTACTAAAAATCCTGCACAGGTTTTCTGCGAAAGGTGTTTGAGATAAGCCAAATCCAAAAAAATTGCATTGAAAAAAATACATTCAGCCTTTCATACAGACAGATTGTAGGTCTGGGGCCGTATTCCAGTAGCATCTTAAGTTCTCACTTAAGATAAGATTTTTTTTATTTTTTTCCTTAGCTAAGATAAAAAAAATCTTAAAATTAGGTTTGTATTCCAAAAGCTTCTTAAGAATTTTCTTATCCGGTTGTCAAGTGAAACAGGTTTTCCCTGTACCAAAAATAGCAAAGGAAGTAGGAACTTTCATGCGTACGCATATGGCGGGCGTTTTAACTAAACTTCGTAATTTCCAATGTTTGTAGGCTAAAGAATTTCTTTTGCGAAGTTCGTGCGATTTAAAGCTGTTACAAGCGTTTCACTAAAACGTTCCTAGAAAAGTGTCTTATGATCTTTGCCAGTACAAAATTCGTAACTTCTCTACACAACTGATGTAGTATGGAGCGGTATTTCAAACATCTTACATTTCCTTCGCAATCTCAGAAGCTACCCGCCTTATTCTACATGCCTCATTACTTATTCTACATGCCTCATTCTATATTCTTCATTCTATATTCTTAATTCTTATTGCTAAACGCTAAATGTTTCAATTTATTACGAAACTAACTCACAAAATACTAGTCTAGCTACAAGTGTTAAACGGCATTAGATCATTGGGCCATGCTTAATTCTTAATTGCAAATTCTATATTCTAGATTCTAAATGCCAAGCTCTTCAACTGAAATTATTACGAAACTTACATTAGTACTGAAATACTACTTTTTAGCTCACCAGAGCACAAAGTGCTCAGGGTGAGCTTTTGTGATCGCCTGATGTCCGTCGGCGTGCGTCGTGCGTCGTCAGTCGTCAACAATTTGAACCTTTAAAAATATTCTCCTCTGAATCTACAGGGTTCTCAGCTTTCATCTTTGGCACATAGTATCATCTTTAGGTCCTCTACAAAAGTTATATAAATTATGGCCCTGGGGTCAAAATTGGCCCCGCCCCAGGGGTTCCATGTTTTCAATAGAAACATATAGTAAAACTTTGAAAATCTTCTCCTCTGAAACCAGAAGGCTCTCAGCTTTCATATTTGGCACATAGCATCATGTTCAGGTCCTCTACAAAAGTTATATAAATTATGCCCCTGGGGTCAAAATTGGCCCCGCCCCAGGGGTGGGCAGTTTTCAATAGAAACAAATAGTGAAATCTTTGAAAATCTTTTCCTCTGAAACTGGAAGGCTCTTAGCTTTCATATTTGGCACATAGCATCATGTTCAGGTCCACTACAAAAGTTATATAAATTATGGCCCTATGGTCAAAATTGGCCCCGCCCCAGGGTGGGCAGTTTTCAATAGAAACAAATAGTGAAATCTTTGAAAATCTTCTTCTCTGAAACTGGAAGGTTCTCAGCTTTCATATTTGGCACAGAGCATCATGTTCAGGTGCTCTACAAATGTTATATAAATTATGGCCCTGGGGTCAAAATTGGCCCCGCCACAGGGGTGGGCAGTTTTCAATAGAAACAAATAGTGAAATCTTTGAAAATCTTCTTCTCTGAAACTGGAAGGCTCTCAGCTTTCATATTTGGCACATAGCTCCATGTTCAGGTCCACTACAAATGTTATATAAATTATGGCCCTAGGGTCAAAATTGGCCCCGCCCCAGGGGTGGGCAGTTTTCAATAGAAACAAATAGTGAAATCTTTGAAAATCTTCTTCTCTGAAACTGGAAGGCTCTCAGCTTTCTTATTTGGCACATAGCATTATGTACAGGTCCTCTACAAAAGTTATATTAATTATGGCCCTGGGGGTCAAAATTGACCCCGCCCCAGGGGGGGGGGGCAGTTTTCAATTGAAACAAATAGTGAAATCTTTGAAATTCTTCTTCTCTGAAACTGGAAGGCTCTCAACTTTCATATTTGGCACATAGCATTATGTACAGGTCCTCTACAAATGTTATATAAATTATGGCCCGGGGGTCAAAATTGGCCCTGCCCCAGGGGCGGGCAGTTTTCAATAGAAACAAATAGTGAAATCTTTGAAAATCTTCTCCTCTGAGACTGGAACGCTCTTAACCTTCATATTTGGCACACAGCATCATGTTTAGGTCTTCTACAAAAGTTATATAAATTATGTCCCTAGGGTCAAAATTGGCCACACCCCAGGGTGGGCAGTTTTCAGTAGAAACAAATAGTGAACTCTTTGAAAATCTTCTTCTCTGAAACTTGAAGGCTCTCAGCTTTCATATTTGGCACAGAGCATCATGTTCAGGTGCTCTACAAAAGTTATATAAATTATGGCCCTGGGGTCAAAATTGGCCCCGCCCCAGGGGTTCCATGTTTTCAATAGAAACATATAGTAAAACTTTGAAAATCTTCTCCTCTGAAACCAGAAGGCTCTCAGCTTTCATATTTGGCACATAGCATCATGTTCAGGTCCTCTACAAAAGTTATATAAATTATGCCCCTGGGGTCAAAATTGGCCCCGCCCCAGGGGTGGGCAGTTTTCAATAGAAACAAATAGTGAAATCTTTGAAAATCTTTTCCTCTGAAACTGGAAGGCTCTTAGCTTTCATATTTGGCACATAGCATCATGTTCAGGTCCACTACAAAAGTTATATAAATTATGGCCCTATGGTCAAAATTGGCCCCGCCCCAGGGTGGGCAGTTTTCAATAGAAACAAATAGTGAAATCTTTGAAAATCTTCTTCTCTGAAACTGGAAGGTTCTCAGCTTTCATATTTGGCACAGAGCATCATGTTCAGGTGCTCTACAAATGTTTTATAAATTATGGCCCTGGGGTCAAA
The DNA here is from genome assembly GCA_963576725.1 of Azorinus chamasolen. Classification (NCBI taxonomy): domain Eukaryota; kingdom Metazoa; phylum Mollusca; class Bivalvia; order Cardiida; family Solecurtidae; genus Azorinus; species Azorinus chamasolen. Next base: position 65,580,184 of record OY755242.1, read on the forward strand.
ATTGGCCCCGCCACAGGGGTGGGCAGTTTTCAATAGAAACAAATAGTGAAATCTTTGAAAATCTTCTTCTCTGAAACTGGAAGGCTCTCAGCTTTCATATTTGGCACATAGCTCCATGTTCAGGTCCACTACAAATGTTATATAAATTATGGCCCTAGGGTCAAAATTGGCCCCGCCCCAGGGGTGGGCAGTTTTCAATAGAAACAAATAGTGAAATCTTTGAAAATCTTCTTCTCTGAAACTGGAAGGCTCTCAGCTTTCTTATTTGGCACATAGCATTATGTACAGGTCCTCTACAAAAGTTATATTAATTATGGCCCTGGGGGTCAAAATTGACCCCGCCCCAGGGGGGGGGGCAGTTTTCAATTGAAACAAATAGTGAAATCTTTGAAATTCTTCTTCTCTGAAACTGGAAGGCTCTCAGCTTTCATATTTGGCACATAGCATTATGTACAGGTCCTCTACAAATGTTATATAAATTATGGCCCGGGGGTCAAAATTGGCCCTGCCCCAGGGGCGGGCAGTTTTCAATAGAAACAAATAGTGAAATCTTTGAAAATCTTCTCCTCTGAGACTGGAACGCTCTTAACCTTCATATTTGGCACACAGCATCATGTTTAGGTCTTCTACAAAAGTTATATAAATTATGTCCCTAGGGTCAAAATTGGCCACACCCCAGGGTGGGCAGTTTTCAGTAGAAACAAATAGTGAACTCTTTGAAAATCTTCTTCTCTGAAACTTGAAGGCTCTCAGCTTTCATATTTGGCACAGAGCATCATGTTCAGGTGCTCTACAAAAGTTATATAAATTATGGCCCTTGGGTCAAAATTGGCCCCGCCCCAGGGGTGGGCAGTTTTCAATAGAAACAAATAGTGAAATCTTTGAAATTCTTCTCTGAAACTGGAAGGCTCTCAGCTTTCATATTTGGCACATTGCATCATGTTCAGGTCCTCTACAAATGTTATATAAATTATGGCCCGGGGGTCAAAATTAGCCCGCTCCAGGGGTGGGCAGTTTTCAATAGAAACAAATAGTGAAATATTTGAATATCTTCTTCTTGGAAACTGGGTGGTTCTCAGCCTTCATACTTTGCACGTATCATCATGTTCAGGTCCTCTGCAAAAGGTATATAAATTATGCCCCAGGGGTGAAAATTGGCCCCGCCCCAGGGGTAGCCAATTTTCAACAGAAACATATAGTGAAAACCTTGAAAATCTTTTTCTCTGATACTGGAAGGTTCTCAGCTTTCATATTTGGCACATAGCACCATGTCCAGGTCCTCTACAAAAGTTATATAAATTGTGCCTCTTGGGTCAAAATTAGCCCAATCCCACGGCAGGCTAGTTTTCTAAAGAAACATATAGTTAAAACTTTGAAAAGCTTCTCCTCTGATTGTCTGGTGAGCGCTTCAGGGCCATTCTGGCCCTCTTGTTAATAAAAGGATCATTACTTTACGTGTTTCATAGTATCTATTAACATTTTTTGTTTGTTTATTCTTTTAACATACTGCTTAATATTACTTTGGGCTTGTTTTATTTTTGTTTACACCACCCACAAGTCAAAGTAAAAATAATTTGAATATACATATTGCATCATAGCTCTGTATGCTTCAGCCTTATTTCACGTGTTGGTCGCCTCCCTCCAGAACGAGGGAAATTAGATACATGCAGTAAGTCATACATGTCATATATCAGATTGTTGTTTGATTTTGCAAATTGGCATGACTTATATTAGCAATAGTAAATGCAATAAACCTAGATAGTTTGACCGCCTTTGGTCAGTAATAATCATATAGGTAAAAAAAATTTTAACAGATTTGCCCGGAACTGTTCGTACCAATCTGTAAATCATTCAATGGTCATTTCAACTTTTCCTGATTCTATTAGAGACATATAATATAGGTCTCTGATTCTATGTAGTATGTAGCCAGTTAGAGATGGTGCGAAAAATCGATTAGCAGCCGAACGTGTGGCTGGGTAGCTCAGTGGTTAGAGTGCTGGCATGGTAAAACAGAGGCCCTGGGTTTGGGTCCCGGTAGGACCACACATTTTTCACGTTACATTTGGCGCCTAATGTGAATAACCTACATGCTAGTGATGGGCCGATTATCACTTACAACAGATTGTGGATCGATTATGACCTTCCAATTGCGACAACTGACTTCGTTTAAGCACAATCAATTGTCGGTACTTCATAAAATGGAGAGAGGATTACACAAAGATTTGGTGAAAGTTTTAGCTTTCAACATCCATTTTACGTCAAGTGACAAGTAATGAAAGCTGCAAGCTGATTGGACGAGTGCCCAGTTTCGACCAATAAAATTTGTCATTGCAATATTAGTCATGTGATACACATATGGTGTGGAATTTGAATAAACTTGAAATTGTTCATTTAAACGCACAAACTATACTTCTTAGAAAGTTAATTAACAGACACCTTAAATAAAAATGAAATAAATGTCAATTACACAAAAATGACTAAACAAAACAAAGAAGTATAATAAGGCAACACAAATATAGAAAATCCAGTATCATTTGACACTCTATATTATCTTTCATATGAAAATTACCTAAATTGTAAGCACTAATCAATGATAGAATATATTTTTTTATTTCTGATTAAATCGATTAATAATCCATTAGTCAATCGGTAAGGCCAAAGCGATGTCAGATTTCAGATTCAGATTTCCACCCCATCTTCCATCACTACTACATGCTGGTAAATTGTTGAATTATGTGGCTGTTTGGAGGTTATAGTATGATAAAAGGCAATATTTAGGTTCCTCTCTGGTAAAAATGTATATGAAACAGTGGTTGCATTTCCTCAATTGTACAAAAACAATATCATTACACAGTTTAAACTACCAGTCCTTATTGGCACCACATATATATATTTTTATGCTCCCTGAAGGGGTAAGCATTATAGTTGCCATTTGATCTGTCGTCCCTTCCATCATAATTATGTCTGGAGCATAACACAGATACTATAAGAGGTATCAGCATGAAACTTCATAGGTAGATAGATCTCAATGAGAAGAATTCCATTGTACAAGAATCATCACTCTCTTTTTCATAATTTAGGAGTTATTGTCCTTTGTTATTTTTCATACTTAAATTTTGTCCGGAGCATAACACAAAAATTATAAGAGGTATCAACACAAAACTTCATAGGTGGATAGATCTCGATATAAGGAGAAGTGCATTGTACAAAAACCATTACTCTGTTTGCCAAATTTAGGAGTTATTGCCCTTTGTTATTTTTCATGCTTAAATTTTGTCCGGAGCATAACACAAAAACTATAAGTTTCATAAGTAGATCGATCTCAATGATGAGTAGTGCAGTGTACAATAACCTTTACTCTCTTTTGCATAATTTAAGAGTTATTGCCCTTTGTTTTTCATACTTAAAAGGTTTGTCCTGATTTTGGAACAATCATTTATTCAGTGTCACTGTGAGGATGCTTTGGTTTTACCTATTCTCTTGTTTCACTTTTTAAATTGAAGTGAATTAAAAAAAATATATGAAAGAAGTAATGATAGGAAATCCTTATGTGTCAAAACTGGTCACTTTAGGATAAGATATCTAATGGCAAATGCAATGTATTTGTTTTGTGTAAAATTTAATGGTAAACCTAACAGCTCTGCAGCATTGTGAATGTCAACTCGATCTTCAAGTCTATAATTCTTTAGTTTCAGATATGTCAAAGCAGGAAAGGGTTGTGTCATTGTTGAGGGAGGCCTGCTTGTTGCTGAGTGAGTCAGCAGTTAAATACTGTCCATCAACAAACGTCAGCAGCACAAACACCTCAAGTAATATAAGGCCTCAAGTGAGGCAACTATTTGCCCCGTACAGAACTAATGGGGCAAATGGGAGAAGATGTACCATTCAGTCCACCCACACTGACGAGCCTACCTGGACCCATAAATTTTTTTGTCTATCAAGAAATAATCAGGTACAAATTTTATAGTTCATATGAGATAAAACTAGAATGCTAACTCATTAAAGGGATAAAAGCATAGTTTATCAAAAGGGTTGTCAATGATTGCTTGTGTAGCCGGGTAGGGATTGTGGTAAAATAATTTGATAGGCTTTACTGGTAACTCAGTAGGTAGAGTGTTAGCATGGTACGCCAGAGGCCCTGGGTTCGAGGCCCAGTCACAACTTTTTCATCATGTTACACTGGTATATTTAAAAAAAATAATATTTTGGTTGCCAATGGTCTTTAGTTGGTCGTAGAATGAGTAATTATCAAAAACACTGTAGCAGCCACATTTTGGGCCCAATCTTGCACAAATTTGCTCAGAATATTTTTCAAGTCTGGTATCTTTACAAAAATCTTTACAACTTTAGAATGTAAGGCAGAGAAAGAAAAGAACCTCTATGAATTGCATAGATTTTTAAGGCCAAACATGTTTTCATTGTTGCAGGAAGTTTTATGTTTGAAATGTGGTGACGAGATACCTGTGATGACCATGGACAAACATCTAGAACATAAGAATCCTGTAGAAATTTAGATTCGGCAAGTATTTTTATATCTTTTCCTCATAATTCTGAATGATAATAACTTACTGTAAGCAAAATTTTACAGTGTTACTGTAAAAGGATAAAACCAGACATGTTTACCAGCTGATATGTTTTCATATAATAATTGCCACAAAGTACTCAATTCTGTTTCCATTCAGTTGGGATGTCCATGTCCTGTGGACACATTTCTGGTTGTTATTTATTTAAATATGAATAGCTAATCAAAAAGAAATTTGAATTACAAAATAACTCTTTGCATGCTAAGTAATTTTTCGCCTGCAACAATTGTCGTCTGCTTCAATTCTTAAAATAAATGTTCTCTCATTTTTAGCACGACTATTCGAAGAATAGTGGAGCTATCCTACTCGCCCCGGCGTCGGCGTCGGCGTCCGCGTCACACTTTGGTTAAGGTTTTTGTTAAAGTCCACTTTTTGCCTCTAACCTTTGGAATAAAGCTTTGAACTTTGAAACACTTGTTCACCACCACAAATTTTATCTGTAGGTAAGAGTACATAATTCTGTCAAGCATTTTGACAGAATTATGGCCCTTTTTAACTTAGATTTTTTGGTTAAGGTTTTTGTTAAAGTCCACTTTTTGCCTCTTACCTTTGGAAAAAAAGTTTTGAAACATGGAACACTTGTTCACCACCACAATCTTCATCTGTAGACAAGATTACATTACTCTGTCAAGCATTTTGACAGAATTATGGCCCTTTTTAACTTAGAATGTTTGGTTAAGGTTTTTGTTAAAGTCCACTTATTTACATAACCCTTTGAGATAAAGCTTTAAAACTTGGAACACTTGTTCACCACCACAATCTTCATCTGTAGACAAGAGCACATAACTTTGTCAAGCATTTTGACAGAATTATGGCCCTTTTTAACTTAGAATTTTTGGTTAAGGTTTTTGTTAAAGTCCACTTATTTACATAACCCTTTGAGATAAAGCTTTGAAACTTGGAACACTTGTTCACCACCTCAAGCTGCATATGTAAACAAGAGTACATTACTCTCTCAAGTATTTTAACAGAAATTATTGCCCTTTTTTACTTTAAGTTTTTCTCTTTCATTAAAGAGTTCAAAGAGATCCTACATCCTGAATGCTGATATTTTACTGAGACTGATTACTTGCTTCTAGTATCATTAGACACTATTTTAGTCCACTATCGAGCATTTTTACACTAACAATTCTGAGAATAGTCGAGCGCGCTGTCCTGTGACAGCTCTTGTTTTTTAACTATTGAAGTAATTTTTCGCCTGCAACAATTGTCGTCTGCTTCAATTCTTAAAATAAAGATGACAAATAGTTTGGATCCTGTTGAGATGCAGCATTATACGGCGTTGCATCTGGATCCAAATTGTTTGCATAGGTAATCACAGTTTCATCGCTAGCGTGCAAAGAGTTAAACTAGTCCATTTATATTTAGGACACAGAGCTCCTGATATGTCCGATCCCTCCTCAGAAGAAACAAAGAGCCAGGACATCAACAAGACCGATTTGTGACTTTTTATGTGTAAGTGTTTTGTGTTTTAAAAAAAAAATCTTCTTTTCAAAAACTGCAAGGGTTAGAGCTTAGATATTCGTCCTGAATTGATGTACTGCTAATTGTCCTTTTCAATGATAATTAATGATAATTATCTCGAGAATGATACAGATTCAAGTTATTTAATCAAAAGTGGCAATGGTGAAATTGGTTGCTCTTGAGAATAAGCTCAACTGCATGCTCAAAATCAGGGCCATTACTAGTAGGATGATTTCCTCAATGATATAATTTCGATTGATTTATATTTATACCCCCACAAACAGAGTTTGAGGGGGGTATACTGGAATCAGCCTGTCGGTCGGTCGGCGGTCGGTTGGTCGGTCGGTCGGTCTGTCTGCAAAATCTTGTACGGCGAACTCCTCCTTCAGTTTCGACCCGATTCACTTGACACTTGGCATAATTGTTAATCAGGGGTAGTAGATGTGCAAGACACAAATTTCAGGTCTTTGTGACCTTGACCTTGACCTTTGGCCTTGAAATTGGTCTTGAAATTGGCAGGCAAAAGCTTGTACTTGGAACTCCTCCTTCACATTCAACCTGATTCACTTGATACTTGGCATAAATGTTACTCAGGAGAAGTAGATGTGTAAGACACAAATTTCAGGTCTCTGTGACCTTGACCTTGACCTTTGGCCTTGAAATTGGTCTTGAAATTGGCATGCAAAATCTTGTACTTTGAACTCCTCCTTCACTTTCAACCTGATTCACTTGATACTTGGCATAAATGTTACTCAGGAGTAGTAGATGTGCAAGACACAACTTTCAGGTCTCTGTAACCTTGACCTTGACCTTTGGCCTTGAAATTGGTCTTGAAATTGGCATGCAAAATCTTGTACTTTGAACTCCTCCTTCAATTTCAACCTGATTCACTTGATACCTGGCATAAATGTTACTCAGGAGTAGTAGATGAGCAAGACACAAATTTCAGGTCTCTGTGACCTTGACCTTTGGTCTTAAAATTGGCAAGCAAAATCTTGTACTTTCAACTCCTCCTTCAATTTCAACCTGATTCACTTGATACATGGCATAAATGTTACTCAGGACTAGTAGATGTGCAAGACACAAATTTAAATTCTCTGTGACCTTGACCTTTGGCCTTGAAATTGGTCTTAAAATTGGCAAGCAAAATCTTGTACGGCAAACTCCTCCTTCAATTTCAACCTGATTCACTTGATACTTGGCATAAATGTTACTCAGGAGTAGTATATGTGCAAGACACAAATTTCAGGTCTCGGTGACCTTGACCGTTGGCCTTGAAATTGGTCTTGAAATTGGCAGGCAAAATCTTGTACTTTGAACTCCTCCTTCACTTTCAACCTGATTCACTTGATACTTGGCATAAATGTTACTCAGGAGTAGTAGATGTGCAAGACACAAATTTCAGGTCTTTGTGACCTTGACCTTTGGCCTTGAAATTGGCAGGCAAAATCTTGTACGGCGAACTCCTCCTTCACTTTCAACCTGATTTACTTGATACTTGGCATAAATGTTACTCAGGAGTAGTAGATGTGCAAGACACAAATTTCAGGTCTTTGTGACCTTGACCTTGACCTTTGGCCTTGAAATTGGCAGGCAAAATCTTGTACTTTGAACTCCTCCTTCAATTTCAACCTGATTCACTTGATACTTTGGGTATTTTTGTTATTTGGTCCTGTTACATGTTCAAAACTTGGATTTGCAATCAAGGCTGCCGTGTGGGGGTATTCATCACCTTTAGTGATAGTTCTAGTTTTTAACTGTTCGGAACCATAAATAACACCGACTTCAAGAATACACTGTTTATTTAGATGCAATATATTTTAACTGTGATTTGTTAGTCCATTTATGAAGCATAAGTACAGATTCTTCATACATGGAAAGATCATGATAAGAGGAAGTGTCATGCATAAGATCCATAACTCTAGCTTCACTAATATTGGAGTTATTGCCCATTGTAAATTTGTTCATTTTTAGAGGTGAAATGTCAAGGTCATCCTTCAAGGTCAGAGGTCAAATATATAGGTCAAATCACAGACTTTAACATTGGTCATAACTTTTGAACCAGGAGAGATACAGACTTGATATTTGGTATGCATGTGTATCTCATGAACCTGTGCCATTTGAGGGTTGACATGGCAAGGTCAAGGTCAAGCTTCAGGGTCAAAAGTAATATTGGGGGCATAGTGTTTCACAAACACATCTTGTTCCTTCTGCAATTTTTCTGGGAGTTATGCCCCTTTGAACTTAGAAATCAGTCTTTTAATCCTTTCCTTGTAAGCGCAACTCCTCTGAAACTCCTCTACAGATTTTCATATAATCTTTCATGTAGCAAGGACACAATAAGTATATCTGCATATTGTCAGGGATGTTTCCTTCTGCAATTATTTAGGAGTTATGTCCCTTTGAACTTAGAAAATACTAGTTAATAGTGAAGGAAAACCCTGTTTGATGTCATGTTGACATTTCTTGTTTGTTATTTTTTGCAGAGGGGAAGATCTCTTCACCATGGATAAATCCAGAAGACGGAAATGAAGAGGAGACCTGTGTAAGAAGTGGTCATGTTCTCCAAGCACTCATTGGGTGCACGAGTTTACACTCACAGATGAACTATGGAATGATTATATTTGACCATAGTTCAAATATGCTTTCACATGTCAACACTTGTGCTCCAAGTGTTACATTCTCAAGGACCAAAGATATACAATCATATGAGATGTTTGAAGAAATGATAATTAACATCATAGTGGGGGCATATGGGTTTGGGATAGAATAAGTGTACACTACTACAATAATCCGCTAAACATTTTTATACGCCCACCTAATAAAGGTGGTCGTATATTGGCGAGGCCCTGTCCGTCCGTTCGTCCGTCAACATTTTGTTTGTCCGCTATTTTCTCGGAAAACTGTTTGACAGATATTAATGAAACTTCACACAAATGTTGAATGCATTAAGATCTGAAGCTGAGTTGATTCTGAGGTTTATTTGATTTTTCGTTTCAGAGTTGTGGCCCTTGTCCTTAAAAAATAATGCAAATAGTTTGTCCGCTGTTTTCTGGAAAAACTTTATGAGAGATATTTATGAAACTTCACACAAATGTTTAATGCATCAAGATCTGAAGCTGAGTTGATTCTGAGGTTCATTTGATTTGTCGTTTCGGAGTTATGGCCCTTGTACTTAAAAATAATGCAAATAGTTTGTCCGCTGTTTTCTGGGAAAACTATTTGAGAGTTATTAATGAAACTTCACACTAATGTTTAATGCATCAAGATCTGAAGCTAAGTTGATTCTAAGGATAATTTTATTTTTCGTTTCAGAGTTATGGCCCTTGTCCTTAAAAAATAATGCAAATACATGCAAATAGTTTGTCCATTGTTTTCTGGGAAAACTATTTGAGAGATATTAATGCAACTTTGCACAAATGTTTAAGAGTTATGGCCCTTGTCCTTAAAAAATAATGCAAATACTTGCAAATAGTTTGTCCACTGTTTTCTGGGAAAACTATTTGAGAGATATTAATGAAACTTTACACAAATGTTTAATTCATCAAGATCAGTAGCATAGATGTTTCCCCGGTACGTTTATCCAAGATCAAGGTCGCACAATTGGATTTGGATTTTGCGTTTAGCAAAAATGTTAACCTCTATTATGTGGAACACATTTTTGTAAGTCCACTTATTATACGCCCGTTTGAAAAAACGGGACGTATTATGGAATGGCGCTGTCTGTCGGTCTGTAACATCTCTAACTCAAGTTCTTGGTGGATCCTTCTCAAATTTAACCACAATCTTTATCTAGACATGCTATAGTAGCCTACCAAGTCCCGGTTTGTTTATCCAAGGTCAAGGTCACACAATTGGACTTAGAATTTGCATTTAGCAAAAATGTTAACCGGTAGGGCTGGACTGATATCACCGATGCATCGGTAAATCGTCGTGAGAAGTCCGCGATGCAACATCGCGATACCAAGTCCAAAACATCGATGTTTGGCGATACTTTGCAATGTTTGAATACTTGATATAATTAATGATATAATAAACACGAGATTACTCGGATCTGTTATTATGCACCATCCTCAAAAGCCAAATGAATCCATATGAACTTACTCAGCTTATAACGCTTCTGCAATGCTTGTTATTTACTTGTTATCGCTTAGGTCCTATAAATTAATATTAATCGCAACGACACGGTCGTACTCTACCTCTTTTTCATTTGCAGAAATCGACGAAGTGTTCTGATTGAATAACTATGTGTATAAGAGGCGGGCCAAACTTTCTTACGCGGATTATACGGCGTATATCCGGCCCAAGATTTATACATCATGATCAGTTAATCTGCATAGTGCAGTGAGTGCACATATCCTATCAAGATCTGTCATGATAATATTCATTTAAGGAAAATTTCGGCCATGAAAGATGCCGAAAAAATATGCCTCGATTAGCTTCTGTTTTAAGAGAACCCGGCACTTGACCGCGTATAGTAGGTTGGGACCGGCACCGGAATTATCCCCTGCCCTATTTGCAAAATACTTTCAATGCTGTAAGCGACTGTTTTGTAGTAAAACGACAGCCGAAATTGAGATTGAGCAGCGCCTCTGTGTTTTATTAAGACGAATGTTTAGAAACATTTTGGGCTTGAAAAAGGAGACAAACAGAAGGTGATGTGTCTTCTGTCTTTTGTATTGCTCAGTTCACTGAATACAGCAGTTTATCAGTTGTTAAACATGTATCATTATTACATATTGGCCTTGGTTATGCAAATATTTTGTTCAAATCGAGTATCGTGATGTATCATCTAATCACTACTACATAATCGTGATACTTAAATGAGCAGCGATATCTAGCCCTATTAACCGGTCTGTCTGTCTGTCACATTTCTAACTCAAGTTCCGCTTGGTGGATCCTTCCCAAATTTAACCACAATCTTTATCTAGACATGCTACAGTAGCCTGCCAAGTCCAGGCTCGTTTATCCAAAGTCAATGTCACTTAATTGGACTTAGAATTTGCGTTTAGCATTTGCGTTAAGCAAAAATGTTAACCTCAATTTATGGTACACTTGTTCACCGTCACAACCTTCACCTGTAGGCAAGAGAAAATAACTCTGTCAAGCATTTTGACTGAATTATGCCCCTTTTTAACTTAGAATTTTTGGTTAATGCTTTGTTAAAGTCCATTTATTTACATAACTCTTTGCGATAAAGCTTTTAAACTTGGAACACTTATTCACCATCACAACCTTCACCTGTAGGCAAGAGAAAATAAGTCTGTCAAGCATTTTGACCGAATTATGCCCCTTTTTAACTTAGAATTTTTTGTTAAGGCTTTGTTAAAGTCCATTTATTTACATAACCCTTTGAGATAAAGCTTTTAAACTTGGAACACTTGTTCACCATCACAATCCTCACCTGTAGACAAGAGTACATAACTATGTCAAGCATTTTGACAGAATTATACCCCTTTTTAACTTGGAATTCTTGGTTAAGGCTTTGTTAAAGTCCATTTATTTACATAACCCTTTGCGATAAAGCTTTTAAACTTGGAACACTTGTTCACCGTCACAACCTTCACCTGTAGGCAAGAGAAAATAACTCTGTCAAGCATTTTGACAAAATTATGCCCCTTTTTAGCTCACCAGAGCACAAAGTGCTCAGGGTGAGCTTTTGTGATTGCCTGATGTCTGTCGGCGTGCATAGTCCATCGTCAGTCCGTCGTGCGACGTCAGTTGTCAACAATTTTAACCTTTAAAAATATTCTCCTTTGAATCTACAGGGTTCTCAGCTTTCATCTTTGGCACATAGTATCATCTTTAGGTCCTCTACAAAAGTTATATAAATTATGGCCCTGGGGTCAAAATTGGCCCCGCCCCAGGGGTGCCTTGTTTTCAATAGAAACATATAGTAAAACTTTGAAAATCTTATCCTCTGAAACCAGAAGGTTCTCAACTTTCATATTTGGCACATAGCATCATGTTCAGGTCCTCTATAAAAGTTATATAAATTATTGTCCTGGGGTCAAAATTGGCCCCGCCCCAGGGGTGGGCAGTTTTCAATAGAAACAAATAGTGAAATCTTTGAAAATCTTCTCTGAAACTTGAAGGCTCTCAGCTTTCATATTTGGCACATAACATCATGTTCAGTACCTTTACAAAAGTTATATAAATTATGGCCCCAGGGTCAAAATTGGCCCTGCCGTAGGGGTGGGCAGTTTTCATTAGAAACAAATATTGAAATCTTTGAAAATCTTCTTCTCTGAAACTGGAAGGCTCTGAGCTTTCATATTTGGCACATAGCATCATGTTCAGGTTCTCTACAAAAGTTGTATAAATTATGCCCCTGGGGTCAAAATTGACCCCGCCCCAGGGGTAGCCAGTTTTCAATAGAAACATACTGTGAAATCTTTGAAAATTTTCTTCTCTGAAATTCTGGCCCTCTTGTTAACTTAGAATTTTTAGTTAAGGCTTTGTTAAAGTCCATTAATTTACATAACCCTTTGCGATAAAGCTTTTAAACTTGGAACACTTGTTCACCGTCACAACCTTCACCTGTAGGCAAGAGAAAATAACTCTGTCAAGCATTTTGACCGAATTATGCCTGTTTTTAACTTAGAAATTTTGGTTAAGGCTTTGTTAAAGTCCATTTACATGTATTTACATAACCCTTCGAGATAAAGCTTTTAACCTTGGAACACTTGTTCACCATCACAAACTTTACCTGTAGGCAAGAGTACATAACTCTGTCCAACATTTTGACAGAATTATGCCCCCTTTTAACTTAGAAATTTTGGTTAAGGTTTTGGTTAAAGTCCACTTATTTACATAACCCTTTTAGATTAAGCTTTTAAACTTGGAACATGTGTTCTCCATCGCAACCTTCACCTGTAGGCAATAGTATACTACACTGTCCAGCATTTGACATAATTATGACCCTTTTTAACAGAAGCTTCATCTGTAGACAAGAGTAAATAACTCGGACAAGCATTTAGACAGATTTATGGTCCTTTTTAATTTAGAATTTTTGGTTATTAAAGGTGTTTTTTTTTTGTTAAAGTACGCCTTTTTACAATCCTTTGAGATAAAGCCTTGAAACTTGGTCGCACAATTGGACTTAGAATTTGCGTTTAGTAAACACATTAACCTCAGTTTATGTTGAACAAGACCTCGACGGGCGTATATTGTGCCCACTGGCACTCTTGTTCACTTAGGGTTGTTCCATTTAACCCTTAGTCTGCTACAGGCGGATGAATGACTACCCTATTCAAACAGTTTGGATCCAGTAACTTGATTATAGCTTGGAATTTGAAAATGTAGTAGGTGAACAATTCTGTAAAAATAATTTGCTCAGTAGGCAAAAGGTTAAATGTGTATGGGGATGCAGGAAGGTCCTTTCAAATTTAGCAACCCACCAACAGAAGTTTTTTACTAATGCACAAACCAAATACATGTACATGTAGTACCATTTTTGCAGCGAAACCCACCCATCCATAGCTGTTTTTAAAGTGCCTTTGTACCCCAATACACATTTAAATGGAACAACCCTTAACAATTTACTTGTAGAAATTTAGTTTTACTTTGTCAAACATACATTTATGTTGGCCGTGTTTCATTTTGCATTTTTAATGTTGTTTTTAATTGAAATTAAAATAACATTTTTTGTTACTCATTGTTTTATTCTCATTATCTCCCCAGTTTCCTCAGTAAAAAGTTATGGCCGTCTTTTGTCGGTTATCTGATCGGGAATGATGAAGGATGTAAAAATATATAGTATATATATTCAATTGTTTTTATTTATTTTGCATGTTTTTAAAAATGCAGATAAATTACTTTTACTCTAAGCCTTTGCATACAGGCTAGACCCAGATCAAATGGCTCCTGTACAGTGTAGGAGCTCTCTGATCAGGGTCCGTTATGTTTGCTTGTGGAATAAAATAGATCTGATTCTATAGTTCCTACTTTCGCAAAACATTCATGTGTTAATGTGTCACACAAACAATACTGAGTGTCCGTTTGAATGACCCCTCCTCTCCAAAAACAATAAGATAAATTTGTATAATTTTTCGATTTTGTTAACCCTTTACACATGTTAGAAATAATGTCATCATGAATACTAATTAAATTAGTTTTATAATATATTAACACAGGAAATTTCGGGCATATTGACATTTATCAGGGAATGTTATCTGTTATAAATAATCATGACACTCATGATTATTTGTAACAAATAACACTTCCTGATAAATGTCAATACCATTATTATCTGATTTTCGGTTGAGAATATCTCGTCCATTACTGCTGTATTTATAGTGTTATCATGTTCTGGAATCGATACAGATTCCACTTCACTTCCTTCTTCTGGAAGAATGTCTCCGTGTTCCTCACCGCATTCTAAAATGTGAAAATAATGAATAATAATCCCTATGCAGGGATGGCAAACCTAATTTTGAATTACTTGTCTGTTTTGCCTATTAATGATATTTTATACCATATGATAAATATATAGCAAAACCCTGTAAAATATTTGTCTGTAATGACTTTTGGACTACACGGACAATGGAATTTGCCACCCCTGCTATGCCCTAATATTGTAAATATGACCCTTGGTTTGAAAATAGCCCTACCCTGGGGCATATGAGTTTTGCATAATATTTTATAGGAAAACCTTTAAAATCTGTTCTCTAAAACCACGACCTAGGGCTTGATACCCCCTGTGATTTCTAGCCTATTTTTATTTAACACATTTTATTTACAGTACCAACTATTTAAAGAGTAACTGCAATAAAAGTAATAGTTGGCAGTTAAATCTGCCCATATATCGACGAATTTAATAACAGATCCAAGCTGTTTAGGCAAAAAAATCTTAAGATGTTCATTGAAACGGACTAAAAACCTTAAGATGTTCATTGAAACAAACTAAGCCGCACACTGAGCTTGTAGAGGTAGTAATGAGATTTCCTATGGACATAACATCGTGATATTCTAAAATAAGCCATTATGGGTATGGCTACTTGTGGTATTATGGCTACTTAAGACACTCCGCCCTTCTGGAAATCCAGGTGGCCTTATGGGGCAAACGGTAAAACAGTTACAGTTAATATTTCGAGCTAGAAAATTGTGTCTGTAAGACACATTGATGCCCCCGTGTGGGTGGTTACCTAGCTGTACGTAAAATTCCTAAGGCATTTGACCCTGACCTTGGGCGTGCGGTCAGCATGGGCCGGGTTCATAATGAAAGTATGGATGGTGTTGAATGTGTATATGCAATTCCATGCCAATAGCTATAGCGGTTAGTGAGATATAAGACGATGAAAAAACTGACAACCAACTGCACGTAAAATTCCTAAGTCATTTGACCTTGGGCTTGCGGGCAGCATAGGCTGGGTGTACAATGAAAGTATGGATGGTGTTAAATGTGTATATGCAATTCCATTGCAATAGCTACAGTGGTTAGGGAGATATAAGACAATGAAAAACTGACAAAACACTGCACGTAAATGTGACGACCAACTGCTATAAGACAATAGACGTACATAGAGATAGTGGAGCTATAGGGAGTTTGCCATATGATAATAGACGTCAGAGAGGGTGAAGCTATAGGGAGTTTGCCACAGGAAAATAGACGTCCAGAGAGAGGGTGGAGCTATATGGAGTTCGTTATATGATAATAGACGCTCCAGAGAGAGGATGAAGCTACAGGGTGCTTTATGTCGGATAATAGACGATCAAGAGAGATGATGAAGATACAGGGAGCTTGCTATAGGAGGGTGAGGCTACAGGGAGCTTGCTATAGGATAAAAGCCGCTCCAGAGAGAGTATGAAATTACAGGGAGCTTGCTATAGGACAATAGACGTCCAGAGAGATGGCGAAGCTACAGGGATCTTGCTATAGGACGATATACGTCCAGAGAGAGGGTTAAGCTATAGGGAGTTTGCTATAGGATAATAGATGCTCTAGAGAGAGGATGAAGCTACAGGGAGCTTGCTGTCGGAAAATAGACGCACCGGATAGAGAGGGTGAAGCTACAGGATAAAAGCCGCTCCAGAGAGAGGGTGAAGCTACAGGGAGCTTGCAATGGGATAAAAGCCGCTCCGGAGAAAAGGTGAAGCTACAGGGAGCTTGCTATAGAATAATAGATGTCCAGAGGGAGGGTGAAAGTACAGGAAGCTTGTTGTCGGATAATTTATGCTTCCTTGCTTTCATTGCGTTTGTATGCGGCTGTTGCCTCTGCTATGGCCACCTTGCCGACAACGCGTGTCCGTTACAAGGGCATGATACGATCGACGAACGAAAATCCATCTATATAGCAAAAATGCCTCAAGTACTATTACTGTGCTCTGGACAAGGGATGGGCGTCGGATATACTTACTATTGACTTACGATGGACTCGCTTTTTGTAAGGCTCCATAAATCTGCGAAGGGCGCCATAAGTAGACGTGCGTCGACAACATAACATTCTTGCGTTGCATGCCATATGGCGTAGGGATTGGGTCAAAAGTATCCCATGGTATTATACTTGGTATAATAATGTACCCGCAGGTGCATTTTTGTACCTGCAGGTACAAATATATACCTGCACGTATATTTTCAAAATGTACCTGCAGGTATTATTTCAACCTCGACGTATATAATTTATACCTGCAGGTATATATTTGTACCTGCAGGTATATTTTTATACCTCGAGGTATAAATTGTACGTGCACGTATATCTTAAATGTGTTGACCAATAAATTGGCTCGTTACAGAGGTGAAATATATAGCATTTTAATGGATTTTTTTTTCAAATTTAAGAATTTTACATAATCCTTTGTTTTTCAAGGAATAATCTTTTTGCCACAGGCATTGAATCTAGTATGTTACAAATATTTTATTTGGTAAATTGATACTTGTGGTCTTGACAAATCCTTAGTGCTAAACTATAGGTCTGCGTTACATTAACTCCCTCCTTGATGCCTCTCACAATATAGATAATACGGGTATTTGCTTCGTCACTTCCTAGCCTAACTGCCTCCAAGTTTATGATAAGCAGCGTAATTTACTGCTGATAAGACTCCCTACTGAGCCAGCTTGCGAGTAGCACATCCGCTCGCGTGTCCCGTGGGCATAAATATCACACCTAGCTACTCCACACAGAGTTTCATTATATCCTTGCCGCCCCAATGATTTCTAAAAGACTGTCACATTCATTTGCATTGCAAACCTTTTGCCTCGTAGAAATGTGTTCATGCGTTTTTCCCATACAAATAGAGTAGACCCAGATCAGACATGGTTATAAATATTACACCTACTCCACGTAGAAGTTCATTATATCCTTCCCTCCCCAATGATTTCTCAAAGATTATCACATTCATTTGCATTGCGAACCCTTTCCCACATAGAAATGTGTTTTCATGCGTTTTTTTCTTTCTTTAAAATAGAGTAGATCTACATCAGACAGTTCCTGTAGAAGCTGTCTAATCTGGGTCTGCTCTGTTTGTTAATTGGTAATATAAAGTGTGTTCTGTTGTTTCTACTGAAAACACCCAGTTTCCATGTCCCAGAATGAATCTGTATTATCAGTTCGAAAAATCTCGAGTATGGCAATGTAAGAACGAATTTGATCGGATGAACGGAGATATACTTCCAGGTCAATTCAAAATATACCTGCAGGTATAAATTTTATACGTCGACGTATATAATTGTACCTGCATGTCTATATTTTATACATGCAGGTACAAATACCTGCAGGTATATATTATGTACCTGCGGGTACATATTTATACCTAGTAGTATTAACAAGATACTTATGCTTACTTAAGAATATTCGTTAAACAGGGACCTGATGACGCCGTACCCAGGAAACCTTAAAAAACAGGGGTTAGGCCGGATTAACAACCGATCATTGTACGGACGCCGTGCTCTGATAGACTGTTGAATGCGGCGCAATCGATTGTGGAATGTCTGTCCAGAGATACCGTGAAATTCTTATACAGTTTGAGGTCTTAGGCCGGTAATTCCTTGTTTATGTCATAATAGCCGGCAAGATCTGCCCCATTTGGGGTGTGCTGGTTATTTAGGAATATATGCAAAAATTTATTATGTGAACGCAACTCATTGTAAAAATTACATTCAAACAATAGTGATTTCCATCTTTGAAACAATGTCACAGAAACTACATATCACCGACGTATCTGCCAGTCTCCTTTCATAGCAGTAAAATTATACCCAACTAGAACTTTTGTTAAAAAAAGCCTGTCTCCATCCCCCCCCCTTCCTACACCCAACACAAACACACCCACACAACAAAGTTTATAAATGATTGGATCAACATGTGCACTTTCAATTTTCAAGGATGACCCTGTCGCTGTTCAAAATGTGCAGCTCCACGAGTTGTTTATGTATGCCAAATATGAAGTCTCTATCTAAAATACATCACTTTGAACTTTACCTTGACCCAGGAGGATGACATTGACATGCCACTATTCAAATTATGCAGCTCCATAATATGCGTATGTATACCAAACATGAAGTCTTTCTATAATACTTCACTCTGACCTATATAATTTACCTTTGACCTTGAAGGAAGACCTTCACCTTGACATGTTACTATTCAAAATGTGCAGCTCTGAGTATTTATACCAAATATGGTTTCCATTTCAAATACTTCATTTTGACCTATACAGATCTGGAGCAGGCATGAAAATTAAGGATAAAATATTTGACCTTGAACTTTGACCAATACGCCTGCATCCTCATGTCTGCACATCGACTTGTTATGGAGAATATTTCTGCCACAGCAGAGATTTTTTGTTCTCATAGCCACGTAAGTATCGATTTGTTCGGGCGGACAGACAGACGGACAACTCGACCAAAAACAATGTCTCCCCATTATAAATGGGGGATACATAATTAGCCACACAGTTGCGCCTTTTGATATGGAGAGGTGCATGTGTTTCATACAGACATGCTGACTGCAAATGACTTATACATAATTTTGAGTAAAAAGGCAGTGAAATAATAACAGAAACAAGGATTACTTGGCATTTTTAATACATGTTATCGATACATTACTGCAACAAATGTACATATGGAGGTTTCAAATAAATTGTGGACAACAAATAACTATAAATCCAAAACAAGTTATGTTATCCTATGCACATCGATATTACTCCATTCACTTCCCGGAATTGTCATCTGCTTCAAGTTTTCATCTGCTTCGAATTTTCATGTTCACATTGAATCAATTTCATTTTCAAGAATTTGGATCCTGATAAGACGCCGAGTTACTGGACATCTCAACTGTATCCAAACTGTTTACTCTTGATATGACACATATCTACCCATCTTCATGACAATAAACGGGTTAACTCTCATCACCATATCCATTGACATAATCAACATTGATAATTATTTTTTTCATCCAAACAGAAAATACAGGATTCTATGGATCAATCTCCACTAGCATACAGAGAAGACCTAGATCAGACAGTTCTTATAGGAGTTACCTGAACTGGGTCTTCTCCGTTTGCACAAGATGTTAAAGGGCATTAGAGAGTAAGGGTTAATATCCTTACTGCAAAATCATTAATTTTCGCAAAGTGTTTAATTTAGCAAATTATTATTATACCACATTTATATAGCGCTCTTTTCACACAGGATATGTGCATTCAAAAGTGCTGCACATGGATGAAATCAATAATCGGAACGAACCGCATGATTATTTATCCAGACAATGAAATATTTATAATAGATATACAATAAATATAAAATCACTAGCCGTAAGGAATGCATGATCGTCCATCCAGTCAGTGAAGGATATACAAAAGATACACAATAGATATGAAAATCATAACCGGAAGGAACCACATGATCGTCCATCCAGTCAATGAAAGATATGCAACAGATATACAATAAATATAAAACCACTAACCGGTAGGAACCACATGATTATCTACCCAGTCAATGAAAGATATGCAATAGACATACAATAAATATAAAATCACTAACCGGTAGGAACCACATGATTATCTACCCAGTCAATGAAAGATATGCAATAGACATACAATAAATATAAAACCACTAACCGGTAGGAACCACATGATTAATCTACCCAGTCAATGAAAGATATGCAATAGACATATAATAAATATAAAATCACTAACCGGTAGGAACCACATGATTAATCTACCCAGTCAATGAATGATAAGCAATAGATATACAATAAATATGGTATACAATAAATATAAAATCACTAACCGGTAGGAACCACATGATTAATCTACCCAGTCAATGAAAGATTAATCATGAGTTCTGTAAACAGTGCAAATGTAATACAGAAAGCTCCTGTAGGAGCTATCTGCATCACATTTGTGCTGTATAAAGCAGGCATCTGATTTAAATATTACCATACGAAGTAAAGTTTGCATGAACCAAAATCGCGAAAATTAATGCACACGAAATTATATCCCTCTACAGAAATTCCATTGATGAAAAGAAAAGTCATCAATACACATATAGTGGTGGAAATTGATTAAAAGGACACCTCAATTCACAAAAGTACATCACAATCAATACACATATGAAAAATTATCACATGGAATCAAAATTGCAATAATTTGCTATTGAATAATAAGCAAAGGACAATCTCAGTGGATAGTTTAACCCTTTCCTTTATAGATACATGTTTTCCCGCACCGGCAAACAGAGAAGACCCTGATCAGACAGCTCCTTTAGGAGATGTCTGATCAGGGTGTGCTCTGTTTGCCAATGATATTTCATACATCAAATCATGTACTTTCTATCATTTCTTTCGATTCGACAATTCTTGCACCTAGCAATGCAGTACCTTGTGGCGGTTGCGTTTTGGGGGTAAATGGGAGTGTTAGAATTGATATAACAAGAGAATCTGTACAACAGATAGATGCTCACCAAATAAATGCTGCTTCCAAATGGGCTTTTTTATATATATGAAAAATAACAAAGGGCAATGACTCCTAAATTATTCAAAAGAGAGTGATGATTCTTGTGCACTGCACTTATCCTTATCGAGATCTATCTACCCATGAATTTTCATGTTGATACCTATTATAGTTCTTGTGTTATGCTCTGGAAAAAAATTAAGTATGAAAACTAACAAAGGGCAATAACTTCTAAATTATGCATTAGATGGTGATGATTCTTGTGCAATGCACTTCTCCTTATCGACATCTATCTACCTACGAAGTTTCATGTTGATACCTATTATAGTTTTTGTGTTATGCACCAGACAAAATTTAAGTATGAAAACTAACAAAGGGCATTTACTTCTTAATTATGCATAAGATAGTGATGATTCGTGTGCACTGCACTTCTCCTAATCGAGATCAATCTACCTATGAAGTTTCATGTTGATATCTATTACAGTTTTTGTGGTATGCTCCAGACAAAGTTATGACGGACGGAGGGACGGACAGAGCGGTGACTATATGCTCTCCCTTCATGGGAGCATAATAAATGTTTACCAGTGATCTATTGTGCATTAGATCATTGATAGTCGTTGAGATGCGTAGGAATTAAATCACTCTGCCTATGGCCTTGTGAGTTAATTCCTATGCATCTCAACTCCTAACAATGATCCAATGCACGATAGACCACTGGTAAACATTTATTTCTTAATGTACACCCCTTTTTTCCAAAGGAGTGACAAAAGTCTTCTAAAAAAACATATAAATACATATCTTTTCAAAAAAATTCTAAGCATATGTTTCCCTGTCCCTCATAGAATTGTGTTTTCACACGCCTTTCAAATAATGTAGTCCTAGATCTGACGACTCCTTTAGATTCTGAGGTGTCCTCCTATGTGAAAACTTCCATTATCTATTCAGGAATGAATTTTAAGTCAATTAACTCTTTGTATTCTAGTGGCAGATTTTCCCACCTACTGATGACTTGTGCAAACAGTTTGGATCCAGATCAGACCCCACATAATTTGGGGCCTGATCTGAGATCCAAACTATTTGACATTTACTTTTTTTTCAAATTGTAGGACAAAAATAAAACATTCGCCCAAATGATGCAATCTTGAATTCTGCAGACAAGAAAATACCAGCGTGCAAAAAGTTAATATGTATAAGGTCAATAATTTTTTTAAGAAATGTTAATCAGGGAAAGGGTTAAATACAGATTCACACACGAGAATAATCCTGCAATGAAAAAATTAAAAAACAAAAATAAGTAGCTTTGGTATGTACAATGAATACTATTATACCAAACTGATAACTTTCACTAGAAAATATTCATTTGTTCAATGGTACTTGCTTTAAACACTTCCCTGGCCAGCATTTACTGAGGAGTTGTAATTCCATCAAAATGTTTTGCTGGAATTATCTTAAAAGTAACCTTGACCCTTGGCCTTGACCCAATCTCATGTATCATATCAACTGAAAGACCTTCACTTAAGTCATCTACATAGCACAAATAATTTGCCTAGCATTTACAGTTCTAAAGTTATAAGCAAATTTAAAGTTTGCAAGTGATGCTCAAGTTTTCAAAATAGTGACCTTGACCCAATTTCATCCCTACATCAACTGAAACACCTTCATCCAATCCATCTGCATGCCCAAAATGAATTGTCTAGCATAAGTAGTTCAGAAGTTATAACTAATTGTTAAAGTTTTTTTTATCATGACCAAGTTGTCAAAATAGTGACCTAGACCCGATCTTAGGTATCATCCTTATACTAACTGAAATGCTGTAACCCAAGCAATCTGCATACCAAAGACGAATTGCCTAGCATCTGTAGCTTACAGTTCTAGTTAATCCCAGCCAAAGCAATCCTTAATTTGCTATGGATAAGTGACCGTTTCCTTTCATTCCATTCATGCAAAAAAAAACTGTAAGTAAAAGCAAAAATGTGTCTGTGACATCTGCCTAGCTGACCTTTTAATACACTGAATGAAACTGTTAAACTGTTCACAGATTTCAGTATTTACAGATTCAAACCCCTGAAGGCGACTTGATTTGAAAGCACTAGAACATTTGTGTGCATAGCTGTGAAAAATATCGTGAAAAAACCTAACATTATTGTAATATCCACTTTCTCTGTTAAGACAATATTCTTGAAGGTTACAAGCGAAGTCATAAAATACAACGTCCGGTGGTTTTTCTAAGAAAGAATAAAGTGAAGCTGATGGATCTTTCCTTCCCTCTGCACCTGTCATATGAAATCCATAGCAATGGCCATGATCTGCACAAAACCACAGAAATAAATTAGACGTACCAGGTGCAGAACATTGAATCTTTGAATACAGTTTTTGGCATCTTTCAAAATCCATTGCAGTATCATCATGATCAATATTTCTCTTGGCATTTACATCATTGTCAATTGAAAACTTGCGTACATTTCGCAATTTTAATCCAGACTGACTGAAATAGTAAGCTCTGCCAAATTTAGCTGGGTTATAAGTTCCATGCTGTTGAATAGCATTTTCTGGTTCATTTACTGGAATATCCAAAGATTCGTTAATCAAATATTGAATTAAAAGCCGTATATCATCTGGTATACAATTATTGTGAACTAGCATTGACTCACAAAGCAAATCTCTCAATTCAGGTGCATATGAACGCATCTCATTTATAATGATGTTGAAGTTATTGCCATCTATATCTGGATTACTAACCAATTGCTGTAGTCTGGCACAGAATGAAGGTGGTAAAAAGCTTGTCACGGATGCAGTAGTGCTCAACATTTTTAAAACAATAGCATAAGCCAATTTTTCTGCAGGAGTCATAATGAAAAATCTCTCAAAAGATGGAATGACTTCTTCTGGCAAAACCGTTTTCACAGAATTTATACGATCATTCAGGTCCTCCTGACACATGACATCAGCATCAGAAATACTACCAATAACTGTACAAGCCAAATAGTTAAGGGTTTCCCTATTTCTTATTATTTCTTGCTTTCCAATTCCACTAATATTCTTTAAAAAACATCTATCCATTCTACGATGTAAAGTCTGATGTACTTGACAATTTTCTTCCATAAAATTTATTTCTTCAAAAGAAGCATTCCTAAATCCAACACCTATTCTTGTACCATCACAACATAGTCTTC
The DNA here is from genome assembly GCA_963576725.1 of Azorinus chamasolen. Classification (NCBI taxonomy): domain Eukaryota; kingdom Metazoa; phylum Mollusca; class Bivalvia; order Cardiida; family Solecurtidae; genus Azorinus; species Azorinus chamasolen. Next base: position 65,604,290 of record OY755242.1, read on the forward strand.
TTGGTTCATATCCACAAACATCACATGACCTTCTAAAATCAATTTTCATATTAGCAGCCCAGCTAAACCACCAGTTCAAAAAAACGGTTGGATCCATAAATTTAGCTCTACTATCCCTAAGCTTATAAACATCAGTTTTCATTTGACAAAAAGATGAAAATGTACAGCCAGAATTAATAACCATTGCTACAAATTCCCACCCTATTTCATCTCCAGCTGCGGTATCACGACTTAAAACATGTAAACAGTCTGCTTGTCCTTCATCCCAAAATAGTTTACAAGGAGATTCATTGTTATTACATAATCTTACATGTACTTCACATTTTACAGGTGCAATGTTTGTATATACAGTTAAGACTCTGTTTCTATCTGGCACAGTATAACCCATCTGGCAGATACCATTCTCATCAGTTCTTCTCAACCAGCCAGAGCCGCAGTCACAAGTGTCCTCCGGAGTATCTGAAACTAGTATCGGACCTTTTAAGCAGCCATCAGGGCATCTTGAAAATTTATTATCATTCCATGAGTCACGTTTGAGAATGTTCAATCTGTAGCAATGGTTACCATCTTTACTAGGTGAATGAGTGCTTCTACACTTAAACTTCCACAAACCACTGTCCTCATCGAAGTTTAAATCATTTCCTGCATTAGAATTCATGTTTTGAGATTCTGTATCATTTTGACTGCTACATTCCAGCAGTTCTTGCCAAAATTCACTGTGGGACCTAAACACAGAGAGATGTTTACAAAGCTCTGATGTTAACAAGTTACTAACAGTTTTTTTATGACCTCTCACAGACAAGCATTCACCTTTCAGGCAAGATACTACATATTTTTCCAACCTTTTGTTGTAGCTCAAATGAACAAATGCAGGATATTCATCTTCGAGAAGAACAGAGAATTTGTGACAGTCATTACTCTTTGACAATTCAACAATTTCTCTTCCATTGTATTTAAGTCCATTGCGTACAAATTGATGAAACCTTGTATTGTCTGTGTTATCGCCATTAAGTATCGGAATTACTTTTTGTTTTAATAACTTGCAATGAATACATGTAACAAAGTTTTCTGCTGTTGAGTCTAAAACAACCATTTCTTTATCAACACCTTTGCAGTCTTGAAGGTCTATCAAAGTTCTATATATTTTGCAACTGCAGATAAAGTAATCCCCTGTTTCTTGCTTTTGCCTTATCGTGTATACAAAGTCATTTGTTCTAAATGATCCATCAATTTCACTGTAATCATTCATGCAACACACCAGTGTACATTCTTCATCAAAACATTGAATGATCAATTTGCCATGATCTATCAATGACAAGCAGTAATTATCAAAAATATTAACAGGATTTTCTTGAACCGAGCAGGACTCAGACGGAGGCATGTGCACCTGAACATCATGTGTTGTTACAGTTATCTTTTCTACTTTTCTTGTGGAAGATTTTTTAGATCTCTTACAGGTTGAAATGCAATTGTCAGGTTGACAAACTATATTCTGAGAAGCTGTGTCATTCAAGTCTGGAAAGTACTTAATCAAGAAATTTGAAAGCTCATGAAAATCTCTTTTTAGATATAAAGAAATAATACGATTTCTCAGTGATGTTGCAAAAGATGTTGCATTCAGCAAGTTTGACTCAAACTTTGAAGGCTTCCTGAACAAGTGAGCTTTTTGTCTGATGTCACCTGACAAACAGTTCAACATTACTGACTGCTCAAGTAAGGTTTTTTGATCAGAAGAAGGTTCATTCAAAATATCTTTTGAAGTTGAAATGAGTGGGTTTCTCCTATCTAGTCTGAAATCTTGGAATGTTTGTATCAGATTACCGACTGGTGCTGTTTTAAACTCTAAGTAATGTTTTTCTGGTTTGTCTATTGTAACTTTGCTTTTGAAAGGTAAAACATAAACAACAAAATCTTCCAAATGTACTTCAGGACACTGTCCAAAGTCCTTCAAGTCTTTTGTGTATGTTGGAATTATTTTCCCAATAGAATGATTAAAAGTTTTGTCTGGACGATACCTTTTCAAACCAACTTTATTATTTTCTGATTTCATTTCTCTAATATCATCAGAAGTTAAAGCATTATGAAGGTACAATGCATCATCCGAGACACCATGTTGTTCTTTAATCAAAGAAACATATCTTTGCAGCATGAAACCAGTATAAATGCCAGATTCCACATACCTAACATATAAAAATTCTCTATTCTCAAAAATGCATTTAAACACTGTGCAAAAAAGGTGCCATTTGTACAATTATCAATCGAACCCAACCTTGCTGTCTCTTTTTCTAGTTTCAGAAAAGATTGTTTTGAAGCCGTCAAAAGACCCTTTTCAAACATAGTTTCAAGAACAAAACTTTGAAACTGAATTGCATCTTCACAAGATGAAAGATTCTTTAAAAGATTCGTTGTCCAAGTACTTTCTTTAAAAGGGACGTCAGCTTCAACTTCAGTATGTTTTCTCTTTAGTGATTTTGACTTCAAGATTGTTCCAGAAATCATTGACGAGTTAAGCTCAGAACTATTTGTTTGAACAAAATGATACTTTGTATTGCATTTGTCATTATACAATGGTGTTGGCATGGAAGGTGTCTTTGTGGAAATTTCTGGCATATTGTAATTAGACCAGTCTTCCCCAAATGTTTCCCTTTTTTTAAAAAAATCTAATTTCCTTTGTATGAATTGACTGGGATAAAGTGTACTTAACCAATTGATATGGCCTCGGTGATCAGCTTCTGTGTAGGGGTTGTAAGGCATTACGAAATCCTCATCAAACAGCAAAAGTTTTAGCTTGGATCTCTAAAATTAAACAAGAAATATAAAATATTTTACATTAACTGTCTTAATCTCCATATCAAATCCCGATATTTTACACACACATTTACCAGAACAGAATCAAAGGAACCTGAAAATGATATGTATATCTGTAACTATGACAAACAAAATGTGTTTGTGCAACACTAATGCCCAAGGTTAGCATCATAACTCAGCGACCATGACCAGTGACAATGAGGTGTGACCTTGACCTGATGCCACCCAATTGATGCACTTTTATGTGATGCATTAATGTGCATGCACACCCAATATCAAGTCTCTATATCTACTAGTTCCAAAGTTAAAACAAATGTTAACATTATGAAAAAATGACCTGGACCCGACACCACAAAAAGGATACAGCTTATTGAGATCCATATGTATGCCAAATATTATGTGTTATATTTACTGCTGCAATTATTAGGTCTCTATCGGTACTACTTCAGAAGTAATATCCAATATTTTAGTTGCAGCTAAAGTTAAGGAAAACTAAAACTATCACTGAAGGTGCAAGGACTTAAGTCCAATCAGGGGCAATAACTCTGAAATTCTTTGGAGGACTCACAAGACAATTTTGTCATGCACACCTACACTTCATTACAAAATGCATATCTTAAATTTCATTTAAATCCAATAAGAATTGTAGAAGTAGTTTGCATCACAAGATTTGTCCATGGACAAACCGACTCCTATATACCCCCTCTCAAACTTCGACCTCGGACTACACACCTCTACAAAGTTAGCAGCTTCATGTGCACACCAAATATGAAGCCTATATGTCTACATGCTCAAAAGTTAAAGCCAATGTAATAGTTGCTGACAAACAGTCAGAACAAAAACCTGACCCCCGTATTGTTACCAGTGGCATTAAAAAATCATTTGGAGTTTAGAATACATTGTTTGAAAGGTAAAATATAGCAAATTTAAAAACTTCTCACCAAGCCTGCAGGACACAAATGTAAATTGATCTTGGAATGATACTTTTCATCTGGCAGGAAGGCAAACCAGTCCTCTAAAGTCTGACTATACTCTGGATACTGGGTAAGAAAAACAATACATTATTATAAATAATACAGTATAGGGCATTTTATCTGAGGTATGGATGGAAATTCAATTTGGATATGCTACTGTATTTTGAAATTAATTTCATATATGGTATCTTTTCAAACCCATTTCAAAATTGCTCTATGTAAATCAATATTTAAGAGCCTAGACACTATTGAAGCTCTGAGCTCCCCAATTATCGACATGGAGTGGACATGATAAAAAATTAATTATGCCTGAACCTAATTTTCAAAAACTGTTGTCACTTTTGTGCCAATGAAGAGTTCATAAAGGTAAAAAAAACCCAAATATATAGGGAGAGACTCATTTTTAATAGTTAACTCATGCTCATGATTGTGATGTATATTAAAATGTCCCACGTTTTTTACACTTGACCCCGATTGTGACCTTGACCAATGAGATAGGAACCTGGTTCTTTTTCGTGACACATCGTCTCAATGTGGTAAACATTTGTATCGTGTTATTTTAAAATCCACTCATGTATGGGGACATGACAAAATTTCCCCATTTTTTACCTTTGACCCCTAATTGTGACCTTGACCCTTGAGATAGGAACCTGGAGACACATTATCTCAAGGTGTGAAACATTTGTGCCAAGTCATTTTGAAATCCACTTATGTATGCAAGAGTAGACAAGACAAAATGTCCCAAGTTTTGCGGACATGGCAAAATTTCCACATTTTTTACCTTTGACCCCAGACTGTGACCTTCACCTTTGAGATAGAAACATGGTTCTTTTTAACGACACATTGCTTTAAGGTGGTGAATATTTGTACACAGCTATTTTGAAATATACTCATGTATACCACTGTCCCCATTTTTTACCTTTGACCCCCCATTACGAACTTGATCTTTGAGATAGGAACCTGGTTCTTTTTCGCTACACATCATAGTGTGAATATTTATATGTAAGTTATTCTGAAATCCACTCATGTATGTAGGAGTTACACACAGTGGGACACAAACAAGGAACAGACAGACAGATTGGACGCACAGTGCAATTACTATATTCCTCCCTTTGGGGCCATAAAATGTGCCAAATTAATTTATAATACAATACATAGATGTGCAAGTTATGGACCAAACACAAAATTATCAACAACACAAGTTTGTGACCTTGTTTGTTTTTGCATATGACACATCATCTTGATAGGATGAATATCTTTGCTAAGTCTATCTGAAATCCATCCATGGATGTGAATGTTATGGACCATATACAAATGGAGAGGGATAAACAATATGCCCTTCCCTCATGAAATGGAATAAAAATGTTTTGTAGACTTTGAGCAAGAAAGGAACAACATTCACCGACTGGAAATACAATGACAATTTAAAACAAGAGGGCCAGAATGGCCCTGAAGCGCTCACCAGACAATCAGAGGAGAAGATTTTCAGAGTTTTAACTATGTTTCTATAGAAATCTAGCTAGCCCTGGGGTAGGGCCAATTTTGATCCAAAGGGCACAATCTAAATAACTCTTGTAGAGGACTTGAATGAGATGTTATGTGCCAATAATGAAAGCTGATATCCTTCCAGTTTCAGAGGAGAATATTTTCAAAGGTTTCATAAGATGTTTCTATTGAAAACTAGCTACCCCTGGGGCAGGGCCAATTTTGACCCCAGGGACATAATTTATGTAACTTTTGTAGAGGACCTGAACATGATGCTATGTGCCAAATATGAAAGCTTTGAACCTTCAAGTTTCAGGAGAAGATTTTCAAAGTTTTCACTATATGTTTCTATTGAAAATTGGCTACCCCTGGGGCGGGGCCAATTTTAACCCAGGGGCATAATTTATATAACTTTAGTAGAGGACCTGAATATGACGCTATGTGCCAAATATGAAAGCTTAGAACCTTCCAGTTTCAGGGGAGAAGATTTTCAAAGTTTTCCCTATATGTTTCTATTGAAATCTAGTCACCCCTGGGGCGGCCAATTTTGACCCCAGGGGCATTATTTATATAACTTTTGTAGAGGACCTGAATATGATACTATGTGCCAAAGATGAAAGCTGAGAACCTTCCAGTTTCAGGAGAAGAATTTCAAAGTTTTCCCTATGTGTTTCTATTGAACCTTGCCACCCCTGGGGCGGGGCCAATTTTGACCCCAATGGCATTATTTATATAACTTTTGTAGAGGACTTGAATATGATGACATGTGCCAAATATCAAAGCTGAGAACCTTCCAGATTTAGAGGAGAAGAATTTCTAAGTTTTCCCTATATGTTTCTATCGAAACTTGCCACCCCTGGGGCGGGGCCAATTTTGACCCCAGAGGCATTATTTATATAACTTTTGTAGAGGACCTGAATATGATGCTATGTGCCAAAAATGAAAGCTGAGAACCTTCAAGTTTCAGAGGAGAAGATTTTCAAAGTTTTCCCTATATAATTCTATTGAAAACTAGCCGCTCATGGGGCAGGGCCAATTTTGACCCCACAGGCATTATTTATATAACTTTTGTAGAGGACCTGAATATGATGCTATGTGCCAAATATGAAAGCTCAGAACCTTCCAGTTTCAGAGGAGAAGACTTTCAAAGTTTTACTATATAATTCTATTGAAAACAAAGCACCCCTGGGGCGGGGCCAATTTTGACCCCAGGGGCATAATCTATATAACTTTTGTAGAGGACCTAAATATGATGCTATGTGCCAAAGATGAAAGTTGAGAACCCTGTAGATTCAGAGGAGAAGATTTTTAAAGGTTCAAGTTGTTGACGACGAACGACGCACGCCGACGGATGACGGACAACTGGTGATCACAAAAGCTCACCCTGAGCACTTTGTGCTCTGGTGAGCTAAAAAGGCAATAAAAACATCATTACACTGCACACATGTTCAACAACATGCTTTACTAGCAAATCAAATTGCGGGTTGGAATATCCTTCGCATCCATTCCAATTGCAGCTCCTCTTTTTGTGGATATGTTCAACTACATGCAGTCTTATAGAGTTGGGGGACTCTTTCCTTTCGTTGCAGTTCTGCCATCCACACCTGTACACCTGAAATATATGTTCATTTGCGACTTTAAACTCCGGTGACATGTTTCTGGAGTGCTACTTATTGTTTTTTTCTAATGATTAAATTCCTGTAAATATTGCACTAGGATAGAGCAAGATTTTTTGCAGTTGAGTTGAGTTGGGTTTAAAGGCATCGCAACACAATACATGTATAGGTTATATGGCGCCTATTCAGGAGAAAATTTTCCGGATTCACATCTCATTTACATCGAGATAAAAAATATGGGGTATGGATCCAGAAACTTAGCACCTGCTAGACATGCAGAGTTGCAGAATATCCAGTTTACGTTAGACCCGAATTAGTTGCCTCTTACGACATGCATGGGATGGGCAGTGGTCCAATTCTTAAGCCATTTTGGCAGTAGCTACCCCGAAACCACAGGGGCTTTTTTGCAGTTAACTCCTGAAGAGGTTTCCAGGGTTCATACAGACTTTTGACACTCAAATTCCATGATTTTTCCATGACAAAAACATATTTTCAATGATATATGATATACGACTCCGGCAATGATTTTAAGCTTGCAAACTGAATTCTGTGTTAGAAATGAATGCTAAACACCAAGAACAAGTATTTATTTGTGTTTATGTAGGTATAGCGAGTATCCCAGTTTAATTTTTTGTTTATCTCTTGCCTCTTTTCCTTAACTGTTCTTCAGTCTTTGTACAGTTTGTTGTACAAATTGTGGATTATACCGACACATTGCTTTGCCGGGCCGCAACATTTTCATGCTTTGTTCACCTCGACGAATCAGCGGTGCGTTCATTAGTGGCGACCGTATGCAACCAGTATTTAGCTACTAGGCCGAGAGGGAATCACATAATCTTACAATGTGTTACACACTCTTGGTGTGTATAAAACAAAGCATACAGACTAGTGGACTATGGTAAGGCCCTTGTTGCAACCGGTTTCTCACGTAAGCCATCACCGAACGCAGGGCAGATTTTCACCAATATCTGCACTAAAGCGTGCTTGGGTAGAATGTCATATTGCAGAAATTGAATTCCAGGTTTGAATCCCACGATGGGTCAAACACAAAAATTAAAATTGGTAGTAATTTATCCTCCTTTGTGCTCAGGATTTCAGGTAAGCATTATGACTGGCAACTGAGTGATCAACAAAGTTCCATGCCCTAAACTGACTTGGCACATTGATGAATTGGTTTGGAAAGTTGGCTTCTATGCAGATTCTCCCCTCTCTCTCTCTCTCTCTCTGGAATCCAAGTTATCTAACCCTCACCCTCAAGCACAACTAGACATCAATATCAATCATTACTCCTAGATAACATAGCACAGAATTAACATTAAATATCAAAATATGACTTAGAAAATACTAGGGAATAAAAAGGTTTTCAGATTCAGAAAGTTTACAGGCACAAAGCTTGATTGCATGTCATAGTTATTACACAAAGAGCATAAATATTAGATGAAAAAAGAAACATGCAAATATTTGATTTCAATAAGATTTGAAAAACAAGAGGGCCAGAATGGCCCTGAAGCGCTCACCAGACAATCAGAGGAGAAGATTTTCAAAGTTTTCACTATATGTTTCTATAGAGAACTAGCCGGCCCTGGGGCGGGACAATTTTGACCCCAGGGGAATAATTTAGAACAACTTGTAGGGGACCTGAACATGATGCTATGAGCCAAATATGAAAGCTGAGATTAACCTTCCAGTTTCAGAGAAGAAGATTTTCAAAGTTTTCTCAATATGTTTCTATTGAAAACTGCCTACTACCCCTGTGGCAGGGCCAATTTTGACCCCAGGGTCATAATTTATATAACTTTTGTAGAGGACCTGAACATGATGCGCTGTGCCAAATATGAAAGCTGAGAGCCTTCCAGTTTCAGAGAAGAAGATTTTCAAAGATTTCACTATTTGTTTCTATTGAAAACTGCCCACCCCTGGGGCGGGGCCAATTCTCTATTTATCACAATGGTTTCAAATCTACACAATTCTGAAATTTTCCTTGTCTCTAATTAATGCTCCTTATCAGCAGATTGATTCAAAGAGGTAGGATCTGAAAAAAGCCTTTGTGATAAATAGAGCATTAATTTTGCTCCATAGGAGTAAATGCACTATTTATCACAATGGTTTCAAATCTACACAATTCTGAAATTTTCCTTTTCTCTAATTAACCCTTTCCCTCATATAAACATGTTTTCACGCATTTGCAAATAGAGTAGACCCAGATTTACCTCTTTGAATAAGCAGACAACATTTCTAACAGATGACAACCCTATCACTGCTTAGCGTGACTTGACCGAAATTAGCACACAGTTTGGATTCTGACGCATACCGGTATGTAACTTTATATGTGGTTTGTATAGGATTTAATTTACTCCTATTGAGCAAATGCTCTATTTATCACAATGGTTTGAAATCTACACAATTCTGAAATTTTCCTTTTCTCTAATTAATGCTCCTTATCAGTAGATTTATTCAAATAGGTAGGATCTGAAAAAAGCCTTTGTGATAAATAGAGCATTTGCTAACCATTGTGATAGAGCATTTGCTCCATAGGAGTAAATGTTCTATTTATCACAATGATTTCAAATCTACACAACTCTGAAAATTTCCTTTTCTATAATTAATGCTCCTTATCAGTAGATTTTTTCAAAGAGGTAGGATCTGAAAAAAGCCTTTGTGATAAATAGAGCATTTGCTCCATAGGAGTAAATGCTCTATTTATCACAATGGTTTCAAATCTACACAATTCTGAAATTTTCCTTTTCTCTAATTAATGCTCCTTATCAGTAGATTTATTCAAAGAGGTATAATAGTCACTTTATGAAACCATTGTGATAAATAGAGCATTTGCTCCAAGACAAGAAGATTTTTGAAGTTTTCCCCATGCCTAACCTAAGTGAGCCCAGCATTCTGCTACTTGTACAGAAAACAACAGTCAGCTAGAGAAAACTGGCCACCCCTGGGACCGTGGCGGGGCCAATTTTGACTCCAGGGACATAATTTATATAACTTTTGTAGAGGACCTATAGGTGATGCTATGTGCCAAAGATGAAAGCTGAGAACCCTGTAGATTCAGAGGAGAAGACTTTTAAAGGTTCAAATTGTTGACGACACACGCCGACAGACGACAGACATGAGGCGATCACAAAAGCTCACCCTGAGCACTTTGTGCTCTGGTGAGCTGAAAAGTTAAAAGTATAGGTTTTAAGTATTACCTTCATCTGTTGAACTTCTTTCAGAAATACCATGGTCCTCTCGTTCTGGTCCATCAATAGGCTCTTGTCCATCAACTTGTTCTGGTCGATCAACTGGCTCTGGTCCGTTAACACTGCACTGAGTACTCTGAATCTGAAACACATTACATTTACAATGCAGGTTGTCTTCTGGTAAAATAAGAATATAACTATAGTGTTTGTACTAAAAAAAATACATGAAGATGAAATCTAAGTTGTAAGCTATATCGCCTACTGCAAAATAGCATTACCTTCAGCTGTGACCTTGACCTACAACTGGCATGGTTCAAACATGGGTTCTGCACATACTCTCACTGAGGTCAGCACTAGACCAAAGTCAAATGAAACTACAGTGGTAAAGGAGATATACAGTGGACAAAAATTAAAAGGTTATCAAAGGTTCAAAATGATGATCTTCATCTGTAACCTTTCCCTTGAGCTTGCATGGTTCAAGTATGAGTGTATGTATAGGTACCGGTATATATCTAATATGTCGCTCTTTACATGCTTCTAACAAAAACTATGTATGTAAAATAACAAAAGGCAATAACTCCTAATCATGCAAAAGAGAGTGATGATTCTTGTGCACTGCACATCACCACATCGAGAAGTATCTACCTATAAAGTTTCATGTTGATACCTATTACAGTTTTTGTGTTATGCTCCGGACAAAATTTAAGCATGAAAAATAACAAAGGGCAAATAACTCCTGATTTATGCAAAAGAGAGTGATGGTTCTTGTGCACTGCACTTTTCCTCATTGAGATCTATCTACCTATGATGTTTCAAGCTGAAACCTTTTATAGTTTTTGTGTTAAGCTCCGGACAAAATTTATGAAAAATAACAAAGGGCAATAACTCCTAAATTATGCAAAATAGAGCAATGCTTTTGTGCACTGCACTTTTCCCTATCAATATCTATCTACCTATGAAGTTTCATGCTGATACCTGTTATAGTTTTTGTGTTATGCTCCAGACAAAATTTAACTATGAATAATAACAAAGGGCAAATAACTCCTGAATTATGCAAAAGAGAGTGATGGTTTATGTGCACTGCACTTTTCCTCATCGATATCAATCTACCAATGAAGTTTCATGTTGATATCTATTACAGTTTTTGTCGTATGCTCCGGACAAAGTTATGATGGACTGATGGACGAACGGACAAAGCGGCGACTATATGCTCTCCCTTTGGGGAGCATAAAAATGGCAGTTGTCACAAACCATAGCCTCATAATCATGCAATTACTTATTCTTCTTTTCAGACCCTCATTTCATTTTACTTGTCTATACTTATTATTGTTTTCAGAGTAATAAGTGCACAAGTCCATAAACAAATATAAGTGGGCCAGATCCTATTATTCAGTTTCTTTAACAATTGAAACTGCATTTTTTTCTTGAAATTTTTCTATTCATTGTTGTTCCCGAATATAAAATCCATTTAAGTATCATACAAAATCAGATTCTACACATGTTTACACTCAGCTTTCACTATAAAGGATAACTTATGCTGGGGCTAGTTAACCCTTTCCCTCATAGAAACGCGTTTTCACGCATAAATTTGCAAACAGAGAAGACCCAGATCCAGAGCAAGTGCTCGATTTCACTAAAATCCCTATTCGGAAGCAAAGCTGACGCTTCTTTCTGGTAGATACTAATGAGAAATGATGAAATATTTTCAAAGGGAATCTTACATACCGGTGACATCGCATTTCATTGCCACAGATCCGATTAAATCCGAGGACCAGAAATGGCTACTTTCATTTTTAACGTGTGAAGCGCTCAGACGAATACATACTGGTTCCCCACTTCGCCGTGCACCATCACGAAGAAAGCAGGGTTCCATAATTTGAATGTTTACATAATTTACAAGTAATCAATTCAAATAGACGCTTGCTGGGCAAAATGGTGTAGTCTGTTAGCGTTGAAGTGTTGGAAAAGATATAATTGGATCTGTGGCAGTAGAATGCATTGTCACGGTATGTGAAATTCTTTTTGAACATGTTTCATCATTTCTCATCAGGATCTACCAAAACAGAGCGTTAGATTCGCTCCCGAATAGGGATTTTAGTGAAATCGAGCACTTTGTCGCCCACTATATCGTTTCCGAGTAAATAAAAAACACGGTTTTCTGAAGGCATTTGCCCTTCGTACTCGCTAAAACGGAGACAAAGTGTGGGTTTGGTACCAGCGTGTAGATAAAACATTTTTCTTTCTATATAATCTTTGTTTTGTGGGAAAATTCCCCTCCGGTTGAAAATAATTGCAGTTGAAGCGGAGCACCCGTGGATCGGATGGCCCGAGAGTTATTTGCCTTTCTCTTATATAGAATATATGAAATTTCAGCTTTGTCTTAAAACGCCCCAGGCTTTATTTTATCGGCCCCAATGAAATGTTCAATTTAGGGACATTTTAACATATTTTACACATATTTCATGAGCCCAACGCCTGTGAATCAGGACACCTGAAACAAAACCTCTCTCTACATGGTTAAAACTATCCATAGCATACACAAGTGTTTCAACGAATTTACAAACTAGAGCTATCACTAAAGGTGATGAATACCCCGCCGAGGACTAACGTCCAATCAGGGGCAGTAACTCTGAAATTATTTATAGGGCTTACAACAGAGCGACAAATCGACCGACCCATAAACCAACAGACTGACTCCTATATACCCCTTCTCAAACTTCGTTTAAGGGGGTATAATAAACAGAAAAAAATGAACTAGATAAGGGGAAATTTAGAATTTAAAAAAATCGCGAAAACAGATGACGATGATAAAAAATGGGGGGAAAACGTTGTTCAAAATCACAAATGAACGACCATAACGTCCACAAGACTATGCAAATGCAAAAACAGTGAGAATTAAAATTTCGTGAAACGTTTAACTGATTTAGAGGTGAAAATGCATGAAGCAATTATGCAAGACCTATACTCAGCCGGATCCGGGTAGGAAAGGACGGCACAAGTCACGTGAAAAACAAAATACGTCATACTGACGCATGCATGACGTCTTATCACTTTTATAAAAAAGATACTTTTTTAGGCACGATTACAGTGACATGTTTTAAATAACACAAACATTTATCATAAGAATTTTAAACAGAAATATAATATCTAACATAATACTTCTGACTTTTAATTAATTCCCGCCAATGTTCGTATCGATTCCGAAGACAAACGGGATGGGCATGCGCATTGAAAAATTGTATTCCTAATATGGTATTTGCTGGCCGTGGACCAACAGGCCTCTGCCATACAACGTAATGTTCGTAACTTTCGAAGAGAAAACTGATATACAACTATAATACATGCAAAAACTATCTCAGCACTGGCACCGAGGAAGGGATAAGGATGGGGGACGGGTCAAAGTTCGAAACTGTCATTGCCTCGACGAGCAAATGTCAAAATACACCGGAAGAAGAGTAAATCCATTTGGACACAAGGGCCGTGGCAAGGGGGAGGGGGTGGGCAGACGTAAAATGCAAAACAAAATGAGACGGGTCTGATCCATACCATACAACTCTATATCTGCGACTTTCGAAGAGACACAGATAGATATACGAGAATAATATAACTCGCCGTGGCACTAGAATTGCAGAAATGGATAGTGGGTGGAAGTGGGTGGGGCAGTCCAAAAATAGAAACTATCGTTTTATCGACAAGAAACAATTTGAAGTGCACCTGATGGAGTGTAGATGTTGCTAGAGTCTATATTTTACGTATTCTAAGGATTTTTTTTGATTTTTTCATTTTGCGACTATGATAGATATGGGACAGGCACACTTAACGCATTGTTGAAAGAGCGTGTCAAAAATTATCAGAAGTTATGCAAGTCCGTATCCCTCTTCTATGAAATGAAATAAACAGTGACGTAGCTGCGTTATCATGTTCACACTATGTAGACAGCTTTCTACATTAAGTTATATTTATGATCCCTTGCATAGTGTCCGGCAGTTGTCTGTCATGCAACATACATTATGACAAGATTTGTCGATCATGGAAAGATAATCAATTAGTAGATGTACGTAAATAACAGTACAGAATCAATTAAATGTAGTTTAAATATGTGTTTGTTTTCTGACGCTAACGCTAGATACATCGTTTATGCATTTTCAAAGTATATGCAAATTACAGTATTAGTAAATGTTATCAAAACGTTGTTGCTTGTTAAATGCATATTAAGTGCAAATGTAAGTTTATGAAACGGTTTAACCCATTACAACATACACCTTCACGTCGGTCAAGACAAACAACATACCAGTGAAACGGTTTGCGAGTAATTCGTAGGCTGAATGTAGAGAATATGATGTTTGCTACTCGGTATCTTTGGCAAGTAAAGAGAGTGTTGATACATTAATAAAACAGAGAATCAGTTGTATATGATTTTCAATGGAACTCTAATGCGTTTTAAAAGCGTTTATATGCTGCTAAAGGTTTACCCAAAACTTAGTTTCTGCACTATATATTAATTCATAAATTGTATTTTTAATTCAAATTGTATGAAAGTATATTTCAATGCATGTCTTCGATGAGACTAAAATCAATAAATATTCAGAATAATAATTTTTTGCATTGTTATCTGTAAAGGTCAAGCGATAAATAGGGCAATTAATTATTTTACTGACGATCACATCGCATCAACGTCGCGTTGACGTCGAATATGACGATGAGTCGACCTAGCAGAATCACTCATAGCGAAAAAATGAACTCGAATAGGTATCGTTTTTTTTACTTGTTTCTATTAAGAAGTGAACGGAGTATGACATATAATTGTTTTGTAAACTTTCACCGTCTAGTATTTTTGGAATTCCACGAAAATGGCGAAAATAATCCAATACCAGAAAGCGGTAAAATAGGTTTTCCAACATTCAACTCTTGACGGAACAAAAGTGTTACGCTTGTAAAACATATATCGCATATCATATTGAAGAGCTATTCTTCTTCTTCAAAACAGTTTTCGAATCATTGAAATACGCAACGGCATTTGCAAATAAATAAAGAACTACGCAAGCACATGTGAATTGCTTAGATTTACACCAGAGGGCGCTTTTGACGTCATATATTGCTAAGCAACCGACGTCAAATTTAAAATGAACGTCGCAGTCGTGTCGGTGGTAACTTTCTGAATACTTGGACCAAATATGATGTTAATTGGATAAACTTCGATTTTTGCCGAGCAACAGCGCGAACTACCTTAAGCACGTTTATATGAAGGAAAGGTTTAAAGCGTATTTATGAAGTTTTACCGAAATCATAATCAATCTACAGGTGCGGGTCCAGGATTTCAGATTAAAGGGGGGGGGGGGGTAGAATTTTTTTTGGAGGAGGGGGCGTAGATTTTTATGTTTGATGACATAAATAAATAGTGTGTGTGTAATACATGTTGAAAAAAGCTGTGTTAAAGGCAGGTGGCTGCTTAAAGCAAGATGAAAGTAAAACAGAACGTTCCCATGGGAGCGTTCTGTTTTACTTTACCTTGCTTTAAGCAGCCACCTGCTCTAAATACCAACTAATTAACACAATTAAGTGGTCATTATAGAGAGGTTTTACTGTATATAGATCTAAAATGTTACTAAAAATTGTTTTGGCAAATTTAGGGGCGTACGCCGGCTGCCCCTCCCCCTCTAAATCCGCATCTGATCTACAATCGTTATTTTTCTGGTGCATAATAATATCTATCTGAACATGTGTGTTGGTCCCACTCTTACATCCAGTGTGTGCCAACATATATGTTACTGTATTAGACTATTTGAAACATGTATTATCCTTTAAACATACCATTCATACTTAAATGCATTCCCTCATAGGCTACTTTCAGATCTAACCTATTTGAGTGCATAAACCTACCGAAAAGGAGCAGTTACTAGGGAAAAAGTGAAGTTTTAAGAACTGTGCAGTTTTGAAACCATTGTGATAAGCATATTCTACTTGATTCTATTTTTATCAGATAAAAACTCTATTTATCACTATAGCTTCAAAAAGTGATTTTTACAAAGGCGCTAAAAGACGTCAAAATAAAGGAATGGGTTAACGTTGCTTAGTTTAAACATATCTTATTTCAATTCTATACATATATTGGAAATGGAGTTGGGTCACAAGTTCTGACAACGCTAGTTTCGACCCTCCCCCTACAAAATTGTGTACAATCAAAATACAATGGCGATTTCTACATGACATACAGCTAGTAAGTATATAACAACACAAAGTGAAAAAAATGAAAACGAGAAAGAATGTGTAGGAAAATGACAGACAAAGGATACAGAGGAGAATAGGGGAGTGTAAGAGAAAGAGAAGTTGCATGTTAGAGAGAAAGACAGAGTATAAAAACCTATCATTGAATCAAGCAAATGATCAGACGACTAAAGCATTTGATGTTGAATACATAAATAAAGAAAGACACATTAGAGGTAAAGATTCAAATTCAAATTAAAATCTCCAAGTTTGTTTAATGTAAGCATGCACGGCAAAAAAGTGTTTTATTGTTATCATCACTAAATTCTAATTTACCGAACAACAAAGTATCCGTGTTTAGAGGGTGGTAATTTCGCGTGGCATTAAAAAGGTTTACTCTCTGTTCTTGGAAATTTCTACATCTAAAGAAGTAGTGATGTGCATCTTCAATTTCATTTGAGCAATTACCCATTGGGTTTGGGTTAAGGTGATTATTAAATAAATCACTGTTCAAATTGCTACAGTGGTTTCTTATTCTAGCGTGCATAACATATAAACGTCTATCTCCAAAACAATAAAAGGATGGAACAAAACAATTATTTGGGCTATAAGAGCTATCGCGTAAGCCTTTCTTAAAAGAACTCAAAGTATTTGAATTTCTGATATCAATGTTAATATTGTTCCATAAACCTATTTACGATGGAATACACGAATGTTTTGAAATAGTTGTTCTAGTAAATGGAACTTCGGTGTTTCCTCGATTTCGCAAAGCATAGTGGGTTATCTCCCCTACACTGGGTGGTAACAAGTCGCTTATATATGATGGAACCATTTTATGATGAGTTTTGTACATGAAGGATAATTTCTGCATTTTACGTCTTCGTGAAAGAGAATCCCATCCACATTCACGATAGAGATTGTCAAGGGATACAGATCTGGTGAGTCCAGTTACAATACGAGCGGCTTCATTTTGCATTTTTTCCAAAGACTCTGAGCAATGTATATAACAGCCATCCCAAACTATTGAAGCATACTCCAGTATTGGCCGAACATAAAATATATATATTTGATTCAAAGAATGTCTATTCAAAGTAAATTTAAGTTTCTTCATTATTCGAATTGTTTTTGATGCTGATTGTAATATATTGTCAATATGGTTATTCCACTGGCCATTTGAAGTCAAGGTTACTCCTAAGTGCTTATGTGATTCAACAAATTTAATGTTAGAATCTTCAAAAATAAGATTTGGATGCACAACATCATTTTTACAAAGCGGAAACATCATTGCTTCAGTTTTATTGGTATTAAAACTGACAAGTCATGTCTTTGCCCAAGCTGAAATTAATCTTAGATCGTGGTTTAACATACCCTCAATATCATTTAAATTAGAGGCAGAAATGTACAACGAACTATCATCTGCAAATAATCTGGTTAAACTCCGTAGAGAGTTCGATATATCATTAACATATATTAAAAATAAAGGAGGCCCTAACACAGATCCCTGAGGAAGACCGGCTGATAAAGTATTTATATCAGAATTAGAAGATCAAAGAACAACTTTTTGAGATCTATTGTTCAGATAATTAGAAATCCATGACAGAAGGTGTCCGTTTATGCCATTTTCCTGTAATTTAAAGATGAGGCCTTTATGCCACACTCGATCAAAAGCCTTAGAAATATCACAAAACACCATACAAGAATACTGGTTTTTATCAAAGGACTGGCATATATGATGTACTATATCAATCAGTTGATATACAGTTGAATGATTAGGAAGGGACCCAGATTGATATTTATAGATAAGGTTATTTTCAAAGAAATCATTGTTAATATGTTTGAAGACAATTCTTTCGAACACCTTACCACAACAGCTGATTAGTGAAACAGGTCTATAGTTTGATGGTAATAATTTATCTCCCTTTTAGCTCCACTTTTTCAAAAAGAGGAGCTATTGTCATGACCCTCTCGTCGGCGTCGGCGTTGGTTAACCTCTTTGTTAAGGTCCTTTTCTCAGAAACCATCAAAGATATTTGGATCATATTTGGTATGTATGTATACTATCACAAGGGGAATCCATTTCACAAGGGAAGGTAACCCTAAAATTAATGTTGCCATAGTTATGCCCCTTTTTCGACTTAGAACTTTCATTGTTGGTTAAGTTTTATGTTCAGGTCCATGTCTCAGAAACTGTCCAAGATATTTGGTTCAACTTTGGTATACATGTTAACTATTACAAGGGTGACCTATTTCACAAGGGCAGATAACCCTACAATCAATTTTGCTATAGTTATCTCCCCTTTCTGACTTACACTTCCACTACACTATCCAGTACTAAAGAAAGTGGAGCGCGCTGTCTGCGGACAGATCTTGTTGAACAGTGGAATTACATTTGCTATTTTCCAAGAATCTGGAAAAACACCTTCATTTAGAGATCTATTAAAAAGTATTGCAAGTGGTTTCGATATCGATTTTACTGATCCTTTAAGCATTCTGTGTGAAATTCTGTCTGGTCCTGACGCTTTGTCTACAGCAAGTGAAATAATAATTTCTTCGATCTCAGTTTCAGAAATATCAATATTTGTCAATCAATTTCCAGTTTTAGGTGACAGCGGAGGAAGACGAGCATTTTTATCATCTATATTAGATATTGAACCAAAATAATTATTTAAGCAATCAACCTTTTGTTTCCCTCATATGGACCATTGAAGTTCTCCGCTGGGCCCAGTTTCGTACAACGGCGGTATATTTGATGGGCAGCTATTGGTTTTTATAAAGTGCCGAATAATATTCCAGAAACCTTTTTTATTATTTGTTCTTAATCCTTCTAGAGTATGTTCCAATGAGTTGAAAAATGTTTGCTTTGCATGTTTTTTCATATTATTGACCTTATTACGAATATGCTTATATCTATTAATATCATGCTCTTTTTGTTCTAAACGCTATTTTTTTAAGCCTATATCTTACTCTACATGCTTTACGTAGTTCAGAATCGAACCAAGGTTCATCGTCTTCGCGAACTGTAAATGTCTGTGATGGAATACATTCATGAACAAATTGGTAAAATGTTTCAGTAAACAAATCACAAGCCTCGTTAACCGAGCCATCATTAAGACACTGCCAATCAAAAGACGATAATTTTGCATTTAAATGATCAAAATTGGCCCTTTTGTATAAGTATACTTTTCTTTCAAAACTACCCTTTATTTCATATGGAAAAGGTAAATGAATATATGTAGCACTATGATCGCTTATATCAGGTGGTACTGTTAATGTCCCAGAGTCCTCATATAGCATGTCAGAAGGGATAATAATAGGATCTAGTAGTGCATTAAGTCTTGTTGGTGATTTAATAGTATTGATCATAGAATTTGTTAACATAATATCCTTCAGATTTCGCCTAGTATAATTTAACACATCTTCATTAAAATCTCCAAGTAAAACGACGTTCATGGACAATTCATATGCCTTCTCAATTCAGATTAACAAAGAAGTCAACATCAAATGTCTTAGGACTATAAAAGGTTCCAATCAAATATGAGTTTTTGTTAACTTTGACCCTTATCGAGATGGATTCAGTACAAAATCGTTCAAGATCAGGTACTCTGTCATAAATCAAATTAGACGATAGGTATATAAGAATCCCCCCACCAAGATTCGTTCTATCTTTTCTAAAAGGACAACTGAACATTTCAGACAAACATAAGAATTCATTTGAGACATTAACATCTAGATGAGATTCTGTGAAACATAATATATCAAAATCAGCAAAGTTATCTCGGATGAATTCTAATTTATGTCGTATACTTCTAATGTTACAATGTAAGATAGATAGATTATTTGTATCCGATTCAATCGGTCCTAGGTTAGACTCAATAGTCCCTGCTTGCATTAGTAAAATAGTCAGTAGAACAGCATAAAACATAGTAACAAAACGTTCTCTAACAACAGAGAACGCGTCTGCGAATAAATTAAACATAATCGAGAAGTTAAACAACTTTACCCTCACATGCTTCTTTCTATAAAAACAATATCTCCTGCCATGGAACAAGGGAATGTTTAACGTTGCTTGGACACCATTTAACATATTTGTACATATCAAATTTAACAATACAATAAAACCCCTCTATAACGACCACTAAATTACATCAAGTAGTTTGTGTTAAAGGCAGGTCGCTGCTTAAAGCAAGGTGAAAGTAAAACATAACGTTCCTATAGAAGCGTTCTGTTTTACCTTCACCTTGCTTTAAGCAGCAACCTGCCCTATATACCAGTTAATTACATGTAACACAATTTAATCGTAGTTATAGAGAGGTTTTACTGTATTCAATTGCTTCATTTGCTTCATAAGGTTTGTTCCAAGGGTCCATCCATTCAATCCTTCCAAAGTGTTCTATGACGTTTCGACAGATGCTCTCTGTAATTTGCGGAGAATATGAGATTTTGATAGATTAGTGCACATCTTATATACAGCTCTGCTACAAGGAAATGTTCAACGGTGAATTTTCAGAGTGGTTCAGCCCATCATATCTTTGTAGATGCAGTTATGTACAGTCTGTTACAGGGCAAACGTAATGCAGAAAGCTCCAATAGCAGCTCATTCTACATTACTTTAGACCTGCGTTCAGCTACTTCATAGCTTGACGGCCGAGATTTAGATCTATGTTTAATGGTCACTTAAGATAAATTGTACTGTGCCTCATTTCGAAAGTACATGTGTATGGATTATGTGAAAAATGAAACTACTGGCTAACATCACAACTTCATGTATCTCAAAATGTGCATATCGATAACTGAGTGCAACAGTTTTGTATAGTTTTATAGGGCGAACAGTGAGTGCTTAATTCTAATCCTGTATTAAACCTTTCCCTCATAAAAACGCCTTTTCACGCATTTACAGACAGGGTAAAGCGAGATCAGACGGCTCCTGATCAGGATATGCTCTGCTTGCTTTTGACATGATATAAATCTGATTCATTTTTGTCGAAGTTAACAATTCCCTTTAAATGTTAACATTTTTAAAAAAATGAGCTAATACATATTCATGTTATTATTTCGTGCATAAATATTGAACAAGGAAAGGGTTAAGCTATAACCTGTCAGTAAAGGCTAACAATAAGTCGTATAGAAAGGTTTTACTGTACATATGGCATAATTATAACCATGCTTAGCGAGAACTGACTGATATTAACAAACACGTTTGATCCAAATAGTACACCGAGTGACCATATTATTACCAGTCAGAGTAAATCCTTGGAATTTGATTGGTCAGTTTGCCAAGAACTGCCGGGGTGTACAGAACCATATTCGGGGGATTCCACGGAGAATACAGAATTGAAATTTGGCGCGTGACGTCATTCGTTTTGCTTTCGTTTTTAGCGTCGATTCGAAATTTCATATCGTCCTTACTGCATTATATTCTGGACGGATTACGAGCAAATAATCGATAATAAACGTAAAAAACTGTTCCTGGTAGGTTCCTCAATTTGACACTATCAACTTCTCAGTACAACGTGTAAACGTTTAAACTCAAATGTTTACAAGTGAAGTTTGAATTCCTCTTTCGAAATTGCTCTGAGACGACGTCTCATTTGCTCTGTGATTACGTCATGTTTTCCTTATCATGTCGTAATATAATTAGAGATCTAATGTCAGCAAAAATAAGAGTTGATCGTTTCTTAATTAGGTAAATCGGATCTCTGACTGGAAATAAATTCGTTACACTTCATTACAAGGTGTACGGGCAGGTATGACCGGGTTAGACTCCAAGGATCCAAGCTAAGTCACACGTAGTTAATACAGAGTAAGGGGCGTACTCAAATACTGAACTCGTCATTCATTTACTAAACTCTATACTGCGACAACACTTTGGGTTTGGTTTAGTTCTACAATATAAAACTTCTGTATTTCGAAATATAGCATAATTATCGTTCTTCATCATATGTTTATTATTTTATATCTGTTCGAAGGACGAATATTAGAAGTTGTAAAGGATTAAACATAGTACGAGTTGCCTCTGGAAGCAATTAGTATCCTGGTACGAGGCCACATATTTCAAACGTGTTCCTTTTGTTTTATATTTATTGAAATAGACTATAACATGCAAATGAGTATGTGTACTGGAGGCGGGAGCGGCTGGGTCCTATACGGACAGTCGCGAATTAAACGTCATCAATACAACACGCTTGTGTTCTTGTATACTTATTCCTCATTTGAGACAGTATTTAACTGGTGGCTTATCAACAGTAACAACTTAGATATCGCCGATCCAACAACATAAAACACCTTTAACCGTCACCCCGTGATTATTTATTTGTGCAATAATCGCTGTATGATATACATGTATATATGCTAGGGGTGTGCCGATGCATCGAAATATCGATGCATTGCGATCCCGAGTGTCTCGATAGTATGGATCGATATTAAAAGTCTCGATCCAATAATTATCGCCGATAGTTAGCTCAACTATCGATAGTTACGATACTTTCCATCTTATAAAGTGGGAATTAGCTGTGAAAGATAATTAACCTCAACGACTCGGACACCCTCGAGTCAAACTGACAGGTTGTTCACCAATACACACACAGATACATTAAGCGCCTATATAGAAAATGATAACCATAGGCGCGTTCGATTTGTCACTTTCAGAACAAAATCACGTAACAGAAGCAAAATTGCAATCGAACACGATCATAAACTGAAGATAGAAAGTTCATCGTGGTTAATATACTCTGTCAAAAAGGAACATTAATACTTTATAATCTTTAATTCCCGTCTCCTTTTGTTTTCTCGGGAAGAAAATTGTGGAGGCAGTAGAACATGTTCTTCTGAACAATTCTGCTCCTGTCACACTTAATCGTACACATTCATTTTTCAACTTCCGAACTGCACTTTTGTGGACGTATGGCATGTTTTGTCATGAATTCTAGACAGGGTTTCGGCCAATTTCCTGTTAAATGCTGTTCTTTCATTTTTTGATCAAATTCGAATGCAAAAGGTGTGAACAAATTTCAACCGAAAGCAGTTAAGACGTTCTAATGAGACGTTCCAGCTAATGGTATTTTGGGTGGTGGGGTAAAATGTTAGAAATACTGTTGGCCGTTCGGGAGACGAGCTCAGTTGCTCTATACATTCTGCTGGTTTGTTTAGTTGTATCAATGAATCCAGGCTTCCTTTTATTATGTATGCTAATGAAAAGCGTTCACTTGAAATTACATTTTTTGTATATGACCACCATCCTTGTTGTTTTAACACACCATTGGATGTACTCACGTTATCTATAGGATTATGAAGTTCTAACAAAAGATTATGGTCTGACAGGCAATGAATTGCTTCTCTACACATGTGGATTACCTGTCAATCTCTACACATGTGGATTACCTGTCAATTAGACTTGAGCTAATTATCAGCTTGTCTACAAGAGTTAAAATTACAATTGGCAAAGCGATTTTTTTGAAATACTTTTAGTATGTAATCACAGCAAAGTTATATCTTACACTTTGCAAATTTGCATTTACAAGTTAATCCCTGTCGTTTTCAAATATTGGCAATAACTATTGCAATAGTATCACAATAGTTTCCAGCAATAGCAATAGTATCGCAATAGTACTTTCAGCAATAGCAATAGTATTGCAATAGTCAAATTTTGACCCAATAGTCACCCCTAAATTATTATATGCCATGTATCTGAATATTTATACCAGTAATAACAGGGACTTATGTCGCCATGGCAGAAACATTACACTCATATTTATATTATTTCATAAGCAAATAGAGTAGACCCTAGTCAGACGGCTCAGGAGTAATTGGTTAACCCTCTCCTTCATATAAACGCGTTTCCACACATTTGCAAACAGAGTAGACCCAGATCAGATGGCTCATGTAGGGGCCGTCTGATCAGGGTCTGCTCTTT
This sequence comes from Azorinus chamasolen, assembly GCA_963576725.1. Taxonomy (NCBI): domain Eukaryota; kingdom Metazoa; phylum Mollusca; class Bivalvia; order Cardiida; family Solecurtidae; genus Azorinus; species Azorinus chamasolen. The sequence goes on from OY755242.1 coordinate 65,628,474, forward strand.
TTGCTAATGGAATTTGATAGACCTGTTTCTTTAGTTTCTAAAATGGCTACAATGGTCCACCTTCACTATTGCATTATAACAAATGAGTAGGGTTAAGACACTGGCACATGATCGAAACAGACTATAGTTATGTAACATAATTGTTATATCATGTGACAGATCGCGGAAAAACCGAACGCTTGACACACTTTTATGATTCGTCCAATGAAAACGTCCGTTTCAACCGAGACAGTTGAAGGTGTGTTAAACCGGAAGTTGACTGGGAATGAAAACGGCGACAAAATCAAACATCATTTTCTCCTCGAAGTGTTATCAAATATTTCCGATAGAGGCTTGTTTGGGGACAATAACTTACCGTTTCTAAAGAAATAAATGTTTTTTCTTCCCGACCGGCAAATAGATTTCGCGTTGATCTGCGTTTTATATCGGAAATTTCCGCCTGAACGGAACAGTGGTATAAACAGCTGCCGCACCATGTAGTGTATTAATGTACTACATGTAGTTGCTATAAATAAACTATAGTCTTTTTCGATCAAGAGCCAGTGGGTTAAGGAGGTAGTATTTTTATTACAGCGGTGTATGGGTAAAACACTTACTGTTTATATGAACGCTATAGAAAGGTATTACTGTCCAAGACCAAGGAAGTTATATACAAAGTTATATACAACAATGCCGGGATAGAAAATAACGTCTGCATAATCGTCCTTTCAGTTCGTCGTCTAGACCCACAAGAAAAACAGTTGGTGCAAGTTGTTGTTGTTGTTTTTTCAAGTTTTAGGGAGAGCATCAATGTCGCCGAAATTATGTTTCAATGTTGCGTAAAGAGCATCTTTGTACGACAAACAGCTTCAAATTTTATTTTATCTGCCAAATATATCTCTGCAATGACTTTTATCCAAAGGGAGGTTTTTATCTTCCTTTGATATAAAGGACAGAGAAAAGCCCGGATATGAATCGAAAACTTTTTTTAAAAAAAAAAAATGCTCATGTATATGTTAATCTGTGTGAAAGTGTGTCAATATGCCTAAATATTCACCAGGTAAAGGGTTAAACATTGTTTCAACAGTTATCTCTCTGAAACGTTCTTATACACATAAACTAACGTCTGTTGTATTGCATTTCGGGGCCTTTAAATTTTAGCCTGGTGAGCAAATTTATTTCATTAGAGACTTTCAGTTTTTTCTAGTTTTCACAATGTATTTATCTTTTATTTATGTTCAGACTCATCTGGGTCCAAACTGTTTGCAAAAGTATATGGACCCATCCTGATCAGACTCAGCAATTATCAATCAAACCTTTTTTAGGTTCATATCCGGTGTTTGTCCTTCCAACGGATATTCATGACTGTCTTATCCGATGAAGATAAAATCAAATTTATCCATTGACCAAACTTCTCTTGTAACTGACGTAATAAAGATTTTTTTTCTGTAAATATGCATATGTTGACGCAACAGAATCAGAGAAATAAGAGAAAAGAAGAAAAAAGAAAACAATGTGGCGAAAGGTAGATTCGAACCGACGCCGAATCATTCAAAAATGTATTTTAATCACACAACCGAACGCGCTTACCCACTACAGACGGGCCGAGTAAATATCAACCGCCGCACCGGTACGAAATACTGCATATTGACAGGTTTTCATCATAGCCTACATTGTATATGTACATGATTGTTTTCTTTCTTACTGAAGACTGGCTCTGCTGTATATAAAAATGCCACATGTATATACATTGTATGTGTACTATGTAAACTAGATGTCCAAAGGTACAATTTTAGCTCTTGCGTAGACAAAAATATACGATAATACATATTCACTGTGACCATTAAAATTAAGTTAATCTCTTTGGGCATTACTTTGTCCTGATTTAAGCAATCTCTCATATATTTAGTATATGGTAACTATGACCACATTCATAACAGATAAAATGTGTTACAAATGTGAATGTCCGGCATGTGGGTCGACATTAGAATCACATGTGCAACAGGTTGAGTTTCTGGTTGACAATGTTCAATCATTTAGTAGTAATAGGATTATCATTGTAGTTTTGCCATTCGTTCCATTGCAACATATCATTACTACTCACCAAGCTTAAAAGTTCTTGAAGAGTTTCCAGTTTTCATAGAACTTGCCATATGCATGCACCTATAGATGCAATGCTGTGCCTATGATTAAACAAATATTACTTCTTAGTTCCTCTATTTGCTTTTATTTGAGTAAAACACTATGCCAAATATCAATTATGAATCTAATGATATACTTCTAGGACAGAAAACCTTGGTCATTTCTGTTGTTCATATTTTTAGTTTATTGTTAAAATTTGAACAATATTTCATTTTTGCGATGATGATGGCAATGATGATGATAATGTGGAGGAGGAGGAGGAGGAGGAGGACGATGACGATGACAATGATGATTATAAATTATGATAGGGTGTTCATGTTTTCATTCCCATACTACTCATGACCTGATTGGAACTAACACATCATGATATTACTCACAACTTGTGACAGATGTCTTTCAGTTGTACACATGCAGGTTTTAGCTTCCTTTTCTGTATGAAATTTACGTGTTATAAATGCGATTGTATGTCGCATAAAAAATGGGCATCGATCACATTAGTCACAAAATGTGTTTTATATATATGCTCGATTTGCGGATCACATTTGTAACATGTGTTACGAATGTGATCACATTCGTAACACGTGTTACGAATGCGATTCGTTACGAATGTGGTCTAACACAGCACCGTCTACTCATTATCGACATTGCCAAAATATATATGCTCGATTTGCGGATCACAGTTGTAACATGTGTTACGAATGTGATCAGATGCGTAACACGTGTTACGAATGTGATTCGTTACGAATGTGGTCTTACACAGCACCATTTACTCATTATCGACATTGCCAAAATAAAGCGAATTCGATCAATTTATAGTCCGTATACATTAATCGGATGGTCGTAGGCACGCAGATACACTCGACCGTCATTGCCACGACTATGTACAGTTAAAAAATCAGTAGAGTTTGCTACCTGCACAGAATGACTAAATACGTCCTTTTACTTCACATGCACGACTTTAAAGAACTTTGTAAACAGTGTAGATCCAGAATGGACAGCTTCTATAGGAGATGTCTCTCAACGCCTACCATGTTTACATATAATTTAATGTAGATCTGCTTTGTGTTCATTTTGCCGTTATAAAAATGCTTTAAAATTATCCCGATACCCCGTATACCCTTTCCCCCATAATTACGCCTTTCTCCCACTCTGTAAAAAGCACCTGTTGAAACCATTGTGATAAATAGAGCAAATGCTCTATTTATCACAATGGTATCAAACTACAAAATTCTAAAAACAATCCTTTTCTCTAGTTAATGCTCCTTTTCATTAGATGCATGCAAAGAGGTTGGGTCTAAATATAGCCTATGGAGGAAAGGGATAAATACGCTTTGCCTTTCTACGCTTATGTACGCAGAGTACACTCATGTAGAGCCGTCTGTACGGGGTTTGCTCTGATTGCTAATGAAATAGTATATATCTGAGAAAACAGTTTCAACCGATGCCAAACAACCATGTGTACAGTACATATTCAGCCAATAAATATTCATTATGTCATTATTTCTAACATGAATACTCATGTTAACAAATGCTATCAGTAAGGTGTACAGATTAATCCAAATGCAATGTACACACCGTGGCTACAGGGATCCGAAGGCATGCCGCCCCCCCCCCCCCGGGAAAATTTAACAGTGTGCAGGTTTAAGCAATTGTCATAAATAGAGCAGTTGCTACTAAAAGGGTAAATGCTCTATATATCACAATGCTCTATATATCACAATGCTTTCAAAAGGTGCTTTTTACAGATGCGTCGATGCGAGGGAATGGGTTAAAGCTTACATGACAAGACATAATGTTTATCAAAGTTTACCCCCTCAGCCTTCGATTTTGTTCCTGTTTGGCCATAATAATGCTTTCAACTTTCAGACTGATGTTACGCACGTCAGTAAGTGTAAATCTCTAGCTACGCCCCTGTCAGTAACATTTTCTTATTTATTTGTAATGTTGTCTTATTTTCGATTTAACTATGCTTTAGAGAGCCTACTGACCGAGTGCCATAATGATTGCTAACGAGCTGCAAGTTAACAGATCCTGAATGTTTGCAAATGTGAGTCACTTGACAAATAGCAAGATAAAGGTTATGGGCAGTTATACGTTCGCAATTCACTATCCTACAATTTCTCAGACTACTGTTGGATTTAGATTAAATAACACGACAGTCAGCATCTCACCAAAATCTACCCATTCCACACCAAACACTGATTAGGTCACACAATCATAAGCAGAGGCAAGATGCGTAAATTAATACATTTTCAAGAACAACAGCGAGCATCTTCAATTCTCGAAGAAACGATTCTTAAAGAGTGGTCATAACTCATGACATAGGACTTGCTACAGGAATGACGATTTCAGTATTTCAATACGCACCTTTATCTAGAGTTCTGCAAACGTTCTTACAATAATGAAATATGTTACTATCGGTACTAGAGTGCAAATTCTTAGACATAATATAACACGTTGCTATTTCCAGGAAGATAAGAGGTTTATATTGACTTTCACAAGTGCAAATAGTTTGGATACAGACCAACGTCTCATTACGATACAAACTGATTAAAACTACTGGTATTGTAATAGTACAGTATAACCTCTATCAACAGGAATTTTGGAAGAGCAGAATTAGATACTTTTAGGCAGATGGCGGCTTAAGCAGGGTGAAAATATGCAGAAACATTCCTCTAGGAGATTTCTGCATGACATCCACCGTACATTTTAAAGCTGCCACCTGTCTCCAAGACCGATATTTATAGGGTACGTTTAAGATATTCAATTTTGAATGCTCGCCATTATAGGAGAAGAAGAGGAAGACCATCTAATCAAACAGCGGGAAAGAGGGGTTTCTTAAATCTTCAGCCTGCTATGGGCGGATGAGTGAATACCTATGCAAACAGTTTGGATCCAGTTACTCGGCGTCTCATCAGGATCCAAACCGTTTGACACTCTGATTTAATTTTGGTAGAAAAAGTGATCATAGCTTGAATTTTGAAAATGTAGTAGGTGAAACTTTCTTTAAAAATAGTTTGCTCTGCAGGCTAAAGGTTAAAAAGCAATGTATCTGTATTTAACTCGTTTTAAAAGTCTGTGAAATGAAACAAAACTGTAGCTTGTACGAAAAGTACTTACGAGTGAAAATAACTTCCGAATAATCACTTGCAGTTATCAGAATTTGACACTAAATTATCTGACTGTCTGTATTGATCTTCGCGTACGTGGTACTGGACCAGATGAAACTCACAGGTGCTAGGCGTGTGGCCATTTCACAAATACTGCGTATAGATACCTTCAAATACTTTTTTTTATAATGTCAAGTTATGATGTCTAAACGTATTTGAAGGTATTTTATAAGCAGTATTTGTGAAATGGCCACACTCCTAGCACCTGTGATGAAACTAAGAAATCCGTGCATATTCCGTATATATTCGTAAGTATTGGTACGTATGGTAATCAAATTCATCCGAGTATAGCCGGAAACGCTAACGAAATTGATGAGTCACAGTTTAAAACTATCATATTCGGGTATCTAAATACCCCCGCTTAGTGGGTTGAGATAAAAGTTATTTGCATTATTTCTTCAAATGTAGTCGCAATAACATTCAAGCATGCAGCATATATACAGTAGGATAATTAGAAAAATATATATATGTACACGCACAACACTACTAATAAATAGTATACACAGTCACAAAATGATATGTCAACCTCATAGTTTAGTTTAAACATATTTTATTTCCATATTAGAGGAAATTGGGTCGGGTCACAAGTTCTTACAACATTAGAATTGACCCTCCCCATACAAAGCATTTATATATACATGTAATGGGAAACAAAATATGTAAAGTATGAAACCCGAAGTGTCTATGAAGGAGAGAGAGAGAGAGAGAGAGAGAGAGAGAGAGAGAGAGAGAGAGAATAACATGACTAATGTAGCACTATCAGAGGACACTTAATTAAAAAATCTTAATATTTGAAACTACCGCTATAAGTAAGACATCTTAGCAAAAGTTTAGAAAAAAAAGTATACTACATGTATTATACTAAACGTCGGAAAAATATAGCAAGTTACACTATACGCGAAATTAAAACCTCCGTGACTGCTTTATAAAACAATGTACAGCAGCAAATATGATTTTATTGTCTTCCTCATTTAGATTTTGTTTACCGCACAGAAACGTTTCGGTATTTAGAGGATGGTACATCTGTGTTTCACGAAATAGGTTAAGTCTTTGGTTTTGAAAAAATCTACATTGAAAAAAATAATGTTCAGCATTTTCTACTTCGTGTGAACATTCGCATAAAGGATTTTGATTAAGATGGTTATTAAAAAGATCATCATTCAGATTGCTACAGTTGTTTCTAATTCTGGCGTGAATGACTGACAAATACCTATCTCCGAAATAGTAATAAGATTGAACGTTATTCTTACTAAGATTGTTTCGTAACGACCTTTTAAATGAACTAAAGGTATCTAAATTTCTTGTATCTGGACTGATGGCATTCCACAGTACTATTGAAGAAGGGATACATGACCCTTTAGAGACTGACGTACGTGAGAAAGGCACTTCAGTATCATCGGCATTTCTTAATGGATAGCGGGTTAGTTCCCTAACGTTCGGTGGTAATAAATCACTGATATATGATGGAACCATGTTATGAGATGCCTTATAAACGAAACAGAGTTTTTGTAATTTTCTTCGACTGGCGAGTGATTCCCATCCACATTCCCGATATAGAGATACCGATCTGGTTAAGCCAGTTACGATACGGGCTGCTTCGTTCTGTAGTTTTTCTAAAGTATCTGCAGAACTTTCGGAACAACCATCCCAAACAACAGAAGCATACTCTAGAATTGGCCCTACGTACGAAAGGTAAATTTGATTTAGGGCCTTTCTATTCAAGGTGAATTTATTGTTTTTCATAATTCCAATTGTTTTGGAAGCAGATTGAAGTATATTATCAATGTGATCATTCCACTGGCCATTCGAATTGAGGGTGACGCCCAAGTGTTTATGAGAGTTAACAGATTGTATAGCAGTACCTTCAAAAATTAGATTAGGCCTCGTGTCGTGATTTCTAAATGAAAACATCACTGCCTCAGTTTTGGCAGGGTTGAAATTAACAAGCCAAGTCTTAGCCCAAGCTGAAACTAATTTAAGATCGTAGTTTAAAATACCATCAATGTCATTTAAGGAAATAGCAGATATGTATAGAGAGCTATCGTCCGCAAACAATCTTGTTAAGCTTAGTAGTGAATCAGATATGTCATTAACGTAAATTAAAAATAAAAGAGGTCCTAACACAGATCCCTGTGGAACCCCAGCCGATATTGTTCTTACAGCAGAGACAGAAGAACGAAGAACAACTTTTTGGCACCTATTGCTTAGGTAATTAGTCAGCCATATTAATAGACGCCCGTTAATGCCATTTTCCTTTAGTTTAAAAGTAAGACCGTTATGCCATACTCGATCAAAGGCTTTTGAAATATCACAAAACACCATGCAAGAATGTTGTTTGTTATCAAATGATTGGTAGATATGATGAACAATATCAAAAAGTTGGTATGTATGGATTTATCTCTTTTTTTAAAAAAAAAGTGGTATTACATTTGCAGTTTTCCAAGCATTAGGAAAAACTCCTTCATTCAGTGATCTGTTGTAAAGAGTAGTAAGAGGTTTAAATATCGATTTGACTGACCCTTTAAGCATTCAATGAGATATACAGTCAGGGCCAGATGCTTTATTCAAGGCGAGTGAAATTATTGTTTCTTCTACCTCAGTAGCATTAATATTAATGGTGATCAGACTACTCATTGTTTACGGAGAGAACGGAGGTAGGGTAGCATTTGTGTCGTCTACTGTAGATATCGATGCAAAGAAATTATTTAAACAATTTGATTTATCTTCGTCGGTATAAAAACAAGAAATATGCCCATTCAAAAAATTTGAAAAGAGGATGGTGGTATGTTAGCAGTACAGTCATTATTTTTTATGAAGTGACGAATAGTATTGCAGAAGCCTTTTTATCATTTGTTCTTAGTTCCTCTAAATTATGTCCTAAAGAACTAAAGAATGTTTGTTTTGCATATTTTTTCATGTTATTAACTTTATTCCGCATGTGTTTATATTTATCAAAATCATGTTGCTTCGATGACTTTAAAGCTATACGTTTAAGTCTATCTGTTACTCGGCAAAATTTACTTAGCTCAGAGTTAAGCCAAGGTTTATCATCATAACGTATAGTAATGTTCTGAGACGGGATACACAAATTCACAAAACGAAGAAACGTTTCTGTAAATAGTTTATAAGCATCGTCTATCGAACCTTCATTTAAACATTGCCAATCAAATTCCGTTATTTTTGCATTTAAAAGCTCTAATCCGCTCTTTTTTATAAATCAATATTTCTTTCAAAAGTTCCCCTTAGTTCATAAGGAAATGGTAACATAATAAAGTGGCCCAATGGTCGCTTATGATACAGTGCAACTGGGTTAAACAGCCATGTTCACCTCTCCTTTACTATGCGTCTGGTTTCACGTGGTTTTACTGTATTGGACAATATTGTTTTGGTGGTGGTTGCGTCTTGTGCGTGGCTTTGCCTGCTTGAACTTACTACTGTTTCATTCAAGATATGTCTCCATGAATATTCATGTCAATATAATAATTGTACAGACGATGTATAAGTTGTGCTTTGAGCGTTAAAATGTGTGTTGTCGTTTTTGCCTTGTGGTCACAAGGTTACTTGCACCCAATGTGCAACAAGGCTCCGAGTTTGTCCAACTTGCAGGAAACTTGTGAAAGGAACTGTTAAGACATACATGTCTTGAAGCCGTTATAGGCAGGTGCCTTTTCGGAATATTTTTTAGACAAACACGCGTACTGGAAAATATCACTGAAGACAGTTATCTTTATGACAAACAGACATAACTTAATGTTAAAAGAACCCAGGATTTTATGAATATTCATTTATAATGACAAATGAATAAGGTAAACTATGGCTAATCCTATAAGAGAAACAGGTAAAAACAGAAGAATAATATTTATATTATTTCACAAAACCACAGCAGATTAAGGTCAAATGGATCATACAGTGGCCATCTTATCTGGATCTACTCTATGCTCGGGTGTGAAAAGGCGTACACATGACGTAAAGGTATGAAATAATCTATTATGCATCTATGAGGTAGATGCATGTTGACGTAACATATTACCCATGTATGAGGTAAAGGGTTACATGTATGTCCATAAAAAGAGAGTTCTTAATTGTAATGTTAAATATACGAATTATATACACGAGAGGTTGTACACGAGTGTGTCCCTAGACAGGGTCGTCATGTGACTGTTGACCTTGACATTATACCCAATAGTGTATCCTGTTATAGTCCTTTGTTTGACAATAATACCCTTGTATAGAAACCATTGTGATAAATAGAGCATTTGCTCCATTTGCTCTGTCTGTCTTTCTGTCTGTCTGTCTTTATGTGTGTCTGCCTTTGTCTCTCTCTGTCTCCGTCTTTCTCTGTATCTGTGTCTCTCTGTGTCTCTGTCTCTCTGTATGTCTGTCTCTCTGTCTGTCTGTCTCACTCTGTCTGTATGTCTGTCTGTCTCTGTCTCTCTATTTGTCTGTCTCTCTGTCTGTCTGTCTCTCTCTGTCTCTCTCTATCTCTCTGTCTGTCTGTCTGTCTGTCTCTGTCTCTGTATCTGTGTATCTGTCTCTCTCTGTCTGTCTGTCTGTCTGTCTGTCTGTCTGTCTGTCTCTCTCTCTCTCTCTCTCTCTCATGGTTTTGCGTGTCTCACAAACTAGTTTTGGTAATGTCTGCGTCTTGTGTTTGGCGTTTCCTGCTCGACTTCACTATATTTTTTCATTTAAACTATATATACGGTGAAACCTCTGTAATCCGGAATTCTAGTAGAGAAGAATTTAGATACTTTTAGACTGGTGGCTGCTTAATGCAGAGTGAAAGCCATGCAGAAAGCTCCTAGAGGAGCTTTCTGCATGACTTTTACCCTGCATTAAGCTGACACCTATCTCCAAAACCGATATTTATATCAAATGTAACGCCCGGTTTAGAGAGTTTTTACTGTAGTAACATATTGCATAAAATGTTTTAAATGCAGGGATGATGTATTAATCTCATAGTTATATTTCTTATACAATGTGTTATGCAATGTTTTGAATAGTTATTCATGTACAGGCTTGGCGCAGTTGTTCTCAAATATTCCTATTTATTTTATTGCAGTCATGATTGTACGTTTACACACATGGTTTTCACACTAAATGTGTATCAATGTATATTTGTATTTATATGCACGTATCTATATCTCGTGTCCTCAGTACAGGATGTTAGACATACAGGGATAAGAACAAGCAACGTCTTCGACAAATTTTATTAGTAACATACTCTTAAAATGGCCCATAGATAATGAAAAGGAAGATCTACACGTGCAAAGATGATAATGAATGTAACAATGTAAGACATTTAACCCTTTCGCTGCCAAACTCTGTCGTCAGCTAACTGTGTCGTCTGCTACAAAATTTCATTCTTTTGATTTTCTTCATTTTTGTTTCAAAAACATAGTACCAGTAACAAACAGTTTGGATCCTGATGAGACGCCGAGTTACTCGGCGTCTCATCTGGATCCAAACTGTTTGCATAGGTAATCACAGATCCGGCATTGGCAGTGAAAGGGTTAATATTTGTGTTTTTGTATATGTAATGATGAGCCGTAATGCTTAAACCGAATGGGTATTCTGTTCTGTTCTATTCTGTTAACCCAGACCAGACTGTCTCTGTAGGAGGCTAATACAGATCTGAATGTACATTTTCTGACAGTCACATTCTTGTGTTTGTATTTGTTTATGCCCATGTACTGTAACAAGTAAGCTAATAAATATTCATTATGTCTATTTCTTATTATCCTACCAATTTGAACTGAGACTGATGCATATTCCGTGTATTACCGTCGGTAATCTTCGAATACATTTCCGAATGTATAAGAATGCGCTATAAGAATAAGAATAAGTAAACCCCCTCTAATCCGACCAGCAAAAAGGGGCATACTTCACAGTGTCAAAGGCAGGTGGTAGCTTAATACAGGACAAAAACTTTTGTCCTGCATTAAGCAACCACCTGCTTATAAAGGCAACCATGTTTATTCATTATGTGGTCGCATTGGAGGGGTTTTAATGTACAATCCTCGATGAACATGATTATTACCGGCTTTTGGTTTGCTTTTTTTGGCACAGAGTATTACGAACAATCCCGATAAACACGCCGGAATTCAATCGCACTGACGAGAATGCAGTTTCAAATCAACTCTCACCCCGACGAGTAATCCGGTGCCTCAGCAAAATCCAGGTCATTTGTCAGCTCGGTCAATCATTTATAATACCAACCAAGTAAATATTGTGAGCATACAAAAGTATCACAAAGATAATGATTACTTATTTAACCCTTTCCCCCATATGGACGACTTTTGACGACTCTGTAAAAGTCACTTTGTGAAACCATTGTGATAAATAGAGCATTTGCTCCTATAGGAGCAAATGCTCCTATTTATCACAATGGATTTAAACTACAAAATTCTATTTTTTTCCTTTTCTCTAGTTAATGCTCATTTTCGGTAGATTTATTCAAAGAGGTTGAATCTAAATATAGCCTATGAGGTAATGGATTAACCTTTTTTTCTATGAATATTCATATAATAAATAATGATACCAAGAATACTAATTAGATACATTCTTCTAATGGCATATGAAGACAGACAGTTTGGATCATAGCAGAATCGATAAAATCATATCTATATTATGTCATCAGCAAACAGAACAGACCCTGATCAGACGATCTGGGTCTACCCTCTCGTCTCGTACGTATCGTCTCGTACGTATGAGAGTACGTATTGTGCCTGACCTGACTTTATTTATTTTTATTTAGAATATTGTGCTAAAAATAAAGATCAGAAATGAATAACATTGCCATTGAGTATATATGTGCATCTACATCTATCTGATTAAATATCTGCAAATGATTATACAAGTGTACATGTATGTGTTTACATGTACAATTAACACCAATATATATATATATATATATTAACAATAATAACAGTATACAGTAAAAACTCAATAATAGGAAATATTAGTACTGAAGAATGTATGCCTTTGTAGGCAGGTGACTGCTTAATGCAGGATTAAAGTCATACAGAAAGCTCCCTGAGGAGCTTTCTGTATGACTTTAATCCTGCATTAAGCAGTGACCTGTGTTAAAGATCAATAATGGTACGTATTTGAGTGTTCGAATAATCGTGTTTTCACTGTATATAAATATATAGTCCTGCTCATACATACTATGGTCCTAAATATCAGATATACAGTAAAATCTCCATTATTCGAATTTTCTGTTTATACGAATTTAGATCCTTTTAGGCAGGTGGCTGCTTAATGCATGGTGAAAGTCATGCAGAAAGCTCCTAGAGGAGCTTTCTGCATGACTTTCACCATGCATTAAACTGCCACCTGTCTTAAAGATCGATGATAATACGAATTTTAGTGTTCGTATAATCGAGATTTTACTGTATTGGAAATACTGTCACAACCACCTATATATATATAATGAATATGCAAATATGCAAAAAGAGTAGTTTTCATATCACTGAAAACGCCGGCAACTGTCAATCAATTCTACAACAGTTACTGTAAATATAGTTACTATCTATTTTGTAGCGTATGTATTTCTTCGCAGATTTCAACGATTCCCGACAGGCCACTTTCCGAGATCTAACCTTGTATCAGAATTATACCGGAAGGAATCTATGACGCGTTACAGTGAATAAAAGATACATATTTATGAAATATATAGGTAGTATTGACAATATGTCCTATAATCCAGGTTATTAGTGTCATAATTGGTGCATGGCTGCTGTGGACCGAAGTGGCGTTTCGTCCACTTGCGATATGTTGGATTAATGATAATAATTATTGCGGTACACATCACTAACTAAATGTACGTAATGTGTACGAAATATCAGAGTTATAATATCACCCTCATTCCGCTGCTCGCAACAACTTCGCATTATTATGCAATTAGCTTGGATCCAGATGATCTATGCATATTGACAAGAGCTCCAGATAAGATGCGTAAATTTAAACATCTTCAAGAATAACTCCTTTATTTCTCCACCAAACCCTATAGTGTGACTACTCTTTAGAATCGTCTCCAAGAGACGATTCTAAAGAGTAGTCACAGTATACTGGTATAGGGTTTGGTGTAGACATAATGATTTTAGTTTTTGTGTACGCACGTTTATCTGTACCTCTGCATGATATTGACAATAATTTGAAAATCTTGATTGAAACACAAGTAGACAAAATTGCATTTGATCCCTATACGCTAAAAATATTATATGTCTTTCTAGTTTCTACCCATTTGCAAGCAGAATAGACCCAGATCAGATGGCACCTATAGAAGCCATTTGATCAAGATTTTCGCGGTTTGCTTATGAGGTTATATATATATGATTCTATAATATAGATTATTAGTCTATAAAAATATAATAAAATATACGTGTATAGTTTCTGTGATTGCCAAATATTCATTTTGTGACATTATTAAAAATAATATAATTAATATTCATGACGTCATTATTTATTTCATTAATACTCATGGAGTAGAGGGCTAAGAAGGTGTTACTTCTTCACAGCGGTATAAGGATTAATGGTCTTCTTGTTACAACCTCGAAACATATATACAGAACATAATATCTAATGGTTATCTTAACCCATTACCTCATATCAGGATTGCCACGTGTCAGGGAAAAGTCAGGGATTTTTTTTTTTCAAGGTCAGGGGATTGTCAGGGAATTTTGAGAACTGTCAGGGAATTTTGAAAATATAGGCAAATGTCAGGGAATTGTCAGGGAATTTTGAAAACATGAGAATGAATGTTATATATTTTAAAAATCCATTACCTATTACAGAAATTATGACAGAAAGACCCACATTTCGCGACGAAATGTGTCAGGGAAATATGAAATTATGTCAGGGAAATGTCAGGGAATTTTGTTTCCTCTGGTTTGTGGCAACCCTGTATATGATATTTGTAGATCCATCCTATATGAACAGAACAACTATATGAAAATAAATCTACCGAAATGGGGCATTTACTAGAGAAAGGAACGTTTTTAGAATTGTGTAGTTGTGAAACCATTGTGATAAATAAAGCATTCGCTCCTATGGAGCAAATGCTTTATTTATCACAATGGTTTCAGAAAGTGACTTTTACAGAGGCATCAATAATGTCAATATGAGGGAATGGGTTAATGGTAGACAGAGAAAAATCTTACAACAAGAAATAGGGGAATAAATAACTATAGGGGTGTGACAAAATATTTGAATACAGTAGAACCTGTCTTATGCGACCTTTAATAAAGTCTAATTGTGGGTTTGTAAGACAGGTGGTAGCTTACTGTAGGGGAAAAGTAATGCAGAAAGTTCCTGTTGGAGCTTTCTGCATTACTTTTGCTCTATATTAAGCAATCATCTGTTTTTAAAAACACGTATCTTCAAAAACTGAATAACCGCTTAAAACAGGTGTCAACTTAAATTTATCATGCAACGTCACGAAATACAGTCACTTCCTACATACTAACATAATATTTTCCACGTCGACGCTGTATTTTGTGAGGTATAGTGCATGTGTACTGACCCCACTGGGATGCAAGTTTCGTTCAGCCAAAAGGAGGAAAACAGAAGGGCGAAAAAGGCATAATTAAACATAAACATCAATTTAACACATTTGCTCAACTATTTGTCCAGATAAAATGATTAAATCAAGTTTGTTTATGTTGTAAAAGTCGATGACGTCACTGCACGCCCACATGCCGTCAGATATATCGCACTTACATGTATTTTCATTAAGGGGACGAAACCGCTTTAGCAATCTTTCTTTTTCTTCATTTTCTCCATTTTCCTGGGTGTTGCATGATAAAGGAATTACAATGCTAGTTGTTTGTAAGTTAAGCTGTATTTTGGCTCGTCAGAAAAGTAGTTAAATGCTCGCCAAGACTCGCATTTAACAACTTTTCCAACTCGCCAAAATACAGCTGAACTTCCAAACTACTAGCATAGTAATTCTTATATATTAACAAAAGGTATTGTTTGAATAATGTTAATTATATCTAATTTCTTTTCTAACGCTGTCTCCAAAATGTGTCGTCTACTACAAGTTTCTTTTGTTTAACTTTATTCCCTTTTCTTTAAAACATATTACCACGGCATCAAACAGTTTGGATCCTGATGAGATGCCAAGTTAGAGGGCGTCTTATCTGGACCAAAGCTGTTTCCGTCTGCAATCACATATACGATATTGGCATCCAAAAAATTAAAGCTGTGTCTACATAATTTTGAATCGTGTTAGTTATATCCAGCTTTTTTTTGTGTCTAAACAATCTTGAATGCTTGTTACATTTGTATGTCCATTTTCTTTTTCTAAGACTATCACTTTAACCCTTTCCTCCACAAAGACGCCTTTCTACGCCACTGTAAAGTCACCTGTTGAAACCATTGCGATAAAGAGCATTTATCACAATGGTTTCAAACCAAAAAATTATAAAATTTTCCTTTTCTCTAGTTAATGTTCCTTTTCGGTAAATTTATTCAAAGTGGTTGGATCTAAAAAATAGCCTATGGGGGAATGGGTTAATGTTGTCTACATACTCTCTTGATCCGTGTTAGTTATAACCATTTTCATTTCTAATGTTGACACTAATAAAACTGTATCTTTCTAACGTTGTCTTAAAGCTGTCTCGACATAGTATTAGTTTACTGAGTTTGTCACTTTTAAAGCTGTGTCCACAAAATTTTAAGTTGTATTAGTTTTCTATAGTTATAGCTTTTAAAGCTGTATCCACACAATTTTGAATTGTGTTAGTTTTCTATGGTTAAAACTTTTAAAGCTGTGTCAACACAATTTTGAATGGTGTTAGTTTTCTATGGTTATAGCTTTTTAAGTTGTGTCCACACAATTTTGAATTGTGTTACTTTTCTATATTTATAGCTTTTCAAGCTGTGTTCACACAATTTTGAATTGCGTTAGTTTTTCTAAGGTGATAACTCTTAAAGCTTTGTCAACACAATTTTGAATGGTGTTAGTTTTCTATGGTTACAGCTTTTTAAGCTGTGTCCACACAATTTTGAATTGTGTTATTTTTTTTACAAGTTGTCACTTTTAAAGCTATGTCAACACTATTTTGAATTGCGGTATTTTCCTGTGATTGTCCTTTAAAAGTTGTGTCCACACCGTCTTGAATATTGTTAGTGTGCTCAAAAGTCACTTTTAAAGTTGTGTCTACTCAACTTTGAGTCAAGTAACTTACATAAAGTTGACACTTTTAAAGTTGTGTCTACTCAACTTTGAGTCATGTAACTTACATAAAGTTGACACTTTTGAAGTTGTGTCTACTCAACTTTGAGTTATGTAACTTACATAAAGTTGACATTTTTAAAGTTGTGTCTACACAACTTTTAGTTATGTTAGTTACATAAAGCTGACACTTTTAAAGTTGTGTCTACACAACTTTGAGTTATGTTAGTTACATAAAGTTGACACTTTTAAAGTTCTGTTTTGACAATATTGAGTCGTGTTAGTTTTCTGTGATTGTCGTTGTTAAAGCTGTATGTCTACACAGTCTTGAATCATGTTAGTTTCCAGAAGTTGTCACCTTTAAAGATCTGACTTCACAATCTTGAATCGTGTTAGTTATCTAAGGCTGTCACTTTTAAAGCTGTATGTCTACACAATCTTGATTTATGTTAGTTTTATAAAGATGCCACTTTTAAAGATCTATCTACACAATCTTGAATCGTGTTAGTTTTCTAAGGTTGTCACTTTTAAAGATGGGTGGCTGCACAATTTTGAATCATGTTACTTTTCGAAAGTTGTCGCATTTAAAGATCTGTCTTTACAATCTTGAATCGTGTTAGTTTGCTTCGGTTGTCATCTTTTAAGTTGTACTTCACAATAAACGTCTTCCCGTGGTCTCTGTTTTTCAGTCCAGTTACGCAGATGTTCAACTACATTGATGTGCCGAGTATTCCAAAACTGGAATTATTTGTAGTATTTGCCCGATTCAGACTGTGTCCATCACATTTCACACACTTTATCGCGAGAACATTGATAGCCATATTAACCCACTCTTGCCCAATTCCTCTTAAAAAGACACAGACAAACAATGTAGACTCAGATCAGAGGATTTCTGAAGGGGCCCCTCTGATCAGTGTTTGTATTGTTTGCTAAACCCATCAATGCAAATGTCTTATTCCAGCTAGTATTTTGTTTGCTCTGCCTGAATAAGGAATGGGTTCCAAAGTAAGATCTGGACAGGGTTTCCTTAATTAATAGGGGGAATAAATGGTTTATGGTTTGCAAATAGAAAAGACCAATATAAGACAATCTAATCAATCTTATGTTGGCTTATAAACTATAACATCTGAGTCTACTTTTTCCTCTGTACATATGCCGTCATAACAATACAGCTAATAAATGCTCATGACGTCATTATCAAATGTATGAATATTTAACAGGGAACCCTTTAATTAGCGGAAGCGTATCTACCACCAATGCATATGTATCGTTAGGTGGTATCGTCTTGGGACTTAAGTTCATAGAAAAGTCATGCACCGTTGGCCTTTTGGAATCCATGAGCAGCATATTTGACAATTTCGTATCATTTACTGTAATTAAATTCCTAAAGGCTTATTTTCATTTAATTACTACAAGAAAACATCGTTTAATCTTAAGGCTATGTCCATATGGTCATATGCACCTATAATCATACTTTAACTCGCACTCTTAAACTGACAGAGAGGTGGAAATTTAACCCTTTCGCTGCCAAACTCTGTCGTCTGCTAACTTTGTCGTCTGCTACAAATTTTCATTCGTTTGATTTTCTTCATTTTTGTTTCAAAAACATAGTAACAGTAACAAACAGTTTGGATCCTGATGAGATGCCGAGTTACTAGGCGTCTCATCTGGATCCAAACTGTTTGCATAGGTAATCACAGATCCGGCATTGGCAGCGAAAGGGTAACAGTGGCGTATTTGGATATGTTCGGGATCAGCAAGATCTAGTTTGAGTTTGAGTAACAGCATGCATCAAAATTAGAAAATTTAGTTTTGATATGGCTACACGTTCCCACGGGTGCAGAGACTTAAAAGCAGTTGATGCCAAAGTGATCCAAGTGTTGCTGCCTTGGGTCGTCGCCGGATGTCCAGTTACTTAGTGTTTCGCCACACTTTGCACATTTAACAGTGTCTCCAATGCCTGAAAGAAACACACAATAATGTTTAAACTTCTATGTAAAAGCTTTTGACGTGCACCCGCAATAGCATAAAACTTGCATTTAGAAGGATGCCTCTGCTGTAAATATACTTAACCCGTACAATGCTGAATTTTAAAATACATTTCTCCTTCTTTACCCATGCCCTTTGGTATAATTACATATACCTTCACTGCGTACAAGTATTTCGCTGTGCAATCACTGCTGTGGAGTGCACTTGTTGCACAATCAACTTGTAAATAGTGCAGACCCTGATGAGACAGCTCCTGCAGGAGCTGTCTCATCTGGATCTTCACTATTTACAGGTAGGTATATTGATGCGAATAGCAAGCGAAGGGTTAACCCGTACAATGCTGAATTTGCAAAAGGATCATTCCGCAACTCAATCAGGTCAAAGTTAAAGAAAAGTGTAATATGACAAACAGTGAAGACGCTGATGAGAGGGCTCCTAGTGGCGCCCTCTCACATGGGTCTACACTGTTTGCAAAGGACAATAATGACTCGCTTCAAACACTGTAAGGATTACTCATTAGACTCAATGAATATTATTCAAAACTCAGCAAACGTTATGAAGCAACCCGTTTTGAAATAACGTTGCACTTTGAAATAGTTATTTTAATTATTTAATTGAATAATTATTTTTAAATCTGTTTGCCGTTTGTTTCAATGTGCGATTTTCGATGCCAACCCGTTTTGAAATCAAATTGCAAACTGAAGTAGAAATGAAGCCCTTTTCACTGAAAAGAAATGGTTAAAACAGAATGCATTGAAACTCACGTGCACTTTTGGTGTGTTTCCAGTGTCTGTAGACTTATGATGTCAAGTCGGTGTCTCATGCCGGCATTGATTTAAAATGCATATTTTACTACAAGGCGTCCACTATTGATTTTTAACCCGTGAAAGTTCAAAATTGGTCATGATGTCACCTGGACGCCACATACATTTGTCCTCATGTTTTACTACAAACGCATGGAAACGCATTCAAAGAAAAATAAATGATGCAGAACTTACTTTTGCAGGATGCATATGGTTTTTAAGACTTCTGTTTTGCTGTGAATAAGATTTACATTTACATTGTGTTGTGATACATGAGGATAAAGGTACTGAAATCATGTAACGCTCATGCGACGTACTGACTAATTCTTAACTTTAACGGGTTAAAATTTGATATTGAACGCGTTTTGCAGAAAAATATGCATTTAAAACATTGACGTACGAAAGACCGGCGGTGACATTTACATTTCAAGATTTCACACATTCCAATTGACTTCAAAATTTCACGATTTCACAATTTCAAAATTTCACGAATTCACGATTTCACTTCAAAATTTCATGATTTCACGATTTCACGATTTCACAATTTCACGATTTCACTAAAAAATTTCACAATTTCACGATTTCACAATTTCACGATTTCACGATTTCACGATTTCTCTTCAAAATTTCACAATTTCACGATTTCACGATTTCACAATTTCACGATTTCACGATTTCACAATTTCACAATTTCACGATTTCACGATTTCTCTTCAAAATTTCACAATTTCACAATTTCACGATTTCACAATTTCACAATTTCACGATTTCACAATTTCACAATTTCACGATTTCACGAATTCTCTTCAAAATTTCACGATTTCACAATTTCACGATTTCACAATTTCATGATTTCAATTTGCCCATTCTAATTGTTATGACGTCATCAACACACGGGAAATCACAGCGTTGGAGTAAAAGCCACGAAAAAGAAACGGCGGAAAACTATGACAATCTTCCTCTCCAGAACTGTTGGCCCGAGGGCCTTCATACTTGGCATGTAGCATGTGCTCATGGTCCACTATCAAGATTGTTTAACCCTTTCCTCCATGAATATTCATGTATGAGAATTGCAAATCATGTGTTTATGATGTTAAATCATTGTCTTATGTTTGTATGACACTGTATTGGAGGATACTTTAACTAATAATAAACTGTAAGAAAAAATGACAGCATGGATTTTAATTAAGATTAAATCCTATAGGAGTCGTCTGAGCTGGGTCTTCTCTGTTTGCAAAAGCGTAGAAAGGTGTATTTATGGTTCTCAAATCGCCATCCTGATTTCAAGGATGAGAGCCACTCTGTTGCCTTATTATACGTGAAGCGTGTCACGTGACTAAAAGATTTTACACGAGGTTGAAATTGCGAAATCGAGAAATTGTGAAGTCGTGAAATCGAGAAATTGTGAAATCGTGAAATCGTGAAATTGTGAAATTTTGAAGTGAAATCGTGAAATCGTGAAATCGTGAAATTGTGAAATCGTGAAATTGTGAAATTGTGAAATTGAGAAATCGTGAAATCATGAAATCTTGAAGTGGAAATGTCACCGCCGGTCTTTCGTATTGACGTCATATGACGACGACTTCACGCCATGAGTCTACAGACACTGGAAACACACCATGTGTGTATATGAGTTTAAATGTATATAAATAGAACATCCAACATTGGAATAAACTTCAAGCCGTTTGGAAATGATTATTTATAAGTGCAACGTTATTTCAAAATGGACTGGCATCGAAAATCGCACAATGAAATAAACTTCAAACCGTTTTTAAATAATTATTTCAAAGTGCAACATTATTTCAAAACAGGTTGCTACAACACTATGCTGCGAACAAACCTTAGAATTGTCTCGTCGAGACGGCTCCAAAGAGTGGTCACAACATAGGGTTTTGAGGAGAAATGACGATTCTAGTATAGTAGTTCAATATCCACCTTTATATATTGCACTGGTTTTAGAAGGCATTTATTGTTGTCTTTATTTACGCAGTACTGTGTTTCCAGTTTAATATTTTAAATATCTTAAAATGGTACAGAATGGATGTAAAATACACGTTTAACAAGCTTGGCTTTAAATTAATATATGTTTTTGAAAACATCAGGGTCCATACTTATAAAACGTTTAGTTGAGTCTGAGTTCGTTCTCATTAAAAGCTTGAGAACTCAAATCTGACCAATCAAACGTTTGAGAACGAAACTCAGACTCAACTAAAAGCTTTATAAGCATGGACCCAGGATGTTCTCATTAGTTCCAGGTTACTGATCATACCAGTGTAATATAACCCAGCCTCTGCTAACACTTCTTTGTCAATAACGACATGGTCCCAGCCGTTATACGTGTATAACCTCCCCTCATATGTGGATTCTCTTTCGCGAAACTTTGGCGCGCTTTGGTTCAGTGCGCTATTCGGAACAAACTCCTCCAGGACTTGTTCCGATGACCCGATCTCTGCTTCGGGAATGTTATAAACGGGTGAGTCTGAGTCACGCCGAACCCGGGCAGAATATTCGTGGTCAGTGTGAGATCCTGCCTGGTCAACCTCCATCCGTTCAACGTAGGATGGGTGGCTACGAAGACCACTACCCTGTCGCTGAGGTCCAACTGATGTCAACATTATCGCCGTTGGGTTGATCTTAATCGAAGAAAAAAACTTGTGACCATAACAAAACAAAGAAAGCGGGAGGGAGGGAGGGGTGGGGGAAGAGAGAAAGAAAGGAGGCATGTCATTTTGCTAGTACATCTCGTATTAGTTAAATTAATAATTTCCTCATACATATTTGCAAACAAAGTAGACTTGGACCAAGTTGTCTCCGTGGGAGCCACCTAGGTCTGTTCTCTTTGCGTATGGTATAATATAGATCTGAATCTCAAGCTTCTATATTATGAGTCAAAAGGTCCTGAGTTTATATGCTATAATTAAAGTTATTCTTATTAATTTTCATGAAGTCATTATTTCTCACATGGATACTGAGCAAGTAAAGGTCCAAAACTATTTTGCAGTGGATTCTTCCATGCTTATATATTGGATTAGTCCATTTATTAGCTAAGGGGTGTCTGGTCTAACTTTTCATTTTTATTTTGTTTCATATTTATTTTCGTGTCAGCAAACAGTGTAGACACTGATCAGACGCCGCATAATGCAGTGTCTACACTGTTTGCCTACGTCCCATATATGGGATCGTGGGGGCAAATGGGTTAATGCCTACGTTGTTCATGGTATTCTAGTCAAAATGAATTACGCATTCTTGGTAATTCTCATCATATTCTCATAATATTTGGACCATATCTTACAATGTAACAAGCACAACTAACCCTTTACTCCATGGATATTTCTGCCAGAAATAATAATTTCTCATTTGGGTCTTCATTATTTACAGGTAGGTATATTGACGTGAATAGCAAGCGAAGGGTTAAATCATAAGCAAACAGAGCAGACCCTGGTCAGTCGGGAACCGTCTCATCTATGTCTAATCTGTTTGCAAAGGCGAAGGAAGGCGTATTTATGGAGTAAGGGATTAAATCATACGACTTTTCTTAAACCCATTCTTTCATTCTGACACCTTTTAGTGCCACTGTAAAAGTCACTTTTTGAAACCTATGGAGCAAATGCTCTATTTATCACAATGGTTAAAAATAAAAAATATAATCTAAAATATTCCTTTCTGTAGTAAATGCTCCTTTTCAGTACATTTAAATGAATTAAATAGTTTTTAAACATCAAGGCATTCAATCCTTTCAATCGGCTATTTCGAACCATTGTGACATACATTATTTCTGTGTACTGGGCTGAAACTATTGCTGTACCAAGAAACTGTTCGTTATGTCTTTAGTTCCTTTGATCTAATTCTGCTGTGGACAGAAACGATTTATACAACTAAACAGAGGCGCATCGGAAGATTATTCCTTTGGCGTATCATGGTATATATTAACCAATTTGCTCCCAGTGGATTCTTCCATGTTTATCCATTGGATTAGTCCATGTTTTATCTAAGGGGTGCCTGGCCTAAATTTTCAATTTCGTTTTGTTTTATATTGAAATTCCTATCAGCAAAATGTGGAGACTCTGATCAGACGCCGCATAATCTACACTGTTTGCCTACATCCCATATATGGGACCGTGGGAGCAAATGGGTTAATTCAGCAATTCAGGAGATGATGCCGGTTAAAGAAAATGTTCGTTAAAACTTATTGATAGCTCATATAATCAGGAGATCGAAGCGATTTATATTAGTATGAGGTCACCTGCAGACCATACCTGAGACATTTGGTGAAAATGCAATCCCTAAATAGGACGAACATGGCATCTGGAACTGTTTTTGCTATCTATGAAATAACCGGGACAATTTACTTACATGTAGCACAAAATACCTTATTATATATCAATCCTATGAAATCTGGTGGACATCTGAATGAATATATCCATACAAAGTATCGGGTATGTATTGCAGGACCCGATATATATATAACACGAATATAATATTATTATGAAATTTCCCTGTATTGGAATTTTAAGACGTTTCTAAAAATATATTAATGTAAAAACCTTCTAAACCGGAATTCTAGTAGAGTAGAACAGAATTCAGGTTCTTTTATGGGTCCGTCACACCATGACATTCTGGTCAGCGTTCTCTAGCGTTTGTGAAAACGTTGGAAGTCGCCCATGCTCGCTGGGATAGCGCCAGAAGAGCGTTGTGTGAACACTTGTGAATGCTAGTGAACGTCGGTGATCGCCGGGAATCAACGGAGAACGCTGCTCCGAAAAAACGTTTTGAACATGCACAAAAGTTTTCACTGAGACCAGCTTCTTCAACGTTTAATTTTAAATGCTGAAGAACGTTTAAGAACGTTAATAGGGCGTTTTACTAACGTTCGATGAGCGTTGCACGCGTTCGGATATCGCTAGTCAGTCGCTATTCTAGCGTTACTTGTTGTTACTAATCGTTTGCCTTGCAGTAAACGACTCACTGGCGACCTGTCAACGACCGCTGAACGATCCCCTAGCGCACACAGCGTGTGACTAAAGTCAAACGAACGTCAATACGCTATTCTGTCGTTATTCACACGTTAGTCACACGCTCAACACGCTCGTCTAACGTTCACAAATCGTTCGTTGTGCGCCCGTGGCACGTTAGCACACGCCAATGGTTTTCAGAGGTATCTTACTTGGTCGCTGTTACACGTTTCTCGCGCTTAAGACACACGCTAGTCATGCGTTAGGTACACGTTTATCACACGCCAGATGTGTCATCCTCAGTCAAGAACGCTAACAATTGAACGATTGAAATGCTCAGAGAACGTTGACCAGAACGTTATGGTGTGACGGGCCCATTAAGCGGGTGGCTGCTTAATGCTGGATGACAGTCAAGCAGCCATAATTATAAGCTTTCTGTGTAACTTTCACTCTGTATTAAGCTGTCACCTGTTACATTCTAAACGTAAAGCTGGCGAATATTTACCAGGTTATTGTCAGCGTGAGATGTTGGCTGGTCAACGTCCACCTGTTCAGGGTAATTATGGTGGCTATAAAGAGCACTACCCTGTCGGTGATCTCCAACTGATGTCGATATTTCCGCCCTTGGGTTGACCTAAATCGAAAATAAACTTGTAACCATAAGAAAGGAGTGAAAAAGGGAATGATGGGACACATCTGCAAACAGAGTAGACTCGGACCAGATGGTTCATGTGGAGTCGCCTGATCTGTTTCCTTATGACATAATATAGATCCATACTATTTTTGTTTTATCAAAATTTACGTTAAGTCCAGAAAATTCAGAGAAGATTGAAAGTGTATTAAGGGTTTCATTTAAAGACTCCCTAGATCCATCTAGAATAAAGCTTGTATCGTCAGCAAATTGGGATAGTTTATGTTCTGTTCGGTTGATATTTATACCTATGATTTTTTCATTTGATCTTATTTTTCAGCGCACATAATGAAGATGTAACAAGACAAAGGATCACCTTGTCTGCAACCACGTTCTATCTTGAAAAAGTCTGAGAGGTATCCGCATTGAGTTACTGCTGATTTTGCATCTTTATAAAACAAGTTGAACCATTTTTTGTATTGAACTCCCAAAATTAAAGTACCCCAAAGTGTTATTAACAAAAGTCCATGATAGTGAATCAAAGGCTTTTTCGAAGTCTATTAAAAGTAGCATTCCTGGAAGTTCATTTTCTTCTGTATATTGCATTATATCATATATAAGTCTTGTATTCTCCCCTATGTATCGTCCACGAAAAAATCCTGTTTGGTCTGTGTGTGTTAATTTTGTAAGTAAAGGTTTTATTCGATTTGTTATGCACCCTGTCCCAATGTTGTACACTGTATTTAGTACAGTAATAGGTCTCCAATTTTTAAGGCAATGTCTTGATTTTTCTCCCTTGGGAATACATGTTATGAGACCTTGCGTTTGGGTACATGCTAGTTTGTCCGAATGGACAGCCTCGTTTAAAGATCTAACAACAAAAACGCCAATGTTTTTCAAAAAACCTTTGTAAAAATCAGCACCGACACCGGAAGTGCCTGGACTTCGATTATTTTTCATGTTTTTTAGGACTGCTGTCGCTTCTGTTAAGGTTATATTTCCTTCTATGTTGTTTGTTTCTGAGTCTGTTAGTTTAGGTATACTGATGTTATTAAAGTATTGTTCAAGATCATCATTGGTTGAATTTGTAACCTTTGCTCTGTATAATGACTCGTAAAAATATTTCACTTCACTTCAAATATGTTGTTGTTTTATAATTTCTGAGCCATCTTCTTTAATTATCGTGTGTATTGTTTTTGTAGCACTATTCATTCTCTCCAATCCACAGAAATATTCAGTAGGTTTCTCTCCGTCAATTGCCCATTTAACCTTTGACCTAATAATAAAAGCTTTTAATTTCTCATTGTGTAAATGTTTAAGTTGGTTTGATAAATTATAGTGTTCCTCTGATTTCTCATCGGTTAGGTTTTGTTCTATTTCTTTAATTTTGTATTGTAGTTCGTCCTCTATTTTTCACTTTGTTTTTTCTTGAAGGAGCCATATGATATAGATTTTCCTCTAATCTCCATCATTAACGTATCAAGGAAACGTTGATCACTTATAACAAATTGTATTTCATTTTTCGGTATATTTCTAATATTCTCCTTGTCATAAATAGGTAGAGCGTATTGATTTATTATTTCCTCTATTTTCGCGTTAATCGTATCTATATAGTCTTTATCCCGTAGAAGGGCGTTGTTATGTTTCCATAAACCTGAACTGTGTTGGAAATCATTAAATTGAAATGTGGTTTGTATTATTGAATGATCTGATTGATAGCTGTGTTCTATTGATGATTTTGATGTATTAACTGAAAGGGGAGGAGACACCAGAAAAAAGTCCAATCTTGCTTGCTGTACTGGTTTGTGTTTTCTCCATGTATAAAGTTTTTTTCAGGAAAGTATTCTCGAAATGTATCAATAAGTTGCCTGTTTGATATATGGAGTAGCAAGGTTTCCCGTGCTTTTTTATTATTAAGATTTTTATAATTGTAATAGTCCATTTTCGGGTCCATAACTAAATTAAAATCACCACATATAGCGTAAGATGTGTTTCCTATATCATCTATTATATCAAAAATGTTGCTGAAAAAACATGGTCGGTCAGTATTCGGGCCGTAAAGAGATACAAGTGTTAGGCGTTGATCAGCTATTGACAGATCAAGTACCACATAATTGCCTTCAGAATCAGATATTAGTTTGTGTACTTTATATTCAATTATATGAAACAATATAGCTACTCCCCTACTGTTTGAACTACAACAACTTAGAAATACATCGGAACCCCATTCTGAGTAAATTATTTTGTATATTTCTGGTGTGAAATGTGTATCTTGGAGGCAGTAAATATAGTAATTTAAATCTTTAAGGTGTTTAAAAACATTCAGTCTTTTCTTTTTTTGTGCGGATACCTCTGCAGTTCATGGACATAATTGTTAGATCATTCATTTTGTAATACTGAAAGACAAGTATTCAGTAGCATTGTGTGCAAAACATCAATACTTACACAACCTTTAGCAAAATGGCCAACATATATTACAACAAAGCAAAAATATAACATCAATGAAAAACACATGCAATCAAATATACAGATTACCATTTAAAAATTCAATATGTATAACATTCTTGGTGATCATTACTTGTGACTCGAACATCCGTGTCGTTGAGGCCAACTATTGGTGAAAACAGTACGGTTGCCCAAAGAGACAACCCTAGTCAAAAGAGATCCTGTTATTAAAGTATCGTTCAAAATCATCATTGGTTGAATTTGTAACCTTTGCTCTGTATAATGACCCGTAAAATATTATCAATTAAGTGTCACCATATAGCTCAGTGCTGCACAAAAATATCGCCCACGTTTTCATTTACCCTGAGCCATCTGCAGGCGAACCCGTAACTAACCGAAGCACGATAAATTTTATCCAGACGCCAATGTACTCAGCATTTCAGTTGGATAAAATATGTTGTACTATATGATTTCCTACTAGAAATAACTATGAACAAGTTCAAAATTGACGCAGTTGGCCTTTTCTGTATACATAATAAAATTTGAGCAGCAAGTTAAAGGTTAGTAATGTTCTTCACCACGCAACAATCCTTCAGTAAATACGCTGCGAGTACAGCAATACCTACCTTTAAGAAATAAAAAATGCATATTCTACAATATCAAACTATCAAGAAAGCAGATTCGAAATTTATCTTCTAAATATCTCGTATATCTTACAACACTTAAGACCATATATTTTGTTCTGATCAAGACGAGACGCCAAGAAAAAGACGTCTCGTGAGGATTAAAATCGCCTGACACCCGTGTTGTGCGTGTGTGCGTGCGCACGTGCGCACGCACGCGTGTACACACACGCCCGTATGCACGTATGTACCTACGTATGTATGTATGCACGTATGTATGCATGCATGTATACTTATATATTTCACAGGCTGTCTATTCTTATACACTATCCGTTAGTAGACTAATAGAACTTTTTTTTGCATATTATAATTATTACATATACACAGTGTATGCTATTTTACTATACAATATAAATACAAGGGGTTATCAAACTAAAGATTATGAACAGGTTCCGTATATTTTTACTTAACACTGTTAATGACAGTTATACAGAGTCCTGTGTGTGTCGGTCTGTGCCTCTGTCTATCTGTCTGTATGTTTGTCTGTCTGTCTTTCATTCTCTGAGTTTTAGAATTCGCGAAAAAGATCTTAACCTTCATTAAAGAAACGAAAAGTAATGAAGGTTTTGACCAACAATTTTTAATTCGTAAATGAACTACTGTAACTTTTGTGTTACCGGTATATAATGAGAGTATCTTGTTTTCACATGCATTCCTGAGCTTCATCGCGCGTTGAATGAAGCAGAGGCTCCGGTAATATAAAATACACAAACACCATTTTTAGATACACACACACACACACACACTTATACATACATATACAAATACATGTACACATACACACATACACATACTAAAATGATCTCAGTTACTTCAGTGTATAAAGTGCGGCAAGGAATGAATGGATCCGCAACTATTTAATCTGCGTCCTGCCCGCTTAACTAAACTATTTTCACGAATATGCAAGCAAACAATGTAGACCTAGATCAGATGGTTCATATAGAAGTCGTCCGGTCAGGGTCTACTCCGTTTGCTTCCGGTACAATACAGATTTGATTCTATACTCTCTGCCACAGTAAAGATTTCTTTATTAACATTGCTTTAAAATAGCTGGGCACATTGATACTCATGACAATGTCGTTCATCTCATGAATATTAAACAGGGAACGAGTTGAACGCAAAAACAGACCTCTATTGACCGATTGTCTCGGAGAGGTTTTACTACACATGTTACGTATAATATATAGGCTATTTCAGTTATAGGTATACATACATCGAATCTAACATTTAACCCATTCCCTCATATTGACGAATTTCGATGACTCTGTAAAAGTCACTTTGTGAAAAAACAATTTGTGATCAATAGATTATTTGCTCCTAATGCTCTATTTATCACAAAGGTTTCAAGCTACAAAATTCTAAAATTTGCCTCTTCTCTAGTTAATGCTCCTTTTCGGTGGATTTATTCACAAAGAGACAGGATATAAAATAGCTTATAAGGTAATGGGTAAAAAACAGTGGAAACTCGTATCAGAGAAAGCCACAAACCCTTTCCGTCATACAAACGTGTTTACACGCATTTGCAAAACCGGATTGACCCAGACCAGAAGGCACCTTTACGAGCCGTCTGTTCGGGATCTGCTCTGTTTGCTAGTTGAATTTGAAAAATCTGTCCGTTTAGTTTCTAAAATGGCTACAAAGCCCGACCTTCAGTAAGTAATGAAATACCTACAGTACAGTGGAAGGGTTAAACAAGTCTTAAAACAAACCATGTTTCAACTAGAAGGTAGCGTTTCAACCCTTTGCCTACTGCGGTCGGATGAGTCATCACTTGTGTAAGCAGTTCGGATCTAGATGGTACGTCAATTTACTCGACGTCTCATCAGGATCCAAACTGAATTACACACTGGCTGCATTTGGGTAGACATTCTAATTACAGCTTAGATCACGAAAATGTAGTCTGCAAAAGGCTAAAGCACTCCCAAATATACAACACGCATACAGTGTTTATATGAAACAACGTATTTCGACGTCATTAAAGCAGTGTGACGAGATTGACCGCAGCTTAAACTACTTAATCTGTATCCCGCCCGCTTAACCAAACGATTTTTACGCATTTGCAAACAAGGTAGACCTAGATCAGATGGTTCATATAGGAGTCGTCCGGTCAGGGTCTACTCCGTTTGCTTCCGGTACAATACAGATTTGATTCTATACTCTCTGCCACAGTAAAGATTTCTTTATTAACATTGCTTTAAAATAGCTGGGTACATTTATACTCATACCGATGTCATTCATCTCATGAATATTAAACAGGGAACAAGTTTAACGCAAAACCAGACCTCTATTGACCGATTACCTCGGAGAGGTTACGTAGAATATATAGGCTATTTCAGTTATAGGTATACATACATCGAATCTAACATATAAAAACAGTTGAGACTCGTATCAGAGAAAGCGAACAACCATTTCCTTCATACAAGCGAGTTTTCACGCATTTGCAAACAGAGCCGACCCAGACCAGAGGGAACCTTTACGAGCCGTCTGATCGGGGTCTGCTCTCTTGGCAAACGGAATTTGAAGATCAATTCGTTCAGTTTCTAAAACGACTATAATGACCGACTTTCAGTTAGTAATAAAATACCTACTGAACAATGGAAGGGTTAAACAAATTTCAGAACAAACCATGTTGTGAAAATAGCCTTTCAACTCTTTGCCTACTGCGGTCGGATGAGTCATTACCTATACTGGCAGTTCGGATCTAGATGGTACGTCAATTTACTCGACATCTCATCAGGATCCAAACTGAATTACACACTGACTGCATTTGGGTAGACATTCTAATTACAGCTTAAATCACGAAAATGTAGTTTCCAAAAGGCTAAAGCACTCCCAAATATAAAACACGCATAAAGTGCCTATACGAAACAACGTATTTCTGGGCATATACTCAGAAACACACTTTACCCAATACATGTTCATGTACCCCCTTCAAGCAAACAGAATAGACTCATATCAGACAGCTACAGGAGGGGCTGTCTGTTTAGCGTCTACTCTGTTTGCTTACGAACCTATTGCCTAGGAGTCAATACAAATACTACCTAACAGTTTCCGCATCTTTAAGAAGTCATATACTCATATAACACCATGACAATACAGTTAACACATGATCACTTCTTTCAAGTAAACGGTTAACGAGTATCAACAGGGCTTTCCTCATCCCCCAACTTTCTAGGCCACGGTTTCATCAGCCATGTGTCAAAGTCCTGGAACTTTATTTCAGTCGGTTCCGCATTGTCTTTAAACAAAGCAAAAAGCTTGCATTCAAAAGACCAACACTTCTTAACGTTTTTCGGGTCTTTTAATCTCAGTGAAGCTAAGACTTGCTGGTTTTGCCGCGTTAAGTCTTCGTTCACAAAGATATTCTTGCTCTACAAGTATTTCGCGCGTTTCATTAAGTTAATCTTGGTCTGTCTCCTCACAAATTTCACAATAACGGACCGGTCCTTCCCTCTCGCCCACCGGCCAAGTATGTGGGCAATGTCTATGTCATCGGCTTTAAGGCACATGTCTGTCTCTTCATTCAGTGTCCTCACAACTATCTCCCCGACAGAATCTGAGGGCTGTTTATGTTCGTCATGAGGAATACCACTGATCCATACACTGTTTCTACGACCATACTGTTCAAGGTCGTTTACACATTTCTCTCTGGCCTTTTTCTCAGTATCTACGCTTTACTCAAGCTGCCTGTTCTGTTCTTTAAGAGTACTGATTTCTTCTTCTTTTTCCTGCAGCTCCTTTCTATACTTATCTGACTCCACACACCTATCATGAACTTCGCCCTCGAGAATTTCGATCCTTCGAGTCACAGACGTCAGAATCTGGTCTTTAATTTCGTCAATCGTTGACTTAACTATGTCTCTGATAAAAGTTCTATCGTTTTTCGTCAACATTTGAGACATTTATCTCGTCTATTTTCCTTTCGACAGAACTTTGCGTATCTGCTCCAGAGTCACCCCCATTTTGCACGCTGCACACGAATGCGTCCATCGTGCTCTGTTCCTGCTTTTCTATTCTCTTCTTCTTCTTCCCTTTCTTAACGAGAGTGTCTGGGTTCCCGTTAAATACGCTCTGATCAAGTGCGCTCGTGCTAGAATCAAACTCGCTGGTAGTCGAGGAATGCGCTCTCTTGTTCGAGTTCGGATTAGCGCTCATTCTTGTCACCGTAATACAATGCGTGCATGCCAGTATATGTAAAACCGCTACACAACCACCTGTCCCCTACGCTTGCATAAAGTAAAGTAAAATCACTCAAGCGTGACGGAGAAGCTTTAACGTGCCCCTTGGGTCACCTCTGTCCTCTAGTTTTCTGCCCCACCCACTATCCCCGACACAGCAATTTTTTCAAACTTTTTTTCTAACTTAAAACAGCGAAATAGCAGGCAGATATAATTACCGCTTCAAAAAGTCATGTTTCCAATGAATGTCTTTCAAACTTTATAATCTTCACAACAGCAGGTGTTAAGTGCTTGTGTGGCGGCCGTAAAACGTCGCCCCGTACTTCATTCTCAGTGTTGTTATACCTTCTGATCCTTCGAGATCATGAATTTCAGTACTTCTTGTTCTGAAAATTGAATACCGCTTAAGCCGGTGCTAGGGGGCGTGAGCAGTGTTGCACTTTCAATTACTGCTCATGAACAGAGTCAATAAAACCGAGTCTGCAATTTTCTATTTTTGTGTTACAATTTTTGCTTTCGGGGGATCACCACCCTTCAGAATTTATGTCCAATATCTATCTGTTTCGTGGTAATCTGTGATATTTTTAACTACACTGACATTTTGATTACATTTCCACCGGAACCGGAAGCAAAAAACTTTTTAATGCTTTTTTAATAAAAGAAATGCGTTCTGAGGTTAATAAGTGTCACCAAATCTTAATCAGTTTAAAAAATAGTAAATTATGTCAAAGTGTATTGTTACACCTACCTCATAGACATCGCCGCCGTTCGTTGGGGTCCTGTAATTCTGACCTGCACGTTCCCCTGGAGAGTTATAGGGGCTTTCTGATTCCTGTTCAGCCATATCTGTTACATCTGATCCTGGAACATGTAAATATGAAATAACCTACATATACTAGTGTATCTATGTATTGAAGTCCATTTCGAAGGTAGATTATAAGGCATTCTGTCTGGTAGCCTACCATAAATATATGCTCTATTACATAAATACCTCATATAACACAAAGCTGTAGGGTGTTGTGGGAAATTGCAATCGATTGAATCCAGATGCAGCGTCGTGCACCTCGGTATACTACGTAGCAACAGGGCTGCATATAAAGATACGTACCTAAATACTAAAATCGTTATTTCTCCAGCAAACCCTATATTGTGACCACTCTTGATAATCGTCACAAAGAGACGATTCTAAAGAGTGGTCACAGTATAGGATTTAGGGGAGGAATAAAGGAGATGTTCTTAAAAATATTTAAATTTACGTCATCTTATCTGTAGCCCTGTATGCTAGCTATAGAATACGTCTTCTGTCGTAGAGAAGTTGTTCAAAATGCTGGAGGTTAAATTCTCTGACTTATGTGCCAGCTTTATAAGGGTTATACAAAGACTGGTGACTCAGTCTTACATCATGGAACTGTTAATACATCATGTTAGTTTTTTTTTTTTTTTTTTTTTTTTTTTATTTGTGTATATATATACATATATATGTCATCAATACAATTACAGTCATACAATTTGACATAACAGATTATCGACTTCTTGTTATTTATATATAAAAGACATGTTATACATACACAGGATAACCCGTAAAGTTTTTCAACTTATTTCCAACGGGGTCCTATATAGATTTAGCGAAACAGTTACAAAAATTTGAAAATGTATAGACAGAGCAGGCTCAAAACAGTAAATTGAAATTAAAATTTACTGATCAGGGTCTGCTGAGTCTGTTAATTATGCAAAAATAACGGGAAAAAATCTAAAACGAGAGCTTTCCACATACATATGGAGAACTCTATTTTAAGCATATTATTCACGGTAATACAAATGTTTAGATATATTTTATTACTTTGAATGGAAATTAGACATACATTTATCACAATTGCCAATCTATCACAGATTATACACTTATTTGATTATTAAAACATACATTATATTAATTAAAAGTATACATAATCTCTGTTCTCCTCATCCTTCATTTCTTCCATAAGGGCTTTCTTGACCATCTTCTTGAAAGCAAATTTGGCCTTCATTAATTTTATATTCTCTGGCAAAGAATTCCAGTCCAAAATGCCACTGTAATAAAAAGTTTGAGAAGTAAACCCATTAACACGTGGGACATAAAAATTAGGTTTGTTCCCATAAGAATGAACGTCGCTTAGTTTCCGAAAGTCATCATGAAGATATGAAGGACACTTATTGTTAAAAAATTTGTGAACGTGGTTCAGTTTCAATTGTTTACATCTCTTTTCAATGTTTAAAAAGCCTAATTCTATAAAGTGATCAGATTTCAAAGAAGCTCTGGGACTAAAGTTGTTGATGAATCTAACAACTTTATTTTGAGCTACCTGAAGTCTGTTCTTTAATTGTTTAGTAAGCCCAGAGTACCATGATGCAATTGAGTAATCGAAATGGCACTGAATTAGAGAGTTACAAAGAGTTTTTCTCAGAGAATGGTTTAAAAAACGCCGTTGTCTGTACAAAAATTTAAGTCTAGCATCTACCTTTTTTGTAATAGAGTTTACAATTGAAATCCCAGATAAATCGTTATCAATGGTTGAACCTAGATATTTAACAGAGGTTTGAGACTCAATGGTGTGACCATTACTTTAAGTTTTGTTTTGTTACGGTTGCCGTCTTACAGTCTCAACGCGATGTGTCGAATATAGCCCTATATCATGAACAGAGTAAAACCAATTAAACGAAAATTTTGGGTTGGTTTAGGCAAACGGCTACTTAATGCAGAGGAGAATGTATACAGAAAGACTCCAAAAGACTTTGAACCTGCATTAAGCAGTCATCTGTCCACTTTGAAGGGGTTTGACATAAATTACTGCATAATGTCCGACTTCAACCTGAATATTTTTTATTTTAAACATCATTTGACCTCAAACGTGACCATGGTACTCTGTCGCATCCAATTTAGTTCGGTAACCATTCATTGTTATGCCATGTTTACTTCCAGTTAATCTTATGCGAATGTGCCGTACAACTTTTGATAGACAATGCGCCTCATAGACACTTCAATTTCACCATGTCACGCAAGTATGACTATGGCAAATCCAACAAGGATCATAGATCTTTGAATCTACATGCAGATCTAAGTATGTGCAGTCAACAAAATTATGAAGAGCACTGCACTGTGAATAAATTTACAGTGAAATACTTTGTGTTCAAACGTTCTGCGTGCATAGTAAGTATCTGATATTAGTTGAAATCCGAAGATTAACGAGACGAATACATTCCAGTATCGTTGTACAAAACAGTGACAGTTGATTTTAACTACACACAAGAGAATCAGTAGAACCGATGGATGCTCCCCAAATAAGTGCTAGTCCCAAAAGGGCTTTGTATAGCAAAGAGTAGCAACACAATTTAAATATGAAAAATAACAATGGACAATTACTCTTGAATTATTCAAAAGTGATGATTCTTGTGCACTGCACTTTTCCTCATTGAGATCTATCTACGTATGAAGTTTCATGTTGATACCTATTGACGTTTTTTTTGTGTTGTGCTCCGGACAGATTTTAAGTATGCAAAAAAATAACAAAGTGCAATAACTCCTAAATAATGCAAACGACGGTGATGGTTCTTGTGCTCCGTACTTCTCCTCATCTGAATCAATCTATCTATGAAGTTTCATGTTGATATCTATTACAGTTTTTGTGGTATGCTCCGGAAAATGTTCGTATTCATGCTGTTTGCCAATGCCCAATTGTCATTTATGTTCGTGAGTTGGCTTATTGCCAAATGTGTCACATGTGATCTAAAACGAAGCTAGTACAAACCTGTTTTATGTTAAAACGTTGGTAAAATTTATCAGTCCACCATTTTACTAATAATTGGAAACAATTTATATGATGAGATCCATAGCGGCGATCTCGGATTGTGGCCTTCCGGACGTCTAGTACTATACTTAGGTTATATAGCATACTATCCACAGAAATGAATACAAATTACTGCATATGTATTTTAAGAGCAAGAGATGGTTGACATAAATTCAAATGGCCTTAATGTAACTAAATCAGTAAAAGGAAAGCATTGACCATCTTTGTACCATCGTTCCCGAAAAATAAAAACCTTATTTGGGCTGCGAAAGCAGTCCAACCTTATACAGGTTTTGAAAGATCTCATGATTAACTGCGATATAAGTTTTTATTTAAATGCTTGAAAGAAATTTCAACTAGTGCTTTATTTTATTTCACTTATTTACTGAATTGTAATATATTTTCCCAGCGGTCGCACCTATATTTAATGGACATTCAAAATGACTATGCTTTTGTCATGCAATTTACTGCAGACAACATTCCATATTTACTCTGCATGTCCTTTTCAGGTCACTATGTGTTCCAGCTACCTTCTGCACTCTTAGCAATTAACTTTTTCAATGCCTGAGAATTGCCGTCTGCTAGACATATTTTCGTCTGCTTCAAGTTTTAGAATGGACGTTTGTTCAATGTCTTTATAAAAAGATAAGCAGTGTGTCAAATATTTTAGATCCTGATGAGAGACCGAGTTACTGGCCGTCTCATCTGGATCCAAACTGTTTTGCATATGATATTACAGACCTGTTCAAGGCACTGATGGGGTTAATGTCTGCAAATATTGTCGTCTGCTTCAATTTTCCTTCCATATCTGTTCAAAAATAAACCCGTTTTGACACTGATGCGGTGCCAAGTTATTCGGCGTCTCATCTGGGTCCAGAATGCAAAGAACCAAAGCAAAAGCCGCTAGAACATAACGCATACCTGTTTCGAAGAACAGTTGCTCATGTTTTAGAAGTCAGTTGAATGTCTTTGGTCAGAACTTTATATGCCCTAGCATAATCGAAATTACTAATTAATAATAATACTCTCTGTTTGATCTCCTACGCTGCTTAAACATGCTTTACGCAGCCATTTTACGCTTGTGTAAAACCACCCTTGTTGTTTCATTTTTACGTTTAGTATGTATATGTACTATTTGCAATTCGACCGACTGTCAAGCAGCATAGATCCTGATAAGGCACCGAATTACACGGCGTCTCACTTGGATCCAAACTGTTTGCAAATGTGCTGTCAAGTAGCGCACATCGGGATAAGGGTAAAAACTTAAATGTATTAAACGTAAGGTTTAAGTGCTGTGAAGTGTATTCTGCTATACACCCAGCTTGTAATGTCGAATAGTGAAATCATTTTGGATTCGGACACAATTTTGGTTCAACTTGGTTCTCTACTTCTAGTGGTTAATAAAGACATGGAAGAAACAAAATTACAGATTTAATTTCAGTTTTGGGACAATCGAGTGTTTTGTCACAGGTGTTGGGCGCTATGATGTATTTTGACACCGAGAGATGTTTGGCAGAAACTGATTGTAATGCTATGTTATGTTGATTTGACCATATGTAAGCGTGTTTTAGTGTCTTTAATTCATGTTTTACCGGATTTCCACGGAATATCCCGTTAATGAAATTGTGATGTACAGCGGGTGGATGACGGGCAGTCGGACGGGCTGCTGCCATCTTGTAAGCAAACGCTTAAAGTATTCAACAGGTTTTCATAATACCTTGCATGTAGCAATGGCATACTATGTAGATGTGCATATTGTATGGGATCTTTTTCCTTCTGCAAATTTTCTGGGCGTTATGCCACGTTGAACTTAGAAATCACTAGGACTTTTGACCATATCCTTTTAAGAGCAATTCCTTTCAAACCGTTCAACGGAATTTCATAAAACCTTGTAGTAGTAAGGAAACATGTTGTTGAGTTGGATATTGTCGAAAAGCAATTTCTGCTGCAATAAGTCTGGGAGGTATGTCCCTTTGAACTTAGAAATAACTAGGTATTTTGACTCTTTCCTTGTAAGCGCAACTCCTCTCAAACTGTTTCAACATAATTTCATAAAACATTGTATTTAACAAAGACACAAAATGTAGATTGCATATTACTAGGGATTTTTCCTTCTACAATTTTTCTGGGAGTTATGCCCCTTTGAACTTAGAAATCACTAGGTATTTTTATGGCGTTCGGAACGCCATATACTAGTCGGTCTCTTTACGGCGACGAGTTCACTTGTCACTTGTCTTTTGAAGACAAAATAGTTTTCTTCAAGTCTGCACTAGTTAACTGTTTGGTTGTAAAATGTTCATGTATTTGTTTACTCTTCATGTATTTAATAATAATTCGCTGTGTGAGATAATTACTACTAATCTACACAAAGATAAACTTTTTAAAAGTCTTGAATTTTAATAAACTCCAAGTACGTCGATGCTCCAGAGTGGGCCCCTGTACTTTAATCGGAAGAAGAAGAAGAAGACGCGAACGAATATTTTTACCGTAGTTTTCGCAACACCTTGACGTTCTAAAGTAGAAGGAATATAGCCGAGGTTTCCGATTGCATTTTTATACACATTCGTAACTGATTAGCATATAGACCTACATCTTCAGCCAATCAAACTGCCTTTTGCATCGTATTCGGTCATTTCCGTTTGACCCGTACTCAAAATTAGAAATAGGAAGTTTCATAAAGGACAAGGTCAAAGAAATCTAAAATAATCAACCAATGAAATTCGGAATTCCCATATACACATTTATCACGCATCGAACAGCGTGTTTTGGCTATGGCACCCAACCTCAACACAAGTCTAAGTCTTACAAGAAGTAAAACCGTAAAAACACGGGGTTCTATCGGCTTTTCAAAGTAAGTATTATCCATATAAGGTTTTCAACACATATTCAATCAAATTATATTCCAGTGTCAATAACAACTGAAAATAAGAGTCTCTTCTATGTATCGTGTAACCGACAGTAACAAGTGTCGTTTGTCATGTAAAAGCGAAAGTAGGTAGCAATTTGTTGAAATGTCTTTCCCAGCTTACAACTCTACTTCTGACTGTTGTTCTGATTTTGAGTTTCATCAGGTTCCAAACAACTACCGTAATTGTATGTACATGTATGGATCTACTTAGTAATTAAAAATTAAAAAGTCTACCTTCAAATTTGTAAGCAGACTACATTTATTCAAAATAAACGAATGCTGAACATGGAAAAATAAATGTTATGTGTAAGAATTAGTTGAACAAAAAATGTAGGATTATAGGTAGCCTTTGTATCATTTTGATGTTGTGCTTCAGTTTTTGCATCAGCTTTGGACATGGAAGCATTAA
Organism: Azorinus chamasolen; assembly: GCA_963576725.1. Lineage (NCBI taxonomy): Eukaryota > Metazoa > Mollusca > Bivalvia > Cardiida > Solecurtidae > Azorinus > Azorinus chamasolen. Next base: position 65,667,763 of record OY755242.1, read on the forward strand.
TTTACCCTTTACTTCATGAATATTCATATAAGAAATAATGCCATCATGAATATAATTAAGATATTCTTTTGCTATAGTAGAAACTAGAAGCATGTCTATATATAAACAGCAGATCATAAGATGGCTCCTTTTGTTTCAGTCTGTCATATTTTTATGCCCCCAATCAAAGGGTGGGGGCTGACTTTGTTGGTTTGTTGGCTTGGCTCAAACTTTAATGTTGGCAATAACTTTGTAGCCATTGCACATACATGCTTCAAACCTGGCATGTCTATGCAACTTACAGAGGCGAACATTTTTATTTATTTTTTGCGGGGGGGGGGGGGGGGTTGAGGGGGGTTATTAAAATCAAGGTTATATTACAGTTAAATGTCGCATTACGGGTCAAATTTATATTTGTCACAATCAGGGGCATAGTGTTTCACAAACATGTGTTGTTATTAATACTGTTATCAATTCCAAGACGTTATTGTTATTAACGTGTACATCAATGTCCCCCCTTACACGTAACATCCATATCAAACCCGAACGCCATTATGGCCATTCAGGCCTTTGATTACCTTATCCTTGTAAGCGCAACTCGTCAATCTATTAAACAGAATTTCATAAAACCTTGTATGTAGCAAGGACACAATATGTGGATGTATATATTGTTGGGGACGTTTCCTTCCGCAATTAGACTAGGAGGTATGCCCCTTTGAACCTAGAAATCACTAGGTCTTTTGACCCTATCCTTTAGATTTATTCCAGATATTATGTAGGCAGTCGGATTTCAGTGAATATTTAACAAAAGGTATTACGTCATATGAAGATGTGCATGAAGGATGATTTTTACGATCCAACATATTTCACGGAAGATAATTTGACTTTCCGATTTATTCCTGATACAATGTATATAGTATTTTTGAACTTGTAAGAGCAACTCCTACATGGGTAGTCGGATTTTTCAAAGAAATTTGAACAGGAGGTAGTACATAAGATGAAGATATGTATGAAGGAAATCTTTATGGTTCAACAAATTTCAGGGAGATAATCAGACTTTAGGATATATTCCAGATATCATTAAGTATGGTTGAACTCGTAAACGCAACTCCTCGTACATGGGTAGTCAGATTCCAATGAATCTTTAACAGAAGGTAACCCGTCATATGAAACTGTGCATGAAGGATGATCTTCACGATCCGACATGTTTCAGTGGAGATATTCGACTTTACGATTTATTCAAGATATTTTGTATTTTTAGCTCCACTTTTTCAAAAAGTGGAGCTATTGCCATGACCCTCTCGTCGGCGTCGGCGTTGGTTAACCTTTTTGTTAAGGTACTTTTCTCAGAAATCATCAAAGATATTTTGGCTCATATTTGGTATGTATGTTTACTATCACAAGGGAAACCCATTTCACAAGGGTATGTAACCCTAAAATTAATTTCGCCATAGTTATGCCCCTTTTTCGACTTAGAATTGTCATTGTTGGTTAAGTTTTATGTTCAGGTCCATGTCTCAGAAACTGTCCGAGATATTTGGTTCATCTTTGGTATACATATTTACTATTACAAGGGGGACCCATTTCACAAGGGCAGGCAACCCTAAAATTCATGTTGCTGTTGTTATCTGCGCTCTCTGACTTAGACTTCCACTACACTATGCAGCAATAAAGGAAGTGGAGCACGCAGTCTGCGGACAGCTCTTGTTGAAATTGTAAGAGTAACTCCTACATGCGTAGAACAACTTTGAATAATGTTCCTTATGTAGTGCTTCGTGATGTTCTATAAAAAAAAAGATGAACTAAGCTATAATAGTACATGCAGTTTGGGTTCTCAATTTATATGCACAAGACATAAAGTTGCTGGCCATTCTTTTAAAGATGTTTCAGTACAAATTGTAGAACATGTATTATATGATAAGGATACTACTAGTAGCTTAAAATCGAAAGCTAGATTTATATCTGAATTAAATTGGATTAAACAATTGCAAACACCTTTTCCTTTAGGCTTGAACGATAATATTTATCAGACTGGACATATTTACGCAACTCTCGATCACATGGCATTCGTGAAAATGGTAATATTAAACAAACTTCTCCTTTAAAAATGACTATTCTTGATTTACATACATTACGTCTAACTGCTGGTAAACATGCCATGATTTCTAGACTTTCCTCCTTATCTATATGTTCATTAAAAGAAATTGACGAGCAAGCCGATAAAATCATTTTTAGATAAGATCCTCTCATAGGAACGGCTAGTTTGATACAGAGCTTTACTCTACATGTTCTCAGACCGCACATTGACAACTTGAACAGACTCAATAAAACCGAGTCTGCAATGTTCTCTTTTTGTGTTGCAATTTTTGCTTTCGGGGGATCACCTCCCTTCAGAATTTATTATCGGAACACCAAAGTTTCTTCTTGAAAATTCCTTTTATTAATAAAAGTTATGATTTTATTGACCTCCAAAGTATTTTAGAGACAAAAATGTAAATACTTTAAGAATACAGAGTCACTTATTATCTGCTACATATATAACAAACCCATCAAAAATACAATTTTCATTTATAATAGAATTGTGGCCGACCTTAATGTTAATGATATTATTCCTGATAATTGAGATTGAGCCATCTCAAAGTTTGCTATTCTCCGGTTGGTCATGTGATTACTGGTAATTTTGAGATAATTAAAGATAAAGGACTACGATCTCTTTTGAATAAAGGTCCCTAATATAGAATACCATTCTTGATAGATTTTAACTCTTGTCGAGTTCAGATTGCGGAGACTTTACAAAATTTTAGTATTAAATGGTGTCGAAGAGAACATGTTGAGTCTAATGCTCTTTCTAATTGGAATTAAACATCTTAAAAAGGGTATACAGGATTTCCATCCAAAATCCGTTTTTGTTCCTGCTGATAAGACATCGACTAATGTGATTATTATTTGACGATTACGTGATATCGATGCCTTGAAGCAGAATATTATTAATACTAAGTCTTACATTTCTGTTACTACTGACGAAAAGACCATCGTTTCAGACCATGTCAAAAAGTGTGAACAACTTGGAACCGGTATTAAAATTACACAACATAAACTTCCTATAATGTATTGGTTACCAAAACTACATAAAAACATATAAAGCGCAGTTCACTGCAAATTCTAGCTCCTGTACAATTACTAAATTGTCTATACTTTGACATCTTGTTTAACGAAGGTAAAATAACATGTAAAATTCTACTGTGATAAGACTTATGAAAATTCTGGAATAAACCTCTTCTGGTCTATTAAGAACTCTTCAGATGTTATAAACAAACTTAGGAACAGAAGGTATCTTGCATCCACTGTCAGCACTTACACGTTTTCTACTTTATACACAACTCATCCTCATATTTTAAATAAAGATAAACTGACTTGATCCAGAAAGTATTTGCCCGGGAAAAACATAATTTCTGGCATGTTATGCTGAAAAAGCCTTCTTTACTGACGAGCAAATGAAATATTACACCAATTGGACTTACTCAGAAGTTTGCGAATCACTTACCTTTCTTTTGGATTACGTGTTTGTACGTTATTGGAATGCTATATACCGTCAGGTAATTGGTATTCCTATGGGTACGAATTGTGCACCACTTGTCGCAGATTTGTTTTTGTACTGCTATGAGAGAGATTTCATTTTACGTTTGAATCCACAATCACAAGAAGATGTTATATAAGCCTTCAATGAACTTCACGGTATTTGGATGATATTTTAACTTAGACAACCCTTTCTTTGATACTCTGGTTCCTACAATTTATCCTAAAGAACTCAAATTGAATAAAGCTAACCCGTCCGACAATTGTGCAGTTTTTCTTGATGTAGACCTTAAAATTGATAATGGAATTATTTCTTCTAAAATATATGACAAAAGAGATGATTTTGATTTTATTATTGTTATTTACCCTCATCTTGACAGAGATGTTCCCCGTACCCCATCTTACGGGGTTTATTTATCTCAGCTTATCCTTTTGCTAGAGCTTGTTCATCTATTGGCAGTCGAAATCTCATTTTTATTGAAAAGCTGCTTAAGCAAGAATATAGACACCATAAACTAAGAAACATTTTCTCTAAATTTTACTATCGAAATCTCTCACTTATTGGCAAGTACCAATGTAATCTCAAGGCACTTCTGAGACACGGTGTTTCACATCTTGAATTTTATGGTGATGTGATTTACAAACTTCGTAAAATTATTGGACATACCCATTTTCTCACTTTGTTCATCAAATATATTAAAAATACATTAAAAAGGGATATGATCCTATAGTACTACAACATACTGTATGCTTGGTTGTCAACCCTTTTACAGTTGGCAATCATGCTGGTCCATTTGCATGTAAGCCGACAAGAAAGGTTCAGTACTCTATGAAGGCGACCTTTTAAATCCAGAAAGACGTCAGATATCTCGTTTTTGTCGTACCCTTTATTACTTTTCTACAGTTATTCTGTTTTTCAGCTCAATCATTGAGTACACTAGCGATAGGTGGATACAGTTTGTTCACTTAAATGTTTTCGTTATACATGCACTTTACCATTGTATTTGCCATCGCGGTTGTTGTAGATTAGTCGGAGAGGGGATACGTTTATTTACACAGTTTTTAGGATGGGGATGGAATAAGTATGAGGTTGAGCGCCAATAAACCGGTTTAACCCCCCAGTGACTTTTGTCACTGACCGTTGCAAGGCGGTACTTCCATCTCCCCCTATTATATGTTTGTTTTGTGTTTGTGCGTCTCTTGGTGTTTTTATGGTTATGTACATTTGCTGTTTCCTTGTGTTGCTGTTCGAGCGACTGTTTGTTCTGTATGTGGTGTTTCCTGTATGACACATTTTTTGTACTTTTAGCCAAGCCTATACATGATAAGCAGGGTATCCGATAAAGAGCTTTGCCACACATTAATAGTGAAGGAAATCCCGGTTATATGTCGTGTCGACACCCTTTTCTTGTTTGGGTTGTAGAGCGGAATTGGGGGTAGGGTAGGATAGGGTGGGGGAGATAGCACGCGTCGAACACCTATGTTTTGTTTAGAATACGAGTTGATAGGCGTTTTAAGGGATCAACGTGACACAAACGCATCACAATTCAACTCTTGATCTTAACTAGAAAAAACAACAAGAGACGCACAAAGACAAAACAAACATACAATAGGAGGAAGATGGAAGTACCGCCTTGGAACGGTCAGTGACAAAAGTCACTGGGGGGTTAAACCGGTTTTTTGGGCGCCTAACCTCACACTTATTCCATCCCCACCCTAAAAGACAAACAGTGTAAATAAACCTATCCCCTCTCCGACTAATCTACAACAACCGCGAAGGCAAATACAATGGTAAAGTGCATGTATAACGAAAAAACATTTAATAACATACTGTATCCACCTATCGCTAGTGTACTCAATGATTGAGCTGCAAACAGAGTAACTGTAGAAAAGTAATAAAGGGTACGACAAAAATGAAATTGTACAGATATCCGACGTTCTCTTTCCATTTCTGGATTTAAGAGGTCGCCTTCATAGAGTACTAAGTCATTATATAATATTCTAAGTAAGTTTACTTTGGTTCGCCTTCTGTCACTTTTCATGTAACTTTGATATATAGTATATAAAATTTGACATAGAATCTTATTTATTTCTTGATACTCTTTAAACTGGATTTTATAACCAACTACTAAATCAAACATGCTAAAACGTATACAGAAACCAATATTTCTAAAAAGGTTTTCTATTTCATTCCAAAATCTATCCAGGTATGGACAATGAACAAAGAAATGTTTCATTGTTTCAATTTGATTGCAATGTTTACAAAGAGGAGTTTCGATTAGTTTCCATTTAAAAAGGTATTCGTTTGTCGGAACTATTCTATGAATAAGTTTGAATTTCAGTTGCTTTATTTTATTGTTAACCAAAACCTTGTTCATAAAAAAAATAGCGAACGCCAATTAATATTTCGATTGAAAATTGTTTCCCAGAATGTATGTATTTAAGGCGGCTCGGATTTGTTTTTAATTAGTTTTTGCTTTATGTCTTTGTTTAATTTATCAATGTTTAAGTTTTTACCAAACATACTTTTATTATTATCTGTCTTAACTAGCGATTTGATTGAGGCATACGTTTTCAGTTTTTTTTCCAACTGTTTGGAATGCTAAATTTTAATTTAGTAATTTTCGACATCCAGTTTGTTTTATTTTGAATTCTATGTAATAATGTTTCTTTTATATCACCATTTTCGCCGATTATGTCATTTATAAAGATTAGTCCCGATTTTATCCATGACATAACAAGAGTACCGCATACGGTATATAATAAAAAACTTGCAAACTTTCTCTGATTCAACATGCCTTATAAGTGTTGACATTTTCTAATCTGTGCTTCAGACCTTGATTTCCATATTAAGGTGATACTATTTTTGTAAAAGAAATGAAGTGAATATCTTATTAAAATAAAAAGGTTACAGCTAATCCTCATATTTGCAGATTTTTGTAAAGTGCAACGGCCATAACTCTGTAAAGACAAACTGAACGAACCTCAAAATAAACTCAGCTTCAGATGTTGCTGCTTAAAACATTTGTGTTAAGTTTCATTTATATCATTTAAATTGTTTTCCTAGAAAACAACAGACAAACTAAACGTTGACCGACAAATAAAGCAACGGACACACAAAGTTCAAGGACCATAACTTTAGTATAAAATGACTTATCAAACCCCGCAGTATATGTGAAAATTCATATTAAGGTTTAACCATATAAAAACAATTGTAAATATCATTTCAAATGAAAACGTAATGGCCATCCTCATATTTGCATAGATTTGCATTATTTCTTTTAAGTGCACGGGCTATAACTCCGACACAACAAAATCAAATGAACCTCAGAATTGTCTTACTTCACAACAGCAGGTGTTAAGTGCTTGTGTGGCGGCCGTAAAACGTCGCCCGTACTTCATTCTCAGTGTTGTTATACATGTACCTTCTGATCCTTCGAGATCATGAATTACAGTACTTCTTGTTCTGGGGATTGAATACCGCTTAAGCCGGTGCTAGGGGGCGTGAGCAGTGTTGCACTTTCAATTACTGTTCATGAACAGACTCAATAAAACCGAGTCTGCAATTTTCTCTTTTTGTGTTGCAATTTTTGCTCTCGGGGGATCACCTCCCTTCAGAATTTATAATCTTCACAATCTTTACGATCCTGTCGCGATGTTGCTGCGCTTTTACGGCGCTTGAGGTCTCTCCAAGACGCTTCCACTACGACACGGAATTTCAGGCTACGCTTCGTCTACGCTCAATACTTTGCTGTTACGACCTTGCTTCGACCTAGGAGCAGGAGCTGCGCTTCTGTTGTGCTTTTTGAACGTTTCTACATAAAATGGGTGATTAAGCTGATTTCGAAGCAGTTGATCATCATCCTTCGAAGAAAAAGGATCAAATTGTTTTGAAGACCCTGATAAAACACAACGTTGGGCCTGATCTAGGTCTTCGTTTTGCTAAGTCTTCCTATGGGATGACTCAAGCATTAAGACGTTGCGTTCTTTGTTGACGTCAATTTGCGTAACGCCGTTAATGCGACGCCGTGATGTCATCAGTGTTACTCAAATACATGTTGTTTGTAAGAACATTGTCCGATATTTAAAAGTAATACATGTAATTATTCCGTAATAAATTTCCGACATTGTCATATAAAATTATGATATTAACACACATGGATGTAAAACAATAGTATTGATAAGACCAGAAAACAGCGGTTTCAAATCACGTTCTTTTTCTGTAAATTAAATAAACACACGATTTTCGTTATGTTTGATATGTATTTACAGTGACCTGTGGTGAATGTATGTGCGAGGTTTTAGAACTGCTGTTGATAAGACGCCATTCTGAAAAATAATATCGCAACCACAGTATGTTGCCGTCTGGTGTCCGTTTACGACGTCAAACAGGGCGAGTTTTCGTGATTAGCAACATCTTTGGTCAAACTTTAAGAAATGATTTAAATGGATGTACATAGTATAAAATTGAAACGAATTTGTTATCGATACAAATCGTTATAGAATGTCGGCCGAATGCCAAGGTTGTTGTTTACTAGATTACCAGGGACTGCTCTGATGTTTATTGTGTACATATACAGGATTTTATGTTTTGTACTTCTGATGAGTGTATGGATAGTGGTTAGGAAGGCAACAGTGCTGTTACACTGTAATTGAGGGGAAACCGTTAACAGGCAAACGCTGGATAAATGGCCAGTAAATGTGGCTGTTGATTGGACTTTGTTTGCTGTCGATCAAATCGGGCGGAAGCATTAGTTGATTGATACTTAACTGTTCGAATGATACGGGGGAATAGTCGCTTGGAATTGATGGTTATATTGTATTGGAAGTATGTTTTACTGAACATTCTGCACTGTACAGGCGAATTTGTGGTTACTGTTGCAAACAGTTTGATTCAAGATGAGACGCCGCATAACGCGGCGTCTCATCTAGATTCAAACTGTTTGACACTCTGATGGTACTTTTGGAAAGTAAATGCATTGAAATTAGCTCGGGTCATGGTTGCGAACGGCAGGATTTGCAGACGACAGTCGCATAGAGTGTAGATGGTTATATTGGCAAGTGGGGTAATTCTCTGTACCTGATTGTGTGAAACTGTTTTGATTACCTCCCTTGGTAGACTGAAAGTATTTGTTTCGATTAACTCCTTTTGACCAGCTGGATAGTAGGTCTAACTGGAGGTGGTAGGGTGAGGGAGCCAATCCACTGAACAGAGCTAGGTTATATAACACTGCTTTTAACGTAGCCTTATGTGACCTAGAACTGTTTAGTCCCAGGAAAGTGTTTAGGATATATTGATATGATGTACTGTTTATACAACTGAATATTTAGTTTGTACAGGCTAATGTTATGCATTGTGCCTTTATAGTCTCTTATAATTCAAAATGAATGGCATGGTTGCTTAGATAAGTGTTTTATATATGGATATTTTATGATGTAACCATGATGAGACTGAAATAAAGATATATATATATGTTGCACATCGTATGAAAGCGAACATGTTTAGAGGTGGTTTATTAAGGTCAGAGTCATTATATCAAGGTCAAAGGTCATATCAGGAAGCAAAGTGTTTCACAAACAATTCTTGTTAATTATGCAACGCTGTGACCAAGTAACCGAATAAACATACAGTAAAATCTCAATTATTCGATTTTTTGTATAAACAAATTTATACCAGTTTAGGCAGGTGGCAGCTTAATACATGATGAAAATCATATAGAAAGCTCCTCTAGACTTTACCATGCATTTAGCTGCCGCCTATCTTAAAGATCGATACGTATTTTAGTGTTCGGGTAAACATGATTTTACTGTATTCCACTAACCTAATACATTCAAAGGTATCAGGTAAGAGGTGTTTTTTGGCCCGAACTACTTGATGTGCCTAATAACTCTCTCTGTCCCTCTCTATGTATGTGTGTCTCTCTCTGCGTTTCTCTCTGTCTGTCTCTGTCTGTCTGTCTCTCCCTCTCTCTGTCTCTCTCTGTCTCTCTATGTATCTCCCTCTCTCTCCTTGTCTCTCTCTGTCTCTCTTTGTCTCTCTATGCCTCTGTCTCTCTGTCTCTCTGTCTATCTCTCTCTCTCTCTCTCTATCATGCGGCAATAAGTGAGATTGGCACATTACAGTAGATCGCTTCATCACACAAATAAAATGAAATAATTTTTAACCACGCATTTGACAGTTTGGAACGTGTCATTGTTTTAATCATAAAAAATCAAACTTGAATATTAGTGTGAAATGTTAAATCTTTCAAACTTTTAACACCACCCTTCAAACACCACCCTTCAGAATTTATAATCTTCACAACAGCAGGTATTAAGTGCTTGTGTGGCGGCCGTAAAACGTCGCCCCGTACCTCATTCTCAGTGTTGTTATACCTTCTGATCCTTCGAGATCATGAATTTCAGTACTTCTTGTTCTGAAAATTGAATACCGCTTAAGCTGGTGCTAAGGGGCGTGAGCAGTGTTGCACTTTCAATTACTGCTCATGAACAGACTCAATAAAATCGAGTCTGCAATTTTCTCTTTTTGTGTTGCAATTTTCGATTTCGGGGGATCACCACCCTTCAGAATTTTTAATAATAAAAAATCGTAAAATGGTCATCTTTTAAGCAATGGACATGGAAATGAAATGTTGATCAACTTACATAAATGTTCGTGTAGGCGAAAAAAATTGATTGATTTTTCTCTCTAGTCGAAGTAGCTCCCGTTCTTATTATGTCTCCCCCATATTTATATGGGGGAGACATATTGTTTTCGTGAGAGTTGTCTGTCTGTCTGTCCATCTGTCCGTCTGTTCGTCCGTCCGTCTGTCCGTCACACTTTTTGTCCGGACGATAACTTCAATATGCCTGAAGCCAGTTGATTGAAACTTCATATATGGAAAGATCATAATGAGAGGAAGTGTCATGCACAAGGCCCATAACTCTGGCTTCACTAATATAGGAGTTATTGCCCCTTGTAAAAAAAACTTTTTTGTCCGGACGATAACTCCTATATGGCTCATGCCATTGGATTGAAACTTCATATATGGAAAGATCATGACGAGAGGAAGTGTCATGCACAAGGTCCATAACTCTGGCTTCACTAATATTGGAGTTATTGCCCTTTGTAAAAAATATCACAATTTTTTGTCCGGACAATAACTTCAATATGCCTGATGCCAGTTGATTGAAACTTCATACATGGAAAGAACATGATGAGAGGAAGTGTCATGCAGAAGGTACATAACTCTGGCTTCACTAATATAGGAGTTATTGCCCTTTGTAAAAGAATTCGCACTTTTTTGTCCGGACGATAACTTCTATATGGCTCATGCCATTGGATTAAAACTTCATATATGGAAAGATCATAACGAGAGGAAGTGTCATGCACAAGGTCCATAACTCTGGCTTCACTAATATTAGAGTTATTGCCCTTTGTAAAAAAAATCACAATTTTTTGTCCGGATGATTACTCCTATATGACACATGCCATTGGAGTGAAACTTCATACATGGAAAGAGCATGATGAGAGAAAGTGTCATGAACAAGGGCCATAATTCTGGCTTCAATACTTTTGGAGTTATTGCCCTTTGTTACATTTTTGGCCGATCAATAACTCCTGTTCGACTGATGCTATTGGAATGACATTTTATTTTTGGAAAGAGCATGATGAAAGTAAGTGTCATGCACAAGGGCCATAAATCTGGTATCAGTATTTTTAGAGTTATTAGCTGTTATCATTTTCTTCTTGAAAAATGTAGTGTGGAAAGCGCATAATGTGGGGAAGTATCATTCATCAAGACCATAACATTTTTAGTGATTTCCCTTTACATATTGTTTTTATTAGAGGGGAGACATCCGTTTTTTGGACAAAAACCTCTAGTTTTGTTCTCATTTTGCTCTTGTTTGTTTTAGTCCTTTCAACTTAAGAATAGTTCATTTAGAAACAACTCGATTGCATGTGCCGCATGGAGCAGCCAGTCAACTGGTAAATATAAACCAAGTTTTAAATTGTACTGGTATACACTCCAATGCACATGGAACGATCGCCGCGGACAACACACGCTTAATGGTTAACGGCTCGCTGTTTACAATAACCCATGAATTTGAAGGGAGGCCACTGGAAATGTGTGCTAGTTGGCTACCCTGAATAAGATGACCAAACTGCTTCCCTTAGTCCATATATATGTCACAGTAGAAATTGCGATTCAGGAAAATCGTCGATTCTCCTAGGACAGATTGCGATCGCAATCTGTCCTAGGACAGACTCTGATCCTAATACATTGTAAGGACGATTCTACTACATGTAGTACCGGTTCCAGTCACAGTCTGTCCAAGGACAAACAGTAATTCTATCATGAAACTTTACAATTGTACTGGAAGAATTTAAATTATTAGTTTTAGATATGACACTTCCATTCCTTTAGGCAAATTTACAATTCTACTATAACAAGGGCATGTTGTATTGCTATGCAAGACATGAGTCCCCCACCGGACTAAAATTAAAACTCCACTCTCCCCACCCCACCCACCCATGGTGTGGTTGACCATGGTATATACATGACCACCTGAATGGTATTAGTACCTACTTTCATACATTGAATCAGTATATAAAAAGTTATTGTCCCGACAAGAAAATATGAAAATGGGGAGTAACTCCAAAAATATTGATGCTAGAGTTATTGCCCTTGTGCATGACACTATATCTCATCATGCTTGTTCCATATGAGAAGTTTCAAATCAATCGAACCAGTACATAAAGAGTTATTAACTGGACAAGAAAATATGAAAAGGGGAATAACTCCAACAATATAGATGCTAGAGTTATGGCCCTTGTTCATGACACTACCCCTCATCATGTGTATTCCATATGTGAAGTTTCAAATCAATTGAACCAGTAGATAAAGAGTTATTGTCCGGACAAAAAAATATGAAAAAGGGGAATAACTCCAAAAATATTGATGCTAGAATTATGGCCCTTGTGCATGACACTACTCCTGATCATGCTTCTTCAATGTGTGAAGTTATAATGAATTTGGCCTAATTTTGTAGGAGATATTCCCCGGAACACGAAGCGTGACAGACGGAATGACAAGAAAATATGATAAAGGGGAATAACTCCAAAAATATTGATGCTAGAGTTATGGCCCTTGTGTATGACATTACCCCTCATCATGATTGTTCCATATGTGAAGTTTCAAATCAATTGAACCAGCAGATAAAGAGTTATTGTCCGGACAAAAAATATGCAAAAGGGGAATAACTCCAAACATATTGATGCTAGAGTTATGACCCTTGTGCATGACACTAGCCCTCATCATGCTTCTTCAATGTCACTTTGTTGGAGATATGGCCCGGACAAGAAGCGTGACAGACGGACGGACGGACGGACGGACAGACGGACGGACAGACGGACGGAATCGAGCAAACCTATAGTCCCCCAACCGGTAACCGGTGGGGACTAATAATTTATTATTAGTGTTATATATCACACTTTAATCTACAAAGAAAATCTACAATTCTACTGGAAGAATATATTATTTTAAGATCACAAGTCTATATTCAAACCATGACAAACAACACATAATTGTGAATAATTTTAAAAGAGGATCGGAGTTTGTCCTAGGAGATCGACGATTGTCCTGAATCGCACTTTCTACTGTAACATATACATGTATATACGCATATTAAGAGTTTTGTGAACTGTGTACATCCAGATCGAACAGCTCCTGTCGGAGTAGTGTCTCAGGTTCCACCCTGTTTGCTCATAATGTAGGCCTAATATAAATCTGACAGTTTCTGCCTGTGCTAAATGTTTTTGTGATCAGTTTGCCGTTATTGAAATCCTTCTAAGGGATATAAATGGTGTCATTATTTCTAACATTAACCCATTTGCTCCCACTATCCAAAATATGGGACATATAGGCGAACTGTAGACTCTGATCAGAGTAAACACTGTTTGCTGATGGGAATTTCAACATGAAACAAAACGAAATTGAAAATTTAGGCCAGGTACCCCATATATATCCAGAAATGGTGTCAAAGCCACCTGATGCTCGCCTGTTTAAAAGTTAAGTCTAAAACGTGTCACATTGAACACAGAAAAAATCATTCAGTTTTCAATTTAAACTTAACTGCATCAATAACCCAACCAAAAGGCAACGAAATACCAATTTTCATCAATTTAAAAAGATTATTAAACAAAAATGGGACATACCAAATATGGAATCCCTAGGTCTATTGGTTCCAATGTAATAGCCAGTTAAAGATTTTTGCAAAAGTAGGTCAAAGGTGAAGGTCAGAAGGGTAAAATTGTTGGCATGGTCATGCGAAGTATAGAAGTCCTATGCCCATCACATCCAATATTATAGGCATTTAAAGATCTTTTCAAAGGAAGGTCAAAGTCAAGGTCACATGGTAAAAACAATTGTATGGTTGGAAAAATCTTAGGACAAGAAAGTTGCATACCAAGTATGGAAGCCCTTGGCCTACCGGTTCAAATTTTATAGGTATTTAACGAAATTTGCAAACGTAGGTCAAAGGTCAAGGTCATATGGTAATACAAATTGGTGTGTTTGAAAAAGTCTTCAGACAGGAAAGATACAAACCAAGTTTGGAAGTATATGCATTTAAAACTTTTGCAAAAGTAGGTCAAAGGTCAAGGTCAGAAAGGCAAACATGTTGGCATGGTCATATCAAGTATGGAAGTAACATTGCAAAACCCATATTGTTGGAAAGGTCTTAACACAAGCAAGTTGCATTCCAAGTATGGAAGCCTTTGGTTCAAATGTTATATGCATTTAAAGATGTTCGCAAAAGTAGGTTAAAGGTCAAGGTCAGGAGGGCAAAAAAGTTGGCATGATCATACCAAGTATGGAAGTCCTAGGCCTATTGGTTCCAATAATATAGGCATTTAAATATTTTTTCAAAAGTAGGTCGAAGGACAAGGTCAAGGTCAGAAGGGTAAACAATATTGTTGGAAAAGTCTTAACACAAGAAAGTTGCATACCAAGTATTGAAGCCCTATGTCTATTGGTTCAAATGCTATTAGCATTTAAAGATTTTTGCAAAAGTAGGTCAAAGGTCAAGGACAAGGTCAGAAGGGTAAATATATTGGCATGTTCATATCAAATATGGAAGCCGTAGGCCAAATGGTTCCAATAATATAGGTATTTATAGATTTTTGCAAAAGTAGGTCAAAAGTCAAGGTCAAGGTCAGAAGGGCAAAAATGTTGGCATGGTCGGAAGGGTCTCGACAATATGAACATTCTCCCCAAATTTCAGCATCATAGAACAAATATTAAGCTTTATACCAACATGTCCCAAAAACTTAAACCTGGTGATTTGTGGCCCAAAAAAGTAAGTCCAAAACATGTCAAAAATTGAATAAAATTAAACATATTTTTAATGTTTAACTTCATAACAGTACTATTGACCCCAAATGAGCCTCCATACAAAAAATTAAACATCCTAGCACAATTATTAAGTATTAAAACAACCTGTCCAAAAGACTTTAATCTGGTGAATTGTGGCCAAAAGGATTAGGTCCAAAACATGTCTAAAATTGATAAAATTGAAAAATATTTTTAATGTTTAACTTCATTACAGCAATATTTGACCTCAAATGAACTTCCACACCAAATTTCAGCATCCTAGTACAAATATTAAGCTTTAAAACAACCCGTCCAAAAAACTTTAACCTTGGCCACGCTCACGCACACGCTCACGCTCACGCTCACGCTCACGCTCACGCCGGGGGTATAGCATAAGCTCTACTGTTCTACGAACAGGCGAGCTAAAAATGGCATAATCCAATATATAAACATGAAATAATTCACTGGGCGCAAATGGGCTAAGTTTTGTGTAAAATGTATACTAATGAAAACAGTTACAGATGTCTTATTTTTATGCCCCCAGATCAGATCTGGGAGCCATATTGTTTTTGTCCTGTCTGTCTGTTTGTCTGTTTGTTTGTCAGCAACTTTAACATTGGTCATAACGTTTGAGCCAGTACAGATGGAGACTTGATATTTGGCAAACCGCACATTTTGAGGGGTGTCATCTCAAGGTCAAAATCATCCTTCAAGGTCAGAGGTCAAATATATGGGTCAAATCCCCGACTTTTACATTGGCCATAACTTTTGGGCCCGTGGAGATAGAGACTTGATATTTGTCATGCTTGTGTATCCCATGAAGTTTCACATTTTAATGGATAACATGTCAAGGTCAAGGCGATCCTTTAGGGTCAAAGGTCAAATTGTCTGTTTCTTTGTCTGTAACTTTAACGCAACTTTAACATTGGTCAAAACGTTTGAGCCAGTATCATATCGAGGGGGCATGGTGTTTCACAAACACATCTTGTGTTGCTATGTTTTACTTACTTTGAATTCAACCATGCTGTTGAGAAACTAAAATACTTTTACAGAGGCGTCAATGTGGCGGCAGTATGAGTAATTGGTTAACGCTGTTTTCATCTATTTTCTCGTCATGGGAGATACCACGATGACCATTTGCAAACAGTTTTGATAGAGGTTATCCCGTAACTGGACGTCTGGTTAGGGTCGAAACATTTGACAGTGCTGGTATATTTTCAAACGAACTTGAAGAATATTGCACTTAGAATTCTGAAGCAGACGATAATGTTTGCAGACGACATTTAGGCTAGTTGGCGCTGAAAGAGTTTAAGGCGGTATGGAAATGACACATTTTATAAAGTCTGTAAAAATGGAACAACAAGAGATGTTTGTAAAACATGTATACCCCCAGACCCCCTGACCTTTGATCTAGTGACCTCAACTATAGAGGTCATCTAGCGGTCATGACTAATCACCACAGCAACTTTGAAAATCCTAAGCCAAACCACTGATCATTTTTTTTTATTGATCTGAAAACATTTCACAAGTTAATGTCATGGTGACCTTGACCTTTGACCTAGTGACCTCAACCATTATAGGGGTCATCTAGTGGTCACGACCAACTACCACAGCAAGTTTGAAGATCCCGAACCAAACCATTGAGCAGTTATTAATTGGAAATCATTTCATCAGTTAAGGTCATGATGACCTTGACCTTTGACCTAGTGACCTCAAAATTAATCGGGTTCATCTAGTTTTCATGACCAACCACCACAGCAAGTTTGAAGATCCTAAGCCAAACCCTTGAGTAGTTATTGATTGGAAACCATTTCACCAGTTAAGGTCATGGTGACCTTGACCTTTGACCTAGTGACCTCAAAAACAATAGAGGTTATCTATCGGTCATGACCAACCACCACAGCAAGTTTGAAGATCCTAAGCCAAACCCTTGAGCAGTTATTGATCGGAAACTATTTCACCAGTTAAGGTCATGGTGACCTTGACCTTTGACCTAGTGACCTAAAAAACAACAGGGCTCATCTAGTTGTCATGACCAACCACCTAAGCAAATTTGAAGATCCTAAGCCAAACCCTTGAACAGTTATTGATCAGAAACCCTTTTATAAGTTAAGGTCATGGTGACCTTGACCTTTGACCTAGTGACCTCAAAAACAATAGGGGTCATCCAGTTGTCATGACCAACTACCGCAGCAAGTTTGAATATACCAAGCCAAACCCTTGAGCAGTTATTGATAGGAAACCATTGAACCAGTTAAGAGCATGGTGACCTTGACCTTTGACCTAGTGACCTAAAAACAATAGGGGTCATCTAGTGTTCATTACCAACCACCACAGCAAATTTGAAGATCCTAAGCCAAACCTTTGAGCAGTTATTGATCGCAAACCATTTCACCAGTTAAGAGCATGGTGACCTTGACCTTTGACCTAGTGACCTAAAAAACAATAGGACTCATCTAGTTGTCATGATCAACCACCTAAGCAAATTTGAAGATCCTAAGTCAAACACTTGAGCAGTTATTGATCAGAAACCATTTTACCAGTTAAGGTCATGGTGACCTTGACCTTTGACCTAGTGACCTCAAAAACAATAGGCGTCATCCAGTTGTCATGACCAACTACCACTGCAAGTTTGAATATTCTAAGCTAAACCCTTGAGCAGTTATTGATCGGAAACCATTTAACCAGTTAAGGTCATGGTGACCTTGACCTTTGACCTTGTGACCTCAAAAACAATAGGGGTCATCTACTTGTCATGACCAACCACCACAGCAAGTTTGAAGATTCTAGGCCGAGTCGTTTATTAGTTATCGTTCGGAAACCATCGATCTACCGACTGACCGACCGACCGACCGACAGACCGACATGTGCAAAGCAATATATCCCCATTTTTTCAAAAGGGGGGTATAAAAATAGTGTAGACATTTTAACGAAAAGTACATGCGAAATGAAATAACTTCCAAACAATTAGTATAACTTAAATTTACGAAATTGCACAGTAAAGCATCGATGTAGCAGATGTTATTCGCCCACATTTTAGATCATTTTCGGATTGGTTCCCCCTGGGTTCCGTATAGAACATGAAATTACGAGTGGTAAGACTGACAAGTGGCATTTAACGTATTGTTTATAAAATAACATATCATTAAGCAGCATTTGCAATAGAGAAGAACATGTATAAGTAGTAACGAAAAGAACCATGATCACATCACAATCAATAACAACTAGAGTTTGTTTTTGAGAAAAACACATGTCTTCCCCCCCCCCCCCCCCGATATCTCGCCCCCGCACCCATAAGAGGAATGAACGTTGTAAACAAGAGCTGCGTTTTAACAACTATTATGATAATCAAGCTTAACTAGAGGTTTGCTTTTGTCACAAAAACAGATGTCTCCCCCTCCCATCTTCTTTCCAATACACAAGTGTAATGTCTAACTCCAAACTTATCAGGGTCTAATGTTTCAGAGATACATGTGACACAAAGTAAAGTTTGTCTTATTTAAGTCATAAAGGGCAGTAACTCCAAAGTTATCAGGGGGGACAATTAAAAAACTCAGATGCACAACAACTCATGCTGGTGAACATTCCTGTGAAGTTTGGTGACTCTAGCCCTACAATTGTTTTCAGAGATACGTGCAGCACAAAGTTTCTCTAATTTTAAGTTAACAGATCAGGGGCAGTAAATCAAGAATTATCAGGGGAGACAATTAAAAAAACCAGGTGCACAACAACTCATGCTGGTGAACATTCCTGTGAAGTTTGGTGACTCTAGCCCTAGTGGATTTAAAGATATGCATGACACAAAGTTTCTCTAATTTTAAGTAATCATATCAGGGGCAATAACTCCAAAGTTATCAAGGAAAGACAATTCAAAAATCCCAGTTGTAGTACAACAACGCATGCTGATCGACATTCCTGTGAAGTTTAGTGACTCTAGCCCTAGTGGTTTCAGAGATATGCACGACACTAAGTAAAGTTTGTCTAATTTTAAGTCATCAGGGGCAGTAACTCCAAAGTTAACAGGGGGAGACAATTCAGAAAACCCAAGAGCAAAACAACTCATGCTTGTAAACAATCCTGTGAAGTTTGGTGACTTAGCCCTACTGGTTTCAGAGATACGCCCGACACAAAGTTTGTATAAAGTTAAGTATTCATATCAGGGTCAATAACTCAAGAATGATCAGGGAAGACAATTCAAAAACCATAGGTGCACAACAACTCATGCTGGTGAACATTCCTGTGAAGTTTGGTGACTCTAGTACCAGCGGTTTCAGAGATACGCGCGACAAAAAGTTTTTCTAATTGTAAGTCATCAGGGGAAATAACTCAAAAATTATCATGGGAGACAATTCAAAAACCCCAGGTGCACAACAACTCATGCTGGTGAACATTCCTGTGAAGTTTGTTGAATCAAGCCCAACTGGTTTCAGAGATACGCCCGACACAAGTTTGTGACGGACAGACAGACGGACGGACGGACGGACAGACGGACGGACAGACAGACAACTCTGGCACAAACAATATATCTCCCCATAAATGGGGGAGACATAATTCAAAATTACATGGCCACCTTCACGTATAAATTTCACATATAGATATAGATTGGCTGTGCGTCATTTATAGATACATAGATTGGATGTGCATCACATATATATGAGTTATCTGTAAATTTTAGTAGACATCTATAAACTCTAGTTTTCCCTATAAATTTCATATTTGAAAAAAAATCCAAACTTCTGTCAAAATTGTTGCAGCTCATATTCCAATCCACAGGACCATCCTGACATATAGCTGGTTCATATGTAAAAGTTTGAATAAAAACGCTCACATAGTATAGGAGGAGTTAGCTGCACAAGACTTTTCGCTATTACTCTATATAAGGAAAAACTCCAAAGGGTCATAACTTCTGTCAAAATTGTTGCAGCCAAACTTCCAAACCACATGACCATCCTCACATATAGCTGTATCATATGTATACGTTTGAAGTAAATCCCTGAAATAGTATAGGAGGAGTTAGCTGCACAAGATTCCTCACATATAGCTGGTTCATATGTAATAGTTTGAAGTAAATCCCTCAAATAGTGTAGGAGGAATTAGCTGCAAAAGATATTTTCGCTATATATTATATACAAGGAAAATAGTGTTGGAGCACAAGATATTTTCGCTATATATTCTATATAAGGACAATAGTATTGGAGGAGTTAGCTGCACAAGATTCTTTCGCTAAGAAAAGACTACAAAGGGCCATAGCTTCTGTCAAAATTGTTGCAGCTACAATTCCAAACCACTTGACCATCCTCACATTCAGCTGGTTCATATTAAAAAGTTTGAAGTAAATCCCTCGAATAGTGTAGGAGGGGTTAGCTGCACAATATTTTTTGGCTATATATTCTATATAAGGAAAAACTACAAAGGACCATAACTTCTGTCAAAACTGCCAAAATTCCAAACCACATGACCATCCTCACATATAGCTGGTTCATATGTAAAAGTTTGAAGGAAATCCCTCTAATAGTGTAGGAGTTAGCTGCACAATAATTTTAACAGACAGACGGACGGACGGACGGACGGACAGACAGAAAGCGCAACATCAATATGTCTCCCTCCCCTAAAGGGGAAGACATAACTAAGATAGGTAGCGTAAACATGCGATGATAAAATTGTATTTAGTACTTAATATTTAATATTTTTAATATTTCATATTTAACTCTTTCCCTGTTACATGTTTTTCCAAGTTCCAATACCTACTAAATATTCATTGACATATGAGTATTAACAAACTATGGAAGGTGGGACATTGCAGCCATTTTACAAAGTAGAGAAGCATTCCTATCAAATTATATTAGCAAACAGAGCCTACCCTGATCAGACGGCTACTCTAGGGGACGTCTGATCTGTGTCTAACCTGTTTGCAAATGTGTGAAAACTCGTTTATACTAGGGAAAGAGTTAACTCATCCAATTAATCTCAAAACCATACTTTAATCATGTACGAGCATTATACAAGATAACTGACCTGATTGTAAAGGCTATTTTGTATAATGTAGCAAGTCGTTTAACAGTATACGCAATTTCTGAGTTTACCAGTTCAATAAATTTAAACATGCTAGGGAATCTCCAGTAATATTACGATATTAACTGTTTTATCAATTCGTGTTACATTTGACATTCAATCACAAAATGGTATTCATCCTCTAATAAGCTACAGGCATTACAAATACGATCATTAACAGGGATACTATTAGGTTGGTTCCATCTTCCAGTTTCAATGCATAGTCTGTGTGACGACAAACGTAACCGTGTCATGCTAACGCGGATTGTTTTCACAGTAACAATATCTAAATACGATTTTAAATTAAATTCAGCTATATGTCTATAAAATATTGCTCTTGTAAAAGTATTTAATCTAGCTTGCCACTTTTGTCTTAGTTAGCTTTACGTACGGTACGTACAAACAATCCAGTATCACCGACTGTTTGGAATAACCAGGCATAAAAAACAGCTAAGGGAACACAGTAGATCCCTAATAAGCGATCACCAGTTTTTTCTGCTTTGGTATACATGTTATAAACTTTACTAATATATTTATTTTCCGACCTATGTAATATTTTCGTCCAAAATTAATAGCATTAAAAAACCTCAAATTTTGTAGTGGCATTCTGCCTAATTCCCCATAAACAAACTCATTTTGTGTACTTTTTTAACACCGGGCAATCGCTTGCAAATTGTAGATGTACTTGCTCTATTGTTTTAGCTGGATGAAAACCCCAAATTTCACCACAATAATTAAAAATAGGCAGCACAAGCTTATAAAATAACTCTAGTCTATGTTTAGCAGATATATTTGTGAATTTGTATAAATATTTGTTCATTTTGAAAATAGCTTTCAGACCTTACCCAGCTAAAGTACTTTGTGCGTCTGTAAAAGATACAGTTGCTGTGAAGACCACGCCAAGATAAACAAAATTGTTAACAATATCCATGTTAATTTCACCATAGTGAAAACTTATATTTGTTGGAAGTCGGCCAGCCTTTCTAAATACTAAAACCTTGGTGTTTGGTACATTTACCTGTAACTTCCATCTATTGCAAATAGCTATGTAACAAATCTAACCTTGTTTGGAGTTCAGCACTACTGTTTGCAAAACTAACAATGTCGTCAGCATAAAGAATTAAGAACATTTTTAAAGTATCGACATCAATTCCGTCAATTCCACTAGTAACGTACATATCTTCTATATCATTTAGGAACATAGAAAAAAGAAAAGGGAAAAACAATCACCTTTATGTACACCTAATTGACATTCAAAATTATTATTTAACTCTTAATTTAACAATAGAATAGATTGATCGCATAACATTCATAATATTTCCTTCATAATATTTCCTCCTATCCCTAATTTAATTGTTTCCCCAAAGACAATCTGTATTAACACAATCAAAAGCCTTACTATAATCTATGAAAGCACAAAATAATTGTTTTCCACTATTTATAACATGATTAATAAGCCCATGAAGTACAAAAACATTTTCCGATGTGCCCATATTTGACCTAAAACCTGCCTGAGCTTCTATGTATACACAGTAATTTCTAGCCCATTCACATAAGCGATTGTTCAAAACTCTAGTAAACACTTTACCTATGGAACTAAGTAGAGTAATGCCTCTATAGTTATTTACATCATTTACAGTACCTTTCTTGTGTAGTGGGACAACAAAACCCTCAGACCAACTGTCTGGAAAGTATCTTTTTTTCAAATATTTTATTGAACAACGAAAGTACATAAGGTATAAGAATTGCTTTCCCATTAATAACATTTCATTAAGGTATAAATCAGGGCCTCCACTCTTGTTGTTTTTAACTGATTAATTGACTTAATAATTTCCTCAGTAGAAAAAGATATGTTTAGTTCTTCGAACATAGTACTGAATTCCTCCTTTTCATAACATTCAACAAAATACAATATATCCTCATCTGCGCTGAAAAACATATCTTCTGGATTATTTACAGATTTAAAATACTGTTCGAAAACATTTAATGATATGTTACAACTTTTTACACCTAAACATTCTTTTAACATTCTCCAATATAATCTAGCAGTCTTTTGTTTGATTCAAATAAAGTTTGTGTTTTCCTTCTATCATAGTCATATCTGGCCTTTCGTAGACACACTTTATAGTCAGATCGCTTAGCTACCATATTTGCTCTATTTGGTTCTTCATTATTTGTTCTATACAAATTCAGAGCATTGTAAATTAATCTTCTTTTTGCATCACATTCTGGCGTAAACCACTTATTCTTATTTGTCTGACTATGATTTTTTTCATCACTATTATTATTAATAATATTGTGTTTGAATAGAGGAGAGACTACTCCGTCTAGTATACTACTTAACTGATTAATACAACAGTCTATATCGGCATTACTAACAGCATTAACTACATTGTCACTAAAATGGTCTAGTCTAGCTTTAATACTAGTTTATTCCAATCTATCTGTAAATAGCCTTGTCTTATCATAATCATTTTGAGAACAGTTAAGTAATGGTTTATCAAAACATAAGGTAAAGTCAATCGTAGAATGGTCAGACAATATATTCGGCTCGTCAACATTAAAATAATCTAAATATTGAAATAAATGCAGTGTACTTAGGACATAGTCAACAACACTAGTGCCCCTGCTACCAACATAAGTATACTTTCCAATATTTTATCATTTTTAAGTCGCCTATTCATTATCCTGAGACCCGTCTGCTTGCATATATTTAATAAGAGTAAGCCGTTGCTATTTAAACGGCCTTTTTCTCGCTTCTCAGTCGTGCTAGATAAGCTGAGTTACTAAAAATAGCCGTACTAGAAATCCTTATCTGGAACACCCCGTGACTAGTGTATTCATACGCGCGATTGGGTAAAATCAATACAAGGGAAGGATTTCTTACAGAATTATACCAACATTTCTATAGGCAACAACCTTATGAATTGAAATTAATATAAGTAATTAGCACGAATATGAAATTCTATTTATCATATAAACACTTAAGCCTATTTAATTAACCGAAGACGTTATTTTGTAGTCACTCAGTCATTTATATTTCACGCCAAAACGTAACGTTTGTGGTTGTCATAACAAATGACGTCATTAGAGGGTTAATACACTTTTTTTCGGGCAATAACATCTGCAGTGTCCCGAGGGACTGTTGTTGGCCCGAGCCCGAAGGGCGAGGGCAACAACATTCCCGAGGGACACTGCAAATGTTATTGCCCGAAAACAACCGTGTATTAACGCTATTCTTGCATAAAACTAATTTTCTGCTCTCCTGCATCAATTTAATTCTTTAAAATACAAGCAAAACAACGGCAGCAAAACTATACACTTCCTTGACACTTCGTCGATTTATGCTGTTTCCGGGCCACATGCACATACCATATACATGGTCTAGCGGGACTACAACAGCACGTTTTATGCAAGAATTTGGTGTCACGCCTAAAGTTATGCTGCGGTCTGTTGCTATTAGATATGGAAGTCGTATTACGCAATGTAAAGTAGTACTTCACAAAATTCGTTAATTTTCTTGGTTTTAGGGCGTATTTCAGCGAGAAAAATAATCAAGCATGGGATTTGTTAAAGCCGGGGGGTTCTATACCCTCGGTTTGTCTGTTCCTATCGGAAACTCGCTAAAGCTCGTTTCCGACTGGAACAGACCAACCTCGGGTATAGAAATCCCCGTCTTTAACAAAACCCATGCTTGATTCTATTAATCTTGAGACACCCTTTTGACAAAGATATCTGAATAATAATCATCAGGTAAACTATCAATAAAAGAATTGTCATTGACAACAAAATCTTCTCTATCAGATGTATGCGAGTTTAGATCCCCGCACACCAGTAGATTCAGCGCGTTTTCATATTTAGAGTCTAAACTAACAATGTAATCTAAAAGTCGATCAAAAGTATGCGACTCTAACACTGTTTGGCGAGTACTATTTTCCGGTATAACATATAATAAACATATACACAAATCATTTTCCAAGCCAAGTTTCTCTTTTGTAATTTTAATACGTACGAAATCGTCTTCACTTCCAAATATCAGCGTGTCATTTGAAACAAATGCATTTCTCACGTACACAATCACACCGCCAGAACAACGTTTACTATTGGCTTTAATTTCCGACCTGTTTAAAACAAAATATTCAAAATTCTGAACGTTTAATAACAATTACTCTTTTGTCCAAGTTTCGGTCATTAAAACAATGTCATGACTATTAAAGATTTGTATCGGTTCTGGTGAAAACAGTTTATTCGTGCGTTTAGTTACCAGTCCTTGAACATTAAGTATAGCGCGTCTCTGGTTGCTGGCCTAATGCTCCTCACTAACGCCTGTATGGGGAGAACCCGTCCGTCGATGACTGGTTCCCATTTACCCGAAGGTCAAGCTCAGTCTGTCCTACCTGTGCTGTCTCAATCTCTCACACCCGAACGAGAGTAACGAACGACAACTCTGCAAAGGAGATTGGTGACGTCTTTCTATTTTTAGACCCGGGTAAACCCGAATACTATCCCGGGTTACACTTACACTTGTCTGCCTACGATACGGCTTTGATAAAGAGCTTTTCTCAAACCGTGACGTAGACCGGACTACCCACGTACTGGAAGTGTATTGACAGTTTGTGTATTCGGGTTATCAGAAGCTAAGGATTTCACACATGTCTCATCAGTACTCACGAACTTTGGAAATGTCTCTTCACTATCTCTGGAATTCACGAACGTTTTACAAGTGTCAGCGTCCTGTGTTTCGTACAGGGAATATGTACATGGAGACTGTTCATCTCCTGACTGTACAACGGGGGCTGTTTCAGTATGCTGGGCCATTGTCATGACAGGGGATACATTGGTTTTTTGGTAAAGACTGTGTCTCACTAGGCCAGTGTTGCATAAACTGCTGGGGCAATACTCTATTTGGATTGACAACGAGGGGAATTGGCTGAAGCTGACCTGTGAACATTGGGTTTATTGGACTAACACCCTGTGCAAAACCTGACAGTGCAGCAAATTGGTGGTGTATTATTTGACTGGGGATCATGTTTTGCATGAGGGTTTCCTACAGGAGAAGGGATCTGTTGAGCAGTATCCATTGGAGCAGTATTACTTACATTGGGACAAGAAACTTGAGGTGAGGAATTCGCCTCTGAATTTACACATAGATTTGTCAGCTCAGTCAGATTGCTCGGTATAGTCTCAGCAACCGTTGGAATAGACTCTAATCGGTTTGCATTTGCGTATCTACTCCAGTCTGGTAACTCATCCTTAATGAGTTGACCATCTTGAATGAACTTTGCAAGGTATACAATTTGCACGTTTGATAGTCGGGAATTTAGTTCATTGTACCTAGGCCATAATCGTGACACTCTGATTAAAGCTTGAATTTTGAAAATGTATTAGGTGAAACTTTCTGGAAAAATTAATGTGCTCAGCAAGTAAAGGTTAAAAAGCAATAATGTTTCTGTAAATAACGCGTTTTAAAAGTCTGTAATATGAAACAAAACTGTAGTTTGTATAACGAGTGAAAATAAATTCCGAATAATCACTTGCAGTTATTAGAATTTGATACTAAATTATCTGACTGTCTCTATTGACGGTGCTATTGGTCTCCGCGTACTTGGCTAGTAGAGGATATATGCGAGTGAAGGCCACGCATAGCCACGCTTAGTGGATTGAGATAATAACTAAATTCTTCCAATATAGTCGCGGCGCAATACCATTCAAGCATGCAGCATATGTACATTAGGATAATTAGAAATAAATATATGTATACACACACAACAGTACTAATAAATAATATAGTCACAAAATGGAATGTCAACCTCACAATTTACCAATGTAATAAACACCTAAGTATTAGACTAAGTGTTGTCTATTTTTTTAGTATTAGTAAATCGACACTTAATAAATAAAAGGCCAGTAACGGCTGATTTACTAAAATAAATCGCCCAGATAGCAACGCCATTGGACGCAACATAGTTTCAATCAAAGGTGCCCGACGCATGCTTGAACTCACCCACGGACCCCCCCCCCCCCCCCCAAAAAAAAAAAGAAATAAAAAAAAGAAAATGTGGTCGAAGTATGTAAAACTAGCCTAAAACTATCTGTTTGAACCATAAACCACTCAGAAAAACAAGAAAAACACGATCCGGAAAAACATTCCTATCGGGTCTATATATGTATTGAAAGGTATCTAACTACGTCAGATCAGCGGCGGAAATTACAACAGTCATGTTTTTCAAAGTCTTACAGCAAAGCCAATTCAACACCGATTTCAATCATTTTGGTCTTGATCCGTTCCAAACTCCATATGCTAAGTGACACAATTAGTGTTTTCCTTAAATATTGCCCCGTCCTGTCGCTGCAAGACTGCGAATTTGAAAAAAACGCTAGAGCGAAACGATGTGACTCCCGCCAGGATGCATAGACGTATATAGGGGAGCTCTGTATTCGTTAAACTTTTCAACAAAAACGCGAATTATGGTGAAACACTATCGAAAAACATTAAACTCGCCGCAATTAAAACGGCGCTTACTATTTCCAGTCTGCTACGAGGCGCCAGTTTTCTTTCTCTAACAAAATATGCAAATTCACTACTACTTCCGGGCCACAGCGAAATAGTCACCTCCGTTCAAAACGAAAGTAGGAGAAAGAAAGTTGGCGTCTCGTAGCAGACTGGAAACGGTGAGTTGAATGTTTTTCGAATGTGTTTCAGCATAATATGAGTTACCGGTCTTGCAGCGACAGGACAGGGCAATATTTAAGAAAAGCACTAACTGTGCCGCTTACCATATGGAATTTGGAACAGATCAAGACCAAAATAATTGAAATCGGTGTTGAATTGGCTTTGCTGTAAGACTTTGAAAAACATGACTGTTGTATTTTCCGCCGCTGATCTGACGTAGTTAGGTACCTTTCAATACATATATAGACCCGAAAGAAAAAAAAATTCCGTGTCGTGTTTTTCTTGTTTTTCGGAGTGGTTTAAGGTTCAAATAGATAGTTTTAGGCTTGTTTACATACTTCGATCACTTTTTTTTCTTTCTTTCTTTTTTTTTTTTTTGGGGGGGGGGGGGTTCCATTGGTGAGTCCAATCATGCGTCGTGCACCTTTGGTTTCAATCACTAAAATCAGGAACATGCCACACAGACCCCGCCTGTGTATATACTTCGTGATTAGGGCAACCAATCATAGTGAGCAGAAACGGACGTTAATCAACACAACCACAATCGTAACTACTCGCCGTATTCCGTCAGAGTTTCGATAGGAATGCAGCTGAGGTATTCCGCTAAAATAAATGTTTAATGTTATAAATAGACTAGATAGTCTTTTTCGATCTAGGATCAATGGGTTTCGTGTGTTACAAGATGCAAGATTTTACGTCGGATTTAAATAATAGACAACATTAGCTCATAAGCTATTTTCCGACAGACATATGTAAAAATCCAAATTATATACAATGTACAGTGTCATGCAGATATAAACCAGAAACAAGGAAAAAGGAACAAAGGGGAAAGCAAGCAAACAACATCTAAATAAAACGTAATTAAGCAAAAATAAGTGTCTAACTGAGACAATTGAAAGCATTTGATCCTTGTAAAAGGAGGTAACAACGGTTAGCGAATTCATAAGATGTACCACAGTCGCCTCCCATATCAGTAGGTAACGCTCTTCAGTTTGTGGGAAAAATATCTCATTTTATATCATTATGTACTGTTAAAAAAACAAAATAGTAATATCACAGTCTTTTATCTATCATACATTTTATCACAAAGGTTATAAGTTATCTGTCAGAGCTAGTATATATCACAGATGGATTAGCCAGAGACATATTTATGTCATTAGCCCAAAAGAGACCTAAACAGCGTTTTCTTACTAACGACAATAAAACATCACGAAACTAGGAAGAGGGAGATAGGTAAAACCGTAATGTTAACCTGAAAGATACCCGTCAACATGTTCTCACAACAACCAGAGTTATATGTATCACAGTTCTGCAAAAAATATTAATTACAGTATGTTGCTTGTAAACTTGCATCTGTGATTACATATGTAAACAGTTTCCTGATGAGACTCCCAGTTACTCGCCGTCTCATCAGGATCCAAACGATCTGTTACTATGACTGTTTTTGAAACAACGATTACGAACAATAAAAAATAATTGAAAAGTGTAGCAGACGAAACAGTTTACAGACGAAAAAACTTGGCAGCGAAAGAGTTAAATCTTTCACCACTAAAGTGGCTGGAAAACGGCTCACAAACAGCTTCCAGAGTCAAGATGAGAGGTGGAGTATTTCGGCGTCTAATCTGGATTCAAACTTTTTAATTTCTTAACAAGAGTGCCAGTGGACACAATATACGCCCGTCGAGGTTTTGTTCAACATAAACTGGGGTTAACGTATTTGCGACCAAGTTTCAAGGTTGTAAATAGCCATACTTTAACAAAAAACCATAACCGAAAATTCTAAATTAAAAAGTGCCATAATTGTGTCTAAATGCTTGAGATGAAGATGAAGCTTGTGATGGTGAACAAATGTTTCAAGTTTAAAAGCTTTATCTGAAAGGATTTGGACTTTAACCAAAAATTCCAAGCTAAAATGCGTCATAATTATATCAAAATGTTAGACAGCGTTATGTACTCTTGCCTACAGGTAAAGCTTATGATGGTGAGCAAGTGTTCCAAGTTTAAAAGCTTAATCTAAAAGGGTTATGTAAATAAGTGGACTTTAACCAAAACTTTAATCAAAGTTTTTTAAGTTAAAATGGGGCATAATTCTGTCAAAATGCTTGAAAGAGTTATGTACTCTTGTCTACAGGTTAAGATTGTGATGGTGAACAAGTGTTCCAAGTTTAAAAGCTTTATCTCAAAGGGTTATGTAAGTAAATGGACTTTAACAAAGCCTTGACCAAAAATTCTAAGTTAAAAAGGGGCATAATTCGGTCAAACTGCTTGACAGAGTTATTTTCTCTTGCCTAAAGGTGAAGGTTTTGACGGTGAACAAGTGTTCTAAGTTTAAAAGCTTTATCTCAAAGGGTTATGTAAATAAATGAACTTTAACAAAGCCTTAACCAAACATTCTAAGTTAAAAAGGGGCATACATTGTAATTCAGTCAAAATGATTGACAGAGTTATTTACTCTTGCCTACAGGTGAAGGTTGTGATGGTGAACAGGTGTTCAAAGTTTCAAAGCTTTATCACAAAGTGTTATGTAAATAAGTGGACTTGTTCCACATAAATTGAGGTTAACATTTTTGCTTAACGCAAATGCTAAACGCAAATTCTAAGTCCAATTAAGCGACCTTGACCTTGGATAAATGAGCCCGGACTTGGCGGGCTACTGTAGCATGTCTAGATAAACATTTTGGTTAAATTTGGGAAGGATCCACCAAGCGGAACTTGAGTTAGAGATGTTACAGACAGACAGACCGGTTAACATTTTTGCTAAACGCAAATTCTAAGTCCAATTGTGTGACCTTGACCTTGAATAAACAAAGCAGGACTTGGTAGGCTACTGTAGCATGTCTAGATAAACATTGTGGCTAAATTTGAGAAGGATCCACCAAGCGGAACTTGAGTTAGAGATGTTACAGACGGACAGACGGACAGACAACCAGACGGACAGACAGCGCCATTCCATAATACGTCCCGTTTTTTCAAACGGGCGTATAAAAAGGAAATTGAATTTAATGTCCATCCTGAAACTTTAAGCAGCCTATATTGTTTGCAAATGAAACATATTTGGTGCCATTATAGTTAAACGTTTATTTACCAGATGAACCCGTTCTCTCTATTATTCAAATCTAGATCGTTGTAAAAAAAACACACTCAAAAAGACAGCAACGCTGTTTAAGTTGGTTTAATTCCACTGTACACTAGCCATTCAATATGTTCGTATATAAACCGTTTATTAATCATCTTAAACTTCGGTTCAGCACAGCACAGCAAGACAACGAACCTCGGTCACTTCCATCAGTGTGTTCAAGTATACAAATCGGAAAATTAAATATGCATTGTTTCTTTCGTTTAACGTAATTCCAAATATATCCTATTTGGCATGTGGCAAGTCTATGCAGTATATATACAGTAAGTAAACCCTCTAAACCGGATTTTTATTGAAGACAAATTTAGATCTTTTAAGCGGGTGACTGCTTAATGCAATATGAAAGTCGTTCAGAATGCTCATTTAGGAGCTTTATGTTTGACTTTCACCCTGCATTAAGCTGCCACATGTCTTACATACCAACACTGATCAATATTAATTTAACTGTTCGGTTTAGAAGGGTGTCATTGCACCCTTCGTAGAATTAGGCTGTTTCTTCTTGGAATTTCTATAAATACATTTATAGAATACACACCCGCTGGCTAAATATAGATAGATATGTCGCGCGAAATTGACTTGTCAATGTGCAGGGTATGATTAACCCTTTTGCTGCCAATGCCGGATCTGTGATTACCTATGCAAACAGTTTGGATCCAGATGAGACACCGAGTAACTCGGCGTCTCATCAGGATCAAACATGTTTGTCATTGTTACTATGTTTTTGAAATAAAAAACTAGAGGTTTGTTTTTGTCACAAAAAGGTTTCAGAGATACGCGCGACACAAGTTTGTGACGGACAGACGGACAGACGGACGGACGGACAGACAGACAACTCTGGCAAAAACAATATATCTCCCCATAAATGGGGGAGACATAATGACGAAAATCAAAAGAATTAAAATTTGTAGCAGACGACAAAGTTAGCAGACGACAGAGTTTGGCAGCGAAAGATTAAACTCATTGGTTAACCCTATCAACGCTGAATAGAACTATAGAGTCCGCTCAGTAAGAAAGGCTTAAACCGGATTTAAATGACGAGCAGTGCAGACCCTGGTCAAAGCTAGGGCTACTCTTACTAGTATCCCTCTGATCAGGTTGTACACCGTTTGCAATTTGTCAGTGCATGTATGTTCCGCATTCAGAGGGTTTTAAACAATGAGTGGAAAGACATGTTCATTTCACGGACAGGAAAATATAGATTGTATGTGG
The DNA here is from genome assembly GCA_963576725.1 of Azorinus chamasolen. NCBI lineage: Eukaryota > Metazoa > Mollusca > Bivalvia > Cardiida > Solecurtidae > Azorinus > Azorinus chamasolen. The sequence continues at coordinate 65,699,741 of OY755242.1, forward strand.
TTTAGTCGGCAAATAAAGCTAAAACGTGAGGACTATAAAGTTTTGTAAGGTACGGTGAGACTTTCTACGGTGTTGTTTTGACAGAAAAGGCTTTGTAAAGTAGTTTGTGTTGTGTAGATTTGATCAAGATAACGGTGGTGGGCGATAGCCATTGTTGTATAGACCGCCGAAAGTGTCACGTGACGAGATTACTGGACTGGGTGGTTCCCGCAGTAATTTGCGCCGTGTATATTTCCTGCATAAGATATGCAGCCTAGAGTCAACGGTCAGGCGAGCAGGTTAATCTACAAGAGGACCAGGGAGACAGGGACTGCTCGCCTACATTTGTGTGGCTGAAATCTGGTAAGAAGTCGGTAACGCGTCATGAAGACGTATCCACAGTGCCGAAAAGTATTGTTTTCTGACGGTTTGTGTAACAGGAGAAATATGAGCGGGGCAAAGACAAGTAAAGTAAGTGAGAAAGGGGTTAGGTCTAAAGTCAGGGATGACATAATAAGTGATGCTGAGGACTATGTTCAGGCAATTAAGAGCTCACAACCAGTCATCACGACCAACGGTGAGACAAAGGTGCAAGCAAGTAACAGGAAGGTGCTTGCTACAAAGAAAACTAGAAGTGAGAAAGGGGTTAGTTCCCCCACGGAACGTGTAATGGCGACAGCAAGGAGAGCCTTATATAGGCATACCCCTGAACCACAGAATATTGAACAGGATAGAGTTAGATACGTAGACACTGTAAGTGATAATTCGTTACAAGCTGTATTAAGTAAACTACAGAGAATATTCTCATATATTAGGACGGTCAGAGACACGTTGAGTGGTCGTCTGGTAACTGAGGTGAAAGCAGTAAATGAGTCCTTGTCCGTCCGTATTAATGAGCTTGAAGCAAGTATTGGGAAAAATAATCACGGATAGAATGGCGCAGGTTCTTGATAAACGGATAAACAGTGAAGTGAAAAGTTAGGAAAAGTGATGAGCTAACCATGAACTCAGAACTAGAAACTATTTCAGCCAAAGTCAGCTCTCTAGTTGAGTCCATACAAGCGGACACCAGACCTACCTCGCCTAATAAGTCAAGAAATATATAAGGAAACTACCGGAGTCTGTGAACGAGAACCTGGAATGAAGGGTAAACTCGTTAATCAGGGAGAAACTTCGTCTACCAGGTGTGTCCGTGGCTGGTGTTAAGACGATCCAGAATGACCGGGGCAACGTGCCAGGTGTAGTCATAGCGACTTTAAAGACAATAGCAGAGAAAGAAAGTGTAATGAAAGCGAAGAATAGGTTGAAAGGGTCACTGCTATCAGAAGTGTTTATACATCATGACCAATCCAGAGAAGATCGTATAATAACGTCAAATATACAGTCAATAGTGAACGCGATTAACACAAGTGAACGCGATTAACACAAGTGGTAACCTGGCAGTGCGGGGGTCAGTGGGTTCTAAGTAATAGAGATAACGACCGTGTTGATGGTAAGCACGGTGGCTTTGTAGCGCGTAGTGGTAGTCGAAGAGCAAGTTCTAGTGAGAGAGAGAACGGTGAAAATAGGGAACCGCGTCAACGTGACAAGAGCCGGTACACTGACTATGGAACTGAGCAGCAGGGTGCTAGTGAGCCAAGAAGTAGAGCCAGTGTATCAAGCAGGGGCGGACACAACGAAATAGGGGTTGCAGAAGGGGTAATAGTGGTATAAACAGGAAGGGACAGGGACCAAGTAGACGAAAGGTGGCATCAGGTTTCTGAACTGTAATGGGTGGAGCAGCAATAGGAATTCTGATAATTATTCTGTTAGAGAATGTTGTGTAAAAAGACTAGGTTTAGATATACTGGGAATAGCAGAGACACATTTGACAGCCAATAACGCGGTAGATGTTAATGGTTTTTAATGGGTTGGTAGAAATAGGGAAAGGATTCATACTAGGGCTAGGACGTGGTCAGGTGGGTAGGGTGTTTAATTCAGGACAGTTTTTATGATGCTTTGTACAGTAAATGTTTTAGATGATAGCCATGAAGATATGTTGTGGTTGCATTTCAGTGACAAACAGAATGGAAACTGTGTTATTGCCTGTGTCTTCTATGTACTACCGTGTAATTCGTCACGCCAGATAGATGTTTATGATTTCTATGATCAGTTACTGGTCAACATATATAAATACCAGGATGAGGTGCATCCATTTATAGGTAGTGAACTGAATAGTCGATGTGGAGACCAGTTAGATTATATTGCTGGGATTGATACAGTCATAGATAGAGATACACTGGATTTTGCAAGCAATGCATTTGGAAATGTTCTCATAGAGTTCTTATTGATTGCAATATGTGCATTTTGAATTGACGTAATGCAGTTAATAATGATTTTACTTCCATATCTGTAAAATGTTGTTCGGTTGTGGATTATTGTCTTATACCGCAGGATAAATTGCAGTTTGTTTTACTGATTTTAATGTCACCAGATGTAGTGATCTGCTATTGGAGTTAATGAATGTAACGTCAGTTCCAGATCATTCTGTCCTGTCTTGGTGTTTTAAGTTTGCTTGTAGTGTCTCTGAGTATATGCCAGTTTCAGGTTATAAGGAAAAGTTCGATGTAACAGATATACCCAGCTCATTTCTAACGGATGCGCCAGTTTTTCACAATGTTGAAGAGCTGACGAATATATTGGAAAGTAGCCTTTGTAATCAAGCTGATATTGATAATGTATATGGATCTGTATGTGAGTAAGTGAAAGCGGAAATGAATGAAAGTCCCATTAGGGAATGGGATGGACAACAAATGTAGGCGTGTTGGTAAGTCATGGTGGACTGATGAGTTGACCTTACTATGGAATGAAGTTTGCATAGCTGAAAGTAATTGGTTAAAATGCTCTGTTGTGAATGTTAGGACACAGCTTAAGTATTTGTACGTTGCGGCCAGGAAACAATTTGACCACAGGATAAAAAGGTGCAGGCGCACATATTGGTTCGAGTTACAGAAGGATATTTTGGATGACATGCATAATGACTCACAGGAGTTCTGGAAGAATATAGGTAAGATTGGGGTGGCATACAGCAAGGGTAAAACGGGTATTCCGATGAAAATTATAAATGAGGATGGCTCATACGGTATACCAGAATTATTAGATAAATGGAAATCTGTTTTTGTGACCTTTTAAATAATGATCAAATTGCTGCTACAGGGATAGTTGGTGTAGAGAGTCTGTCGGGTAAGGTAGTAAACATGGACAACTGTGTAAATGAGAATATTTCTATCTTTGAGGTAAAAAGGCCCGTAAAGGCAAGGCATGTGGAACAGACAATATATATGTTGATGTTTTATGCAACGATACTAGTATTTATTTTCTTTCTGCATTCTCTGTTTAGTGTATGCTTTGAAACTGGTCTGGTTCCAGCGGAGTGGGGGAAGGGGATAATAAACCCAAAACCAAAGTCCAGCACTACAGAACCGAGAGACCCTCTGGCATATAGGGATATAACACTTGCACATTCTATGTATATACTGTACTGCTCTATATTAATGAAAGGTTAATGAAATGTGTTGAAGCAAACGATAAGATGGTAGATGAACAGAATGGTTTTCAGAAGATTCGGAGAACGGTGGGCCACTTGATGTCAGTGACTAGCATGATAGATACAAGGAGGAATGCTGGACTATCTACCTTCTGTGTATTTATTGACTTTAATAAGGTATATGACTATGTGAATAGGGATATTCTTCGGCAACAATTGAACTCAGTAGGGATAAACGGACGTATTTTAAGCTATTACATCACTGTCTCAGCCTGTGTACGCCTGAATGGTCATCTGACTGAGTGGTTTGAAGTAAAGACAGGTTTGAGACAGGGATGTTCTCTCTCATCCCTGCTTTTTAACCTGTTCTTAAATGATCTCGCTTTGAAGCTTTGGAAATGAGGTTGTATGCACACTATTATATGCCGAAGATATTGTACTGTTGGCTGAGGAAGAGGATGACCTGAGTATTTTAAACAAATGGTGTAGAGAGAGGAAAATGGTTGTCAGTGGTTCAAAGCGTCAGATTGTCCACTTGCGTACTCAGTCCGTTAAGAAAACGAAATAATCAGTTAAATATTGTTGATGGTTATACTTACCTCGGACTGTATTTAAATGAATTTCTATGTTACAATGCTACTGCTAAACATATTGCACAAAGTGCTAGCAGAGTCTAGGTCTTTTGATTACAAAAGCGAAATGTATGGGGGAGCTGTCTTATGATGTGTTTAGCAAGTTGTTTGACACGTTGGACTGGCCTAATATTGCCTATGGGGCGGCTGTGCAGGGAGACAGACAGTTCGCATGCATTAATGTAGTCCAGAATAGGGCAATGATATTCTATATGGGCCTCGGGAAATATGCTCCAAACACAGCCGTCCTGGGGAATATGGGTTGGTATCCACCCATAGTTAAACAGTGGAAGGTAATTAGTCGACAGTGGTGTTGATATAGAGAAATGGACGACCATAGGGTAAACAAATACATATGGAATTGGTGTAATGGTAAAGCTTCATCCAAATATAGAAACTGGTGTCATATTGTGAAGGCGCAATTGGTGGAACTTGACCTATTTGATCATGTTAAGCAAGGTAATTTCTCAGAAAAACATTTCCCTCAGGAAGTTGTACAGGCCATGATGACGATGTATGTTAACGAATGGAAAAAATCGGTTAATAAAGAAAACAGAACCCGGGGTAGAGGTAAAACCAAGTACAGACTTTTTAAGATGAGTTCTATTTAAGGTGCTCCCGACCAAAGAAGCACAGGCCTGCTTTTGCTAAATTTAGGTGTGGTGTTGTGGTGTGATTGAAACATGCCGGTATCGAAATATACCGTAAGAGGTTCGAATTTGTCTATTCGGTAGTAATGTGGTTGAAGATGAGATACATGTATTAGTGGATTGTCCGCAGTATAACTAAGAAAGGACCTCTTCCTTTCAGCCGTAAGCCTAATTGATACTGTTTTAGCTATGTCTGATCAGAATAAGTTTGGCATTTTGTTCTCCACCAGAGACCTTGCACGGATCTGTGCCAAAACCTGCTTTTTAATTTTGCAACTTAGATCTAATCTGATCTATAAGTAGATCGGAGTATTAGTTAATAACCCAACCCTGTGCTCCATGTAAATGCTCTGATTCAGGTGACAGCTTGAAGGGAGATTGGGGTAAAGCAGATGTCTTCTACAGGAGACATCTGCTTTCTGTCGTTGGGCGGTCACCTGGCTTAGACACATTTTGTTATAATGATTTGCATTTTTGACGGCGGGAAGGGGGTTAAGAGAAAGAGCTGGTAGAAGTACTATGTAAAGGTTAAGCGGTCCATGTGGATACAAGGGTTTTAGGCAGTATACTAGCACTGTGAGCTACTCTATTTTCTATCGTACAGGCTCGGTAATGGGGTGACAGACTGGGTGTACCCTGAGCAAATCCCGTTTCAAAGGCCACCCAAGAGTGACATTTGTTTCTTAGTCTGTTTAAACCTAATTGGCTGATCTATTGTATGGCATATGGTAACTGTATGCAGTAGCTATTGAAACTGGCTGCAATGAGATATACAGGGTTGTCACACGTCAGGGAAAAGTCAGGGAAATTTAAGGGAAAGTCGGGGTCAGGGAATTTTGTTATCTGTCGGTGAAATTTGAAAATGTAGGCAAATGTCAGGGAATTGTCAGGGAATGTTGAAAAGAAAAGAAAACGAGAAAATGAAGTTGAATACTGTATATTTATACTTCCTTCAAAATATTACGGAACTTGTGGCGGAAAGACCAAACGTCGCAGAGTTACATGTCAGGCAAGTTAGAAATTATGTCAGGAAAATGTCAAGGAATTGTCAGGAAATTATGATTCCTCTGTTGTGTGGCAACCCTTGTATAGTTTTTATTGTATTAAAGGTGAATTTTCACTGGTAGTAATGTTTTAAATCCGAATTACAGATAGATAGTTCTTGGTAGTCAATTGGTACAGAACCTAAGGTGGTTCATTAAACGGTCCTTCAAGTAAATGGTCCGGTTTTTATTTTATACTGAGCTTCATGCTCCTTATAGAATGTCGGCCAAAGGCCAATGTTGTTGTTTACTAGATTACCAGGGACTGCTCTGGTGTTTATTGTGTACATATACAGGATTTTATGTTTTGTACTTCTGATACATGAGTGTATGGATAGTGGTTAGGAAGGCAACAGTGCTGTTACACTGTAATTGAGGGGAAACCGTAAACAGGCAAACGCTGGATAATTGGCCAATAAATGTGGCTGTTGATTGGACTTTTGACTGTTTGTTGTCGACCGAATCGGGCGGAAGCATTAGTTGATTGATACTTAACTGTTCGAATGATAGAGGGATAGTCGCTTGGAATTGATGGTTATATTGTATTGGAAGTGTTTACTGAACCTTCTGCATTGTACAGGCGAATTTGTGGTTACTGTTGCAAACAGTTTGATTCAAGATGAGACGCCGCATAACACGGCGTCTCATCTAAAATCAAACTGTTTGACACTCTGATGGTACTTTTGGAAAGTAAATGCATTGAAATTGGCTCGGGTCATGGTTGCGGACGGCAGGATTTGCAGACGACAGTCGCATAGAGTGTAGATGGTCATATTGGCAAGGGGGATTATTCTCTGTACCTGATTATGTGAAACTGTTTTGATTACCTCCCTTGGTAGACTGAAAGTATTTTTAGCTCCTTTTGACCAGCTGGATAGTAGGTCTAACTGGGGGTGGTAGAGTGAGGGAGCCAATCCACTGAACAGAGCTAGGTTATATATAACGCTGCTTTTAACGTAGCCTTATGTGACCTAGAACTGTTTAGTCCCAGGAAAGTGTTTAGGATATATTGATATTATGTACTGTTTATACAACTGAATTTTTGTACAGGCTAATGTTATGCATTGTGCCTTTATAGTCTCTTATAATTCAAAATGAATGGCATGGTTGGTTAGATAAGTGTTTTATATATAGATATTTGATGATGTAACCATGATGAGACTGAAATAAATATATATATAATTATATATATAAATTCTGAAAGGGGGTGATCCCCGAGAGCAAACATTACAACACAAAAAGAGAAAATTGCAGACTCGGTTTTATTGAGTCTGTTCATGCACAGTAATTGAAAGTGCAACACTGCTCAGGCCCCCTAGCACCGGCTTAAGCGGTATTTAATTTTCAGAACAAGAAGTACTGAAATTCATGATCTCGAAGGATCAGAAGGTATAACAACACTGAGAATGAAGTTTTACGGCCGCCAAACAAGCACTTAACACCTGCTGTTGTGAAGATTATAAATTCTGAAAGGGGGTGATCCCCGAGAGCAAAACTTACAACACAAAAAGAGCAAATTGCAGACTCGGTTGTATTGTAGTTACGTTGCACATCGTATGAAAGCGAACTTTTTAGAGGTGATTTATTAAGGTCAAAGTCAAATATCAAGGTCAAAGATCATATCAGGAAGCAAAGTGTTTCACAAACAATTTTTGTTAATTATGTAACGCTGTGACCAAGTAATAGGGCTGCAACGATCCAGGTGCTTCTCGATTCGGCTCGGTTTCGATTATAACCCTTTCCGTTTCGATTATTCGGCTCGGGTATAAGGTAAAGAACTTAAACAAAGAAACTTAACAGAATTTTCATTTACTGGTAACATATCGATTACGCAATTTTACTCATGTATACATCCGTTAAAGTACTGCTAGATCCATAGGAGTGTGTTTTCTAGTCGCCTTGTTTTGGCCTCTTTTTCGTCTTCAGCCGTTACATTTTCAATAAGAAAGTTAACTATTGACCTCAAAATTGATTGCGGTCTCGCCTTTTCATCTCGTCTTTCGAAATAATTGAATATTTATTTTTTAACACTGAATCTTTTCTTCTGTCGACCAACGCCAGACGACGCCATGATTTTTTATGTCAATCAGACGCTAGCAATGAGACTATTCTCGGACCTAACCCCTTCGCATCTGTTCCGCAAAAACGCTACCGGTTCCGACACCCTACTTCATTATTTATTTGTAGATAACAGGGAATCGGCCGCGACTCACCAAAATGGTACAAGGGTGGGTGCGAAAAGCATATAATCGGAATTTCTCATGTAAGTACATGTACGCCAGTGCAAAGCGTCTGTTGACGATCTTCAGATTGGGCGGAGACACTATATTATGCGTAACAGTATGATTTTAGTTTCAAATGCGTTTTTTTGTTTGAAAAATATGCGAACACACATACGCACCTTATCTGGAACACTAAATCCAATTCACAATACATCGACGCACCGAACCGAAATTTGCGCGCCGAACCGAAAATCGAATCGAGACAAATGAACCGAAAATAACCGAAATTCGGTGAACCGTTGCATTCCTACCAAGTAACCGAATAAACATAAATTAAAATCTCGATTATTCGAATTTTCGTATAGACGAATTTAGATCATTTCAGGCAGGTGGCAGCTTAATGATGAAAGTCATATAGAAAGCTCCTCTAGATTTTCACCATGCATTAAGCAGCCGCCTATCTTAAAGATCAATACTGATACGTATTTTAGTGTTCTGGTAAACGTGATTATACTGTATTCCTTTAACCTAATACATTCAAAGGTGTATTGATCAGGTAAGAGGTGGTTTTTGGCCCGAACTACTTGATGTGCCTAATGACTCTCTCTCTCTGTCCCTCTCTCTGCCTGTGTGTGTCTCTCTCTCTTCGTTTCTGTGTGTGTGTCTCTCTCTGTCCCTCGGTGTGTGTGTGTGTGTGTGTGTGTGTGTGTGTGTGTGTGTGTGTGTGTGTGTCTCTCTCTCTCTCTCTCTCTCTCTCTCTCTCTCTTCTCTCTCTCTCTCTCTCTCTCTCTCTCTCTCTCTCTCTCTCTGTCTCCCTCTCTCTCTCTATCATGCGACAATAAGTGAGATTGGCACATTACAGTAGATCGCCTCATCCCTCATCCCACAAATAAAATGAAATACACAGATTTTATGGAAGCTTAATTTTTACCACGCATCTGACAGTTTGGAACGTGTCATTGTGCTCAATCACAAAAAAATCAAACGAATATCAGTGTGAAATGTTAACTCTTTCAAACTTAATAATAAATAATCGTAAAATGGTCATCTTTTAAGCAATGGAAACGAAAATGAAATGTTGATCAACTTACATAAATGTTCGTGAAGGCGAAACAACTTGATTGATTTTTCTCTCTTGTCGAAGTAGCTCCCGTTCTTATTTTGTTCTTATTTTGCTCTTGTTGGTTTTAGTCCATTCAACTTAAGAATAGTTTATTTAGAAACAACTCGATTGCACTTGCCGCAACTAATAGATATGAACCGGGTATACAGGTAATGTGCACATGTAATACGGTTGGTTCAACGCCTTCTGTTTGCAATTTGGCAAGCAGCCAGGTGTGGAGGGAGTATTCGTTGGCCTGTGACTTCCAGTTCTGACTTCTGTCTCTGTTCATGTGTGTCCATGTTGAGAAAATACCAGCTAAAAGGAATGTATTATCGTAAAGTACAAACATATCTTTACATAAACCACCTATAAAATTCAGCACAATTTTGATAAAAACAGCTGTAAAGTTGAGTGTCTGTGTATTCTTCAGTCTATTGCAAATATTACTGACTTCCTTTCATTCAAGCATATCAAAGACTACTTGCAGAGAAAGGTTACCCTTTACTCCATAAATACCCCCTTTCTATACCTTTGCAAAAAGGGTAGACCCTGATCAGATGGCTCCAGTAGGAGCCGTCTGATTAGGGTCTGCTCTATTTGCTTATGATATGATATAGATAGGAACCTGATAAGGAGACGAGTTTATATAGAATCAGTGTAACGGTAAAGTGTCCTGAACCTCGGGTACAGACAGGGTCAAGCATTTTTCACATAATAAACGTCACTTATTCATAAAGGTTCTTATGTATATGTAAACATTATATACTAGTGTGAAAAGTCATGAAATGCATTTTGCAAATAAATTTCAGAAATATTCACAAAATTTGCCCATCTCTGGACCCCTCATATTGCCGTCCATACCGTTACAGTCCTATAATTTCTTGCAACATGTTTCAAAATATTGCGCAATTTGTATCATTCTTGTGTCACAAGTAGGCTATTACGTCACACTTCTAGCATGGCGGATGTTAGTTAAGTTTGTATGTACAAAATAACAAGCGTAGGTTTATTGCCTGTCCATTCCGTGCATGGTGATACTCCACTTAAAGTTAATTCTATATTGATTTTTAGATCGAATGACGTATGATGAAATACAGTACAATGGACAACACATGGTATGCTACGGATTATGTTCTTTTTCAGATCTTGTAAAATATTGTCTACTCCGTTACTGTCTATACCGTTCATGTTTTCTTTGAACAGTAAAGACATGGCTGTAACGGTGTGGACAAATGAATCAGAGTATCGCCAAAACACATTGTATTACTAACTTTTAGACTACTGCAGACAAGAGTACATAACCCTGTCAAGCATTTTGACAGATTTATGGCAAGTTTAGCTCACCAGAGCACAAAGTGCTCAGGGTGAGCTTTTGTGATCGCCTGATGTCCGTCGGCGTTTGTCGTGTGTCGTCCGTCGTCAACAATTTGAACCTTTAAAAATCTTATCCTCTGAATCTACAGGGTTCTCAGCTTTCATCTTTGGCACATAGCATCACCTATATGTCCTCTACAAAAGTTAAATACAAATTATGCCCCTGGAGTCAAAACTGGTCCCGCCCCGGTGTTTCAAGTTTTCAATAGAAACTTTAAATATATAGTGAACACTTTGAAAATGTTCTTCTCTGAAACTGGAATGCTCTCAGCTTTCATATTTGGCACATATCATCATCTTCAGGCCATCTACAAAAGTTATATAAATTATGCCCCTGGGGTCAAAATTGGCCCCGCCCCAGGGGTGGCCAGTTTTCTGAAGCGGACTTGTTCAGTTTTCTGTTACAGACTGTTTGGTTCATTAGTTAGGCATAGGGAAATTTTTTAAAAATCTTCTTGCCAAAAACTACATCTCCAAGAGCTTAAATATTTTGTTATATATTTACTTAGTACATGTATACCTTTATGATTTTTGTTAATATCATAGTTCTGAGGTTAAAATATTGGCCTGTGGGTTATACTTTAAAATAGACTTCTACAGTATAAAGGTTTCCAGCTATCCATAAGGACTGATCCAGCTAGCCTAACTGGTGTAGTGGAGAGGTCAAACTTAAGTTCATCTGTTCTATACTCTAGCTGTACTGTAATGTTGTCTGCTTCAGAATTATTGTCTGTTTGTTCACACTGTTTTTAATACATACCAATCTTACAATTTACCCTCTTGTACAAACCACATAATTATGAAGTTATATGTGCGTCAGATCAGAATCCAAACTGTGTGCTAATTTCAGTCAAGTCATGCTCAGCAGTGATAGGGTTAACACTGAGTTTCTGTCATCTGTTAGAAATGTTGTCTGCTGAAAAATCAACACTGTCATTATGTCTCCCCCATTTATGGGGAGATATATTATTTTTGCCAGAGCTGTCTGTCTGTCCGTCCGTCCGTCTGTCCGTCCGTCCGTCTATCTGTCTGTCCGTCACAAACTTGTGTCGCGTGTATCTCTGAAACCAGTTGTGCTAGAGTCACCAAACTTCACTGGAATGTTCACCAGCATAAGTTGTTGTGCACCTATGGTTTTTGAATTGTCTCCCCCTGATAATTCTGGAGTTATTACCCCTAATATGAATACTTAAATTTATACAAACTTTGTGTCGCACGTATCCCTGAAACCAGTAGGGCTAGAGTCACCAAACTTCACAGGATTGTTCACAAGCATGAGTTGTTTTGCTCTTGGGTTTTCTGAATTGTCTCCCCCTGTTAACTTTGGAGTTACTGCCCCTGATGATTTAAAATTAGACAAACTTTACTTAGTGTCGTGCATATCTCTGAAACCACTAGGGCTAGAGTCACCAAACTTCACAGGAATGTCGACTCGCATGAGTTGTTGTACAACTGGGATTTTTTAATTGTCGTCCCTTGATAACTTTGGAGTTATTGCCCCTGATATGATTACTTAAAATTAGAGAAACTTTGTGTCATGCATATCTTTAAAACCACTAGGGCTAGAGTCACCAAACTTCACAGGAATGTTCACCAGCATAAGTTGTTTGCGCACCTGTTTTTTTTTAATTGTCTCCCCCTGATAATTCTTGAGTTACTGTCCCTGATATGCTAACTTAAAATTAGAGAAACTTTGTGCTGCACGTATCTCTGAAACCAGTAGGGCTAGAGTCACCAAACTTCACAGGAATGTTCACCAGCATGAGTTGTTGTGCATCTGGGTTTTTTAATTGTCTCCCCCTGATAACCTTGGAGTTACTGCCACTTATGACTTAAATAAGAGAAACTTTACTTTGTGTCACATGTATCTCTGAAACCACTAGTACTAGAGTCACCAAACTTCACAAGAATGTTGACTAGCATTTATTTATGTGTATCTGGGACTTTTGAATTGTCTCCCCCTGACAATGTTGGAGTTATTGCCCCTGATGACTTAAACATTAGACCCTGATAAGTTTGGAGCTACAGGCATTACACTTGTGTATTGGAAAGAGGATGGGAGAGGGAGACATCTGTTTTTGTGACAAAAACAAACCTCTAGTTCTAGTTTTTTTTGTTTTGGTTAAGGTTTTTAAAGTCACCTTTAGTGATAGTTCTAGTTCGGTAAGGAAATGTTACAATCTATTTTATGTCAAATTGTCAGAGTGTCAGGACTTATATTTTGCCTGCGAAAATGCGTTTGGCAGATCATTAGATAAAAGTTGAACCCTTGGTATATTGCTTCAGCCAAGTTTAGTTGAAGTATTATCGTACCTGTTATAGTATATTAAAGGAAGCAAATGTTGAACTGTTTCAATGCATTCGTCCCTTATGGGTTAACCCTTTTCCAGTTGTAGAAAGCTTGCTTAAATTCTCGTTTGCATAAATTTATGGAAGACATCAAAATTAATATGCTTAAATTGTGGAGAATTTACTGGTTGACTTTCAAAACTGTCGTTCAGTTTGCATATTTCCAAGGACCCGTATACAAGGATGACAATTATTGTAAGAGAAATTTTATTTTAAAATGTGGAACGTACATTATATAAAGTGATGTCCAGTACCGTTACATCGCCGTCTTTTCCGTTACACAATTTCATTAGGCCTACCGTTACACGGATCAAAAAAGTTATTTAGTTTTACATTAAATCATTATACAAATGGTTTTATAAATTACATGCTTTTAAAAGGCAGAAATGTAAAACTCTGAATAATACGAAAGGTGGTTCATGGGTTCGGTTATGAGAAATCAAAAGTTTAGCAAGTGATCTATTCAAAACTTTGTCGATCACGCGAATGTCCGTATCGTTCACTGAATTTCTGAGACAACTGAATCAAGAAAATGATTGAAATGGTGTTTGTAATAAATAATTGTTTAGTTTCAACATGTATGAAATGAATTTCATTTCATTAGTCTCTTCAGAACACATATGTTCCACTTCAATGCATGTTAACAATTTTGTTTCGGTACAGTAATTACTGTTGCCATAGCAACATAAATACTGGTGATCGATCTCGACCAAGCCAGTTTCAATATCAGGAGGTCCAATACTTTATAACATAACCAAACAACGAACTATATGAATACTTTTTTGTTGGAGCAAATGGTTCGCAGGAAATGCCCAAATTTAAATATTCACCACATACATGTAATAACAATAACCCATTTACTTTTTATTACAGTGGCATTTTGGACTGGAATTCTTTGCCAGAGAATATAAAATTAATGAAGGCCAAATTTGCTTTCAAGAAGACGGTCAAGAAAGCCCTTATGGAAGAAATGAAGGATGAGGAGAACAGAGATTATGTATACTTTTAATTAATATAATGTATGTTTTAATAATCAAATAAGTGTATAATCTGTGATAGATTGGCAATTGTGATAAATGTATGTCTAATTTCCATTCAAAGTAATAAAATATATCTAAACATTTGTATTACCGTGAATAATATGCTTAAAATAGAGTTCTCCATATGTATGTGGAAAGCTCTCGTTTTAGATTTTTTCCCGTTATTTTTGCATAATTAACAGACTCAGCAGACCCTGATCAGTAAATTTTAATTTCAATTTACTGTTTTGAGCCTGCTCTGTCTATACATTTTCAAATTTTTGTAACTGTTTCGCTAAATCTATATAGGACCCCGTTGGAAATAAGTTGAAAAACTTTACGGGTTATCCTGTGTATGTATAACATGTCTTTTTTTATATAAATAACAAGAAGTCGATAATCTGTTATGTCAAATTGTATGACTGTAATTGTATTGATGACATATATATGTATATATATACACAAATAAATCTATCTATCTATCTATGATTTTAAAGGGAGACCACTGGAACTGTGTGCTAGTTGGCTACCCTGAATAGGATGACCCAACCGTGACCCAATTGCTTCCCTTTACTCCATATACGTGTCACAGTAGAAATTAAGACTCAGGAAAATCGTCGATTCTCCTAGGACAGATTGCGATCGCAATCTCTCCTAGGACAGACTCTGATCCTAATACATTGTAAGGACAATCGACGATTCTACTAGTACATATTCCAGTCACAGTCTTCCAAGGACAAACTGTAATTCTATAATGAAACTTTACAATTGTACTGGAAGAATTTAAATTATTAGTTTTAGATATGACACTTTAATTCCTTTAGGAAAATGTACAATTCTACTAAAAGAATTTATTATTAGTGTTATATATCACACTTTAATCTACAAAGAAAATCTGCAATTCTACTGGAAGAATATATTATTTTAAGATCACAAGTCTATATTCAAAACATGACAAACACCACATAATTGTTAATAATTTTAAAAGGATCGGAGTTTGTCCTAGGAGAATCGACGATTACCTGAATCGCAATTTCTACTGTAACATATATATACGCATATTTATTTTTATTAATTAAGAGTTTTGTAAACTGTGTACATCCAGATCGAACAGCTCCTGTTGGAGTGGTGTCGCAGGTTCTACCCTGTTTGCTCATAATGTAATATAAATCTGACAGTTTCTGCCTGTGCTAAACGTTCTTGTGATCAGTTTGCCGTTATTGAATATAAATGATGTCATTATTTCTAACATTAACCCATTTGCTCCCACTATCCAAAATATGGGACATAGGCGAACTATGGACTCTAGTCAGTGTCAACACTGTTTGCTGATGGGAATTTCAATATAAAACAAAACGAAATTGAAATTTTAGGCCAGGCACCCCATATGAAAACAAAATGGCATAATCCAATATATAAACATGGAAGAATCCACTGGATGCAAATGGGCTAATATTAGTGTAAAATGTATACCAATGAAAAAAGTAACAGATGTCTTATTTGTTTGCTATGTTTTGCTTACTTTGAATTTGAAACATGCAATACTTTATTATCTCTGTGATACAGATTTATTAGGACTTCAGTTAATTTAATGAGATCACATTTGATGGACTTATTAAGCTGTTATATTTTCTTTTAAATGTAATATTTTACAAGTGTATTACAGAAATTAATAATTGTTACAAGTTAATTTGTTTTAATAAACATTGGTGACATTTTTGGTGAATTAAGGAGACAAAATGCCAAGTTATTTTCAAATGTAGTTATTTTATCCATAATCCTATTTATGGGGAAATTGAAAAAAGGTGCCTTCAGTATTTACGTAATATCTCGAACTTTATAAAAGCAATTAAGCTGTAGTTTTAGACAAATGTGAACCACTGTTGTACCTAAAAAGTGGTATATACAATTTTTCTATCGGTTGAATTGATTTAGAGAAATGAAGAATTGAAATTGGGTTGCATTTTTTCTGGGACACCCTGTATTTTCTCGTCATGGGAGATACCACGATGACCATTTGCAAACAGTTTTGATAGAGGTTATCCCGTAACTGGACGTCTGGTTAGGGTCGAAACATTTGACAGTGCTGGTATATTTTCAAACGAACTTGAAGAATATTGCACTCTGAAGCAGTCGATAATGTTTGCAGACGAACTTTAGGCTAGTTGGCGCTGAAAGAGTTTAAAGCTTTTAAAGTTTAATGACACATTTTATAAAGTCTGTAAAATGAAACAAAAATAGTGTAGACTAGCCGGTGCTAGGGGGGCATGATTAGTGTTGAGTAGTGTTGCACTTTTAATTACTACTCATGAACAGATTCAATAAAACCGAGTCTGCAATTTTCTCTTTTTGCATTTCTACTTTTGAGGGATACCCATTTTCAGAATATATGTACTTCACAACAGCAGGTGTTAAGTGCTTGTGTGGCGGCCGTAAAAAGTCGCCCCGTACTTCATTCTCGGTGTTGTTATATTTTCTGGTCCTTCGGGATCATTAGTTTTCATGTTATTAGTTTTGAAAATTGAATACTGCTTAAAAGCCGGTTTTAGGGGCGTGAGTAGTGTTGCACTTTTATTACTACTCATGAACAGACTCAATAAAACCGAGTCTGCAATTTTCTCTTTTTGCATTTCTACTTTTGCTTTCGAGGGATCACCCATTTTCAGTATATATGTTTAACGAAAAGTACAAGCGAAAGGAAATAACTTCCAAACAATTACTTAAATTTACGAAATTTCATAATAAAGCATCGATGTAGCAGATGTTACTCGCCCACATTTTAGATAATTTTCTTGTGTATTTTACTTTTGTATCAATCGTAACTGCTCGGCGGTATTTCGATAGATTACGATTTTCCCACGGGGTTCCGTATAGAACACGAAATTACGAGTGGCGATGTAAAATGTTATTGATCCGAAAAATATTTTTTACGACAAAGCACAAAATTGTATTAAAGTATTTATTTAATTCACTGGATATGAAAAAATGCGTAATTTATAGATTAGATTCCTACCTTAATCTACTCTAACTAGTAAACAAGAATTTACATCTTTTTAGGCAAGTTGTTGTTTACTGCCCGTTGCATGGATCAGTTCCTTAACCCTTATATTGCGGGACGCGCGTCATTCTAATGTTATTTGCAAACAGTGCAGACTCAGATGAGAGAATTCCCAGAGGAGCCCTCTCATCAGGGTGTGCACTGCCTGTCCTGTTACACTTTTCTTTAGAAAAATCCCTGAATACGCCCCATAAAGTTGACCCGTTTGAATTTGGAATAATTCATCTAGTAAATCAGCGTTGTAAGGATTAACCCTTTCAACACTGTGAACCAGATTTAGGAGACATTTGCATTAAGTTAGGATCTAAATCAGACGACTGTTTATTCGTCGTCTTCTCAGGACAAAACTCTTTACCATCCTGACACTGCATGTGAAAGATTCGGAGGTAACAATATACAATGTACTTATATGGTTATCCCTTTCCTACGTAAATACGCCATTCAACGCCCTTGCAAACAGAGTAAGACCCAGATCAGACAGCTCCTAACGGAGCCGTCTGATCATGGTCTGTTCCGTTTGATTATGATATAATGTAGATATGATTCTACAGATTCTGTCATGGCCAAATATCCACGTGTCCAAGTACTTTTATAACAAATAAATCTAATTAATATTGATAACGTCATATTTTCTTACACGAATACTCATGGAGGAAAATGTTACAGCAGGCGACATTAGAAGCGTGTCCAAAGGACTTATTGGAATTGTCTCTTGCCGAGGTCGCCAGGAAGCTATTTACAGGTCTTGCTTCAATGGGCAAACTGTGATGACCTTTGTATATCGCTTCTATATACAATGTAGATGAGACGCCCAGTACATTTAACTCAGCCTCTTATCAGGATCCAAATGTTTAACCCTTTCCTCCATATAAAACGCCTTTTCACGCAATTGCAAACAGAGAAGACCAGATCAGACGGCTCCTGTAGGAGCGGTCTGATCAGGGTCTCCTCCATTTGCTATTGAAACTGTAATGGTTTGTTGTTTTGTTTTGTTTTTATAGCTTTCGGGCCATATAGCAATCGGTTTCTTTACAGTAACGAGTTCACTTGTCTAGTGAACATGCGCAAGACAAAATAGTTTTCTTCAAGTCTGCACTAGTTTGGTTGTAAAACGTTCATGTATTTGTTTACTCTTCATGTATTTAATACTAATTCGCTGTGTAAGATAATTACTATTAATATACACAAAGATAAACTTTTTAAAAGTCTTGAAAAAGCCTATATAGGATTCTACGACGTATAGATACAGATCCAGAATTTTAATACACTCCAAAGAAGACGCGAACGAATATTTTTACCGTAGTTTTCGCAACACCTTGGCGTTCTAAAACAGAGGGAATATAGCCGAGGTTTCCGATTGCATTTTTATACACATTCGTAACTGATTGGCATATAGACCTACATCTTCAGCCAATCAGACTGCCTTTTGCGTAGCATTCGGTCATTTCCGTTTGACCCGTACTCAAATTTGGGATAGGAAGTTTCATAAAGGACAAGGTCAAAGAAATCTAAAATAACCAACCAATGAAATTCGGAATTCCCATATACACATGTATCACGCATCGAACAGCGTGTTTTGACTATGGCACCCAACCTCATCACAAGTCTAAGTCTTACAAGAAGTAAAACCGTAAAACACGGGGTTCTATCGGCTTATCAAAGTAAGTATTAACCATAGATGGTTTTCAACACATGTTAAATCAAATTATATTCCAGTGTAAATATCAACTGTGAAAATAGAGCCTCTTCTATGTATCGTGTAACCGCCGAGTCGCCGACACTGTCGTTTGCTCAAGGCGTTTGTGTCGTGTAAAAGCGAAAGTAGGTAGCAATTTGTTGAAATGTCTTTCCCAGCTTACAACTCTACTTCTAACTGTAGTTCTGAATTTGAGTTTCATCAGGTTCTAAACAACTACCGTAATTGTATGTACATGTATGGATCTACTTAGTAATTAAAAAATAAAACAGTCTACCTTCAATTTGTCCGCAGACAATATTTATTCAAAATAAACGAGTGCTGAACATGGAAAAATATATGTTACGTGTAAGAATTAGTTGAACAAAAAATGTAGGCTTATAGGTAGCCGTTGTATAACTTTGATGTTATACTTCAGTTTTTGCATCAGCTTTGGGCATGAAATCATTAATTGACCCTTTACTTCATGAATATTCATATAAGAAATAATGACGTCATGAATATAATTAAGATATTCTTTTGGCCATAGTAGAAACTAGAAGCATGTATATATATAAACAGTAGATCATGAGATGGCTCCTTTTGTTTCAGTCTTTCATATTTTTATGCCCCCAATCAATTTGGGGTGGGGCTGATTTTGCGCTGTTTGTTGGGTTGGCTCAAACTTTAATGTTGGCAATAATTTTGTAGCCATTTCACATACATACTTCAAACCTGGCATGCCTGTGCAACTTACGGAGGCGAACCTTTTTTTTTTTGAGGGGGGGGGGGGCTTATTAAAATCAAGGTCATATATCAGTTAAATGTCACATTACGGGTCAAATTTATATTATATTGGTCACAATCAGGGAGATAGTGTTTCACAAAAATGTGTTGAACATTATTAATACTTTTATCAATTCCAAGACGTTATTGTTATTAACTCCCCCAATTTCTCCTCTTACACTTAAAGGCATTTTGAAAGGAATGTTGACCCATTAATCACATGCTGTGTATTTTGAGAGCTGACTGTCAAGCATCTGATACACAAACTAATAAGGCGGGCTACCATCACAAAGGATCAATGTATAATTGCATAACTTTATCTCTTATGGCTATGGACCTTGACTGTACACTGCAGGAGCACAGCTGGATACTGTGTATATAAGGGGGGGGGGGGTACTTATATAAGGAGCTTTGAAATGCCTTTAATATCCATATCAACCCCGAAAGCCTCATTCAGGCCTTTGGTTTTTTGTTGTGTTTTTGTTGTTGTTTTGTTGGGTTTTGTTTTCATACGCCCACCTAATAAAGGTGGTCGTATAATGGCGTGGCCCTGTCCGTCCGTCCGTTCGCTCGTCCGTACGTTCGTCTGTCAACATTTTGTTTGACAGATATTAATGAAACTTCACACAAATGTTTAATGTATCAAGATCTGAAACTGAGTTGATTCTGAGGATCATTTGATTTTTCGTTTCAGAGTTATGGCCCTTGTCCTTAAAAAATAATGCAAATACATGCAAATAGTTTGTCCCCTGTTTTCTGGGAAAACTACTTGAGAGATATTAATGAAACTTCACTCAAATGTTTAATGCATCAAGATCTAAAGTTTAATTGATTCCGAAGATCATTTGATTTTAAGTTTCAGAGTTATGGCCCTTGTCCTTAAAAATAATGCAAATAGTTTGTCCCCTGTTTTCTGGGAAAACTACTTGAGAGATATTAATGAAACTTCACTCAAATGTTTAATGCATCAAGATCTAAAGCTTAGTTGATTCTGAGGATCATTTGATTTTAAGTTTCAGAGTTATGGCCCTTGTCCTTAAAAAATAATGCAAATAGTTTGTCCCCTGTTTTCTGGGAAAACTATTTGAGAGATATTAATGAAACTTCACACAAATATTTAATGCATCAAGATCTGAAGTTGAGTTGATTCTGAGGATCATTTGATTTTAAGTTTCAGAGTTATTGCCCTTGTCCTTAAAAAATAATGCAAATACATGCAAATAGTCTGTCCGCTGTTTTCTGGGAAAACTATTTGAGAGATATTAATGAAACTTCACGCAAATGTTTAATGCATCAAGAACTGAAGCCGAGTCGATTCTGAGGTTCATTTGATTTGTCGTTTCGGAGTTATGGCCCTTGCACTTAAAAGAAATAATGCAAATCTATGCAAATATGAGGATGGCCATAACCTTTTCATTTGAAATGATATTTACTTTTTTATATGGTTAAACCTTAATATGAATTTTCACATATATTGCGGGGTTTTTTTTATAAGTAATTTTATTCTAAAGTTATGGTCCTTGAAATTTATTTGTTCGTTACTTTGTTTGTCTGTCAACTTTTAGGAAATGTCAACACTTATAAGGCATGTTGAATCAGAGAAAGTTTGCAAGTGGGCGTATTATGTACCGTATGCGGTATTCTTGTTGTCAACTTTGTTTGTTGGTAAACCGGTTTAAACCCCCAGTTGTGTTTTTATACCTCCACAACGAAGTTTTGGGGGTATACTGGAATCAGGTTGTCCGTCTGTCCGTCTGTCCGTCCGTATGTCCGTCCGTGGACACAATTTTGCCCGGCCTTCTTCTTCTACAGTTTTGCATCAATTTTGTTGAAACTTCATGTATAGCCATATGACCATATAAACCTGTGCACCGCATATTTCCATTATGATCGGACCATTACTTCAGGAGTTATCTCCCCCTTTTGGTCCCCTACCAATGTTATTAGGTTTTCTGGACTTTTAATGGAAATGACTGGAGATATCAACTCTATATTTAGTACAAAGCTAAATCCAGATCAGTTACAGCTTATGTTTCAATCTCAGTCCGGTTGAATAATTATTTCCAGAGTTATTGCAATTATAACTTAATTTTTTTCTTCAAATTTTGAATTTTCCAGATTTTTTGGAGGTGGTTGGAGATTTTAACTTTATTTTTAGCATAAAGCTAAATCTAGATGATTTACAGCTTAATTTCCAATCTCAGTCTGGTTGAATAATTTTTGCCAGAGTCTTGAACTTAATGTTTTTATCAAATTTTCAATTTTCCGGTCTTTCTTTGGAAGTGGTTGGTGATATTAACTTTATATTTGACATAAATCTAAATCTAGATGAGTTGCAGCTTAAGTTTGAATATCGGTCTGGTTGAATAATTTTTGCCAGAGTTATAGTCCTTGAACTTATGTTTTTTCTGAAAAGGTACCTATTTGTTTAGAACTTTGGAGTTGACACTTCACAAAAATAAACAAAGCTGCTTAAACTTATTGGATGACATTGTCTGGCAGCAGCCATAACACTTCTTTGAATTTTAACAACAGACTCATCTCCCTTTTTAGACTTGACAATATTTGGTAAAAGTTGCTTTATTTATGTTTGTGATTGATCTTGGATTGAATATTACATTTTTCTTTATTGCTGAACATCTTGTCATTTTTATTACATAAATTGGGTTTTATAAATCTCTTCATCTTTCTGTATGTACATATGTTCAGATTGATGATAGGTGTTCTGACAAGCAGCCAGATGGGGTATTCGTTAGCCTGTGGCTTACAGTTCTAGTTGCTACTGACCATGCCAATGCGGTATTCTCTTTGTCACCCTTCCTTTTGTTTGCCTTGTGTCTTTGTGCTTGTGATTGTGTTCATGTGTGGAACGTTTGTCTCTGGTGCTAGTGTGTCTTTTGGTGTTCTCTGTGTTCATCTCGTGTGTGAGTGTGCGTTTGGGTGTGTGGTTGTGTGTGTATGTGTGTCATGCTATCTATCGGTGTTTTGGTGGTGGTTGCGTCTTGTATGTGGCTTTGCCTGTTTGACTTTACTACTTTTTCCATTTTTAGTTTGTCTGTTGTTTTCTGGGAAAACTATTAAAATGATATAAATGAAACTTAAGACAAATGTTTCAAGCAACAAAATCTGAAGCTGAGTTTATTTTGAGGTTCATTCGGTTTGTCTTTACAGAGTTATGGCCGTTGCACTTTACAAAAATCTGCAAATATGAGGATTAGCTGTAACTTTTTTATTTAATAAGATATTCACTTCATTTTCTTAAAAAATAGTATCACCTTAATATGGAAATCAATATCTGAAGCACAGATTAGGAAATATCAACACTTATAAGGCATGGTGAATCAGAGAAAGTTTGCAAGTGGGCGTATTATGTACCGTATGCGGTACTCTTGTTTTTGGGTGGGGGCTAAAATAGCTACAATGTTCCACCTACCATTTTTGATTATAATTATTCTGCGATGCCTTTTCAATGGACTCCATTTTTTTCTCAAACTCCATTTCTATATCTGTGCTTTGTTCCTTTGAAATTTGCATTTATTTATCCTAGTTCCTTATTTTACCAAATGAATTAACAAAATTGGATTGCAGACAACAATTAGAAAGACTATATTGTTCATAGATTAAACTGATTTGGTGTCAAAACGATGAAATTTTCAGAACTCATTGATGCATTTAACTCTTTCACCCCTGGACACACATGTACTGTCATTTGCAGACAGTGTAGACCAATTCAGAGGGTTCCTAATCAAGGTATGTACTGTCATCTTGCAAGTTTAAACTAGAGTATATACTTAAACACTGATCGGTTGTTCCGCTTTGAAAATTCAGGGTTGAAAGCGTAAATGATCAAAAGGTATTGTAGAACCCCTCTAATGCGACCACTTGATGAATAAACATGGATATCTTTATAAGCAGGTGGTTGCTTAATGCAGGACAAAAGTAATTCAGAAACTCCTCTAGCCCTGCTTTAAGCCACCACCTGCATCTAGCACCCAGAAGTATACCTCTTTCATGTGGTCGCATTAGCGGGGTTTCCCTGTATATTGTATACATTGTACATTATATATATATATATACTTACTTTACTTGTTTCTTCCCGGTGTGACTTCACGAAGCGTCATTCCTAGGTACATTCCTAGATAGACTTACTATAAAATGAAGCGGTTTCTCTACCGACACCTGTAGTAAGCAGCACTAGCATACAGTTGCGTTGTTGTTCCAATAACCATCAGAAACATACACCACTGACACGCCGTCTTCATATTTGCACAATGATCACGACTCGTTATATTAAAAATATTCTTAAAAATATATTCCATAGTAGATTTAAATGGTCGCAGAACGAAAATCATGTTTTCCTTTGTACATATAATGCACAAATTAAGTAGGTTTATTCTACCCTTATTCAACTACTTCTTATGAGTGGTTATTATGTACAGCAAATATTTCATTCGGTTTACTAAATCGTTTAACGGATCGCCCAATTAGACGGTCGCAAACGTAGTGACCAACTCTTCAGAACTTCTGTAGTAGTTTTTTCACTGTTTACCGTTATCGAAACAATTACATAAATCCGGTTTATAACAGTTTACTCCAAACCATCGAGTCCTAGTGCAGTCTGTCTCTCATTGGTACATGCAACATTCCCGTCCGTCTTAGTGCAGTCTGTCTCTCATTGGTACATGCAGCAGCCCCGTCCGTCCTAGTGCAGTCTGTCTCTCATTGGTACATGCAACAGTCCCGTCCGTAGAACGCTGCGATTCTTAAATCCAGAGGTCTGTCTATTATATTTCCTCTTCGGACTATTATTCAAAATGGCTACGATTCCCTATATACACTGGCCATTTTATAAATCCATGTCTAAAACGTTTACTTATCATTTTAAAATTTGATTCAGCACAACAAATTTTAAATAGAAAATAATTGACCAGGATTACTTCCATCTTCAAAGAATAAAAATCGCTTTAAATAATCCAGATTTTTTTCTCATTCTAAATAAGTGTTAAACATTTACATGTAATCTCCTACCCGCATGGCTAAATATAGAACAGTCGCGTGATATCATTGAGTGTTTGACCTGATTATCAAAGTGGAATAGCCCCTCCCCCTTACCCCCCCCCGCCCCCAGTGCTTAAATATAAAGTCCGCCTAAACTTGTTAGTGGATTTGGAATGGCAAACATTGCATACCCTAGTCAGAGGGTTCCTAAAGGAGACCTGATCTAGGTTTTCACAATTTACAAATAGCAGTACAGTGAAACACCTCTAAAGCGGAATTCTAGTAGAGAATGATTTATATAGATACTTTAAGGCTGATGGCTGCTTAATGCAAGGTGAAAGTCGTACAGCTCAAAGAGGAGCTTTCTGTATGATTTTCACACTCCATTAAGCTGCCACCTATCTCCAAGACCGATATTTATACTGAATTTAACTTCCGGTTTAGAGAGGTTCTACTGCACATGCATGTCCCGTATTCAATTGGTTAAAGTCCATATCATAACTATAGGCGAATCATAATCTAACAAAAGATCCACTCTACTGTCAAACACCGTTGAAAACAGGACTTTTTGTAAAGAAGTGTTTAGATACGTTAGGCAGGTGGCTGCTTAATGTAGGGCAAACATGCATTACACAGAACGTTATGGTCTGCTCTGTTTCCTTATGAAAGTGCGCGTGTATTAAAGTCCGTTAATGATAGCTGTTTGAATGTCTGGTTCAGAGAGGTTTTGCATTTTAATGGTCATTCAGTTGGCTAGCATGTACACGCATGCATTGTGCAACGCTATACGGGCAGTATTTTATTCGTCTGCTTGACATCTTCTATTAGCTGTCAAAGTAACGATTTCTGTTGAAATAGTTTCGCCCTATAGGCTACATTTTGGCATATTTATAGAGTAGATCCAGATCAGAAATCCATAGGAGCTATGTGGTCAGGATTTACTCCGTTTGCTTATTGAATGGTTTAACCTTTCGCTTGCTATTCACGTCAATATACCTACCTGTAAATAGTGAAGACCCAGATGAGACAGCTCCTGCAGGAGCTGTCTCATCAGGGTCTGCACTATTTACAAGTTGATTGTGCAACCAGTGCACTCCATAGCAATACATGTACACAGTGAAGATATATGTAATTATACAACAGGGCATGGGTAAAGAAAGAGAAATGTATTTTAGAATTCAGCAAGCAAAGGGTTAAGAGAATAAATTTGAAATGTATGACACTGTCAAACATTTCATTGTAATAAAGTCTATACATAGTCACACGATACATAAAGTTTAAACCTTGTTCCGCTTATCTCTGATTGGCTTACTTTTGCAAACAGCTTAAAATTAGGATCAAAACTGCTTGAATCGCATTAAATAGGTTCTCCAAACATGGTCGAATCGAACCGAAAAGAAAATTGTAAAATTTGAGAAGACAATATCAGTCAATGTACAACGGATTAACCATTTCCCTGTTCTATATTTTCTACTAATTTCAAATACCTACTGAATATTAGTGGACAAAGTAGTTATATAATGAAATATGTAAGGTGTAACATTGTAGTCATTTTAGAACAGATATCTGATCTGATCTGGTTCTACTCTGTTTGCAAATACATGAAAATAATTTTATAAAACGCTTTTTTTTTCAAACGGACTATTCCGAAATTCATCCAGATCAAGCTTACAGTGACTATTTAGGGATTTTTATATAGAAAAGTGTAACATGACAAACATGGTGCAAGAGCTCCTCTAGGAGCCCTCTCATATATGTCTACATTGTTTGCAAGGAACATTAGTGACTCGTGTCCGGAATTGTAAGGGTTTAAGAAATCGTTCTATTACGATGAATAAAGGAAATTAAACAAACCACACAACTGTTTTAACTCTTCCCTAATGCAATGCATTCATTAACTTATCACTTCGTGTACATGTACATTGATTAAAGTGCTAACACTCTCGCTGTTCTTTGTATATTGCAAATGTCAAAAACTTCTGAATATCCATATAGGCAAAGATATATAATGAAATATAAAAGGTTGAACGTTGTAGCCGTTTTAGAAAGTAAAGACACGGATCTTTTAATTTTCATTAGCACACAGGGTAGACCCTGACCAGACAGCTCTGCTGTGTGACAGCACGACGTTTATATGAAGGAAAGGGCGTATTTATGAAGTTTAACCGAAATCATCATCAATTTACAGGTGCGGGTCCAGGATTTCAGATTAAGGAGGGAGGGGGTGCGTAGAAGTTGGTTTTTTTTGGATGGGGGGGATGCGCGTAGATTTTTATGTTTGATGACATAATTAAATAGTGTGGCTGCTTTAAGCATCTTCGTCCATCTGTAATTCGCTGGAAGTCGTGATGTTACTGAAATACTGTTATGTTACATGTATGTCTTAGGTCTATTTTGTTAGATCTTGGGCTTAAAGGACGGAGCGGGAACTGTTAAACTTAATTAAAATGGCGGACGTGATGAAGATGTGGAAGATCATGATGTAAGTATCTAAGCTTTACTGTGGTTTGACTTTTCATTAGCATTGCACAATATCCTGCTTATCGTTTGCATCAAATTTGTACATGTAAAAGTCACTTTTTGAAACCATTGTGATAAATAGAGGCTGAGCATTTGCTTCATAGGAGCAAATGCTCTATTTGTCACAATCAGTTTCAAAACTACACAATTCTAAAATGTCCCTTTTGTCTAATAAATGCTCCTTTTCGGTAGATTTATTCGCAGAGGTTGGACCTAAAAATAGCCTATGAGGGAATGGGTTAACTATAGAGTCCACTCAGTATGAAAGGTTTAACTCTTTACACGCTCGCAGCAAAACCATGATTATCTATGCAAACAGTATGGATTCAGATTGTGGCATCTTGTCAGGATCCGAACTGTTTTACACTTTTGACATATTTTTGTCATAAACTGAGAGACATTTTGTTTTAAGAATTGAAGCAGACAACAGTTGTTGCAAAAATAATATTTGGGTGAAAACTGAAAAGGGTTAAACTTGCTATGATCTTAAATGACGAACAGTGCAGATCCTGATCAGACTGCTCTTCTAAGAGCCCTCTTATTTGGGTCTACAATGTTTGCAAATGTCAGTGCATGTGTGCCATCTACACTGATCTTACTAAAAAATTACAGATGATTTCGTCTTTCTCGCTTGTAATTACAGCTGCTTCTCTGAGAAAAAGGTTTTATCATATCGTAAACAGTCCAGACCCAGGTCGATCACCAATCAAGAGATGTGGATGCTTGTCTGGATGAACACTTGTCACTCTTCAGTCTCTGTAGTTGTTTCTTATTCACCTTTCATACTACTTATTAACCCTTTCCTCAATGAATATTAATTGAAGAATATATTACATCTTGAATACATTAACCCTTTACTCCATGAATATTCATGCAAGAATTAATGAAATCATGAATATTAATTAGATTTTAATTCATTATAATAGTTCATGGACACAGGAATTGTTGACCATGGCAGAAACTGTATAGAATCAGATCTATATTTTAAGCAAACAGAGCAGACCCTGATCAGACAGCTCCTATAGGAGCCGTCTGATCTGGGTCTACTCTGTTTGCAAAGGTGTAGAAAGGCGTATTTATGCTGGAAAGGGTTAAGAAAGAAATGTTTGGCTGTGGCAGAAACTCCTGTATCAGATCTTAACTACCATATACCATAAGCAAACAGAGCAGACCCTGATCAGGGACAGCTCCTACAGGAGCTGACTCAGACCTTGGTCTGGTCCCTGTGCAAAGGTACAAACATTATCTATATGAGGAAAATGGTTAAACTTGATATTCCTCATCCTTGCAAACAGTGAGGAACCAGATCAGACAGCTCATATAGAAGCCATCTGATTAAGATCTCCTCTGTTTGCTTATAAAATTATAATAGATCTGACACTCTACTAATACCAAAAACTCCTGGGTACATATGTCATTTTAAAAACTCAGGTAATAAATATTTATAATGTCATTATTCTTACATGAATATTAGATATCCATTTTAATATATTTTTAATATCTGCTACAGTTTAGAAAAAAAAATGGAAAACCTGAAATTTCCTAAACATTTCTAAGTCACTTCAATATCTGTAAAGGTTTAGAACAAGAGGGCCAGAATGGCCCTGAAGCGCTCACCAGACAGTCAGAGGAGAAGATTTTCAAAGTTTTCACTATATGTTTCTATAGAAAACTAGCCTGCCCTTGGGCGGGGCTCATTTTAACCCAAGAGGCACAATTTATATAACTTTTGTAGAGGACCTGAACATGATGCTATGTGCCAAATATGAAAGCTGAGAACCTTCCAGTTTAAGACGAGAAGATTTTCAAAGTTTTCACTATATGTTTCTATTGAAAATGGCTACCCCTGGGGCAGGCCAATTTTCACCCAAGGGTCATAATTTATATAACTTTTGTAGAAGACCTGAACATGATGCTATGTGCAAAATATGAAAGCTGAGAACCTTCCAGTTTCAGAGAAGAAGATACTCAAAGATTTCACTATTTGTTTCTATTGAAAACTGCCCACCCCTGGAGCGGGGCCAATTTGACCCTGGGGCGGGGCCAATTTTGACCCTGGGGCCATATTTTATACATATTTTGTAGAGGACCTGGACATGATGCTATGTGGCAAATATGAAAGCTGAAAACCTTCAAGTTTCAGAGGAGAAGGTTTTCAAAGTTTGCCCTACATGCATTTATTTCTATTGAAAACTGCCCACCCCTGGGGTGGGGCCAATTTTGACCCCAGGGCCATAATTTATATAACTTTTGTAGAGGACCTGAACATGATGCTGTATGCCAAATATGAAAGCTGAGAGACTTGCAGTTTCAGAGAAGAAGATTTTCAAAGATTTCACTATTTGTTTCTATTGAAAACTGCCCACCCCTGGGGCGGGGCCAATTTTGACCCTGGGGCCATAATTTATACAACTTTTGTAGAGGACCTGAACATGATGCTATGTGTCAAATATGAAAGCTGAGAGCCTTCCAGTTTCAGAGAAGAAGATTTTCAAAGTTTTCACTATTTGTTTCTTTTGAAAACTGCCCACCCCTGGGGCGGGGTCAATTTTGACCCAAGGGCCATAATTTATATAACCTTTGTAGAGGACCTGAACATGATGCTCTGTGCCAAATATGAAAGCTGAGAGACTTCTAGTTTCAGAGAAGAAGATTTTCAAAGATTTCACTATTTGTTTCTATTGAAAACTGCCCAACCCTGGGGCGGGGCCAATTTTGACCCCAGGGCCATAATTTATATAACTTTTGTAGAGGACCTGAACATAATGCTATGTGCCAAATATGAAAGCTGAGAACCTTCTGGTTTCAGAGGAGAAGATTTTCAAAGTTTTACTATATGTTTCTATTGAAAACAAGGCACCCCGGGGGTGGGGCCAATTTTGACCCCAGGGCCATAATTTATATAACTTTTGTAGAGGACCTGAACATGATGCTGTATGCCAAATATGAAAGCTGAGAGACTTGCAGTTTCAGAGGAGAAGATTTTCAAAGATTTCACTATTTGTTTCTATTTAAAATTGCCCACCCCTGGGGCGGAGCCAATTTTGACCCCAGGGCCATAATTTATATAACTTTTGTAGAGGACCTGAACATGATGCTGTATGCCAAATATGAAAGCTGAGAGACTTGCAGTTTCAGAGAAGAAGATTTTCAAAGATTTCACTATTTGTTTCTATTTAAAATTGCCCACCCCTGGGGCGGGGCCAATTTTGACCCCAGGGCCATAATTTATATAACTTTTGTAGAGGACCTGAACATGATGCTATGTGCCAAATATGAAAGCTGAGAACCTTCTGGTTTAAGAGGAGAAGATTTTCAAAGTTTTACTATATGTTTCTACTGAAAACAAGGCACCCCTGGGGCGGGGCCAATTTTGACCCCAGGGGCATAATTTATATAACTTTTGTAGAGGACCTAAAGATGATACTATGTGCCAAAGATGAAAGATGAGAACCCTGTAGATTCAGAGGAGAAGATTTTTAAAGGTTCAAATTGTTGACGACGGACGACGAACGACAAACGACGAACGACGAACGACGAACGACGCACGACGACGGACGACGGACAACGGGTGATCACAAAAGCTCACCCTGAGCACAAAGTGCTCTGGTGAGCTAAAAAAAAGGCAATAATAACTCCAAAAATACTGAAGACAGAGTTACAAGCCTTGTGCACTGCACTTGCGGTCAATGTGATCTATCTATATATGAAGTTTGAAGTCAATAGCTTTTATATTTTGGAAGTTATGATCCGGACAAGCGTGACGGACGGACATGGTGACTCCGGTATACCCCCACCCCTAATGCAACAGGGTTTAATAATACAGGTAAACATTCAACAAACACTAAGCATGTTTAAAGTAATTGTTATACTTTATTCATTATCATCATCATGATCAACTCTTTCGGCATGATCAACTCTTACTGCATCCAATATGCTTAACTCTTTACTCCATAAATACACCTCTCTATGCCTTTTCAAACAGGGTAGACCCAGATCAGACTGCTCCTATCAGGGTCTATCCTGTTTGTTTGTGATATAATATATACATGTAGATAAAAATCTACAGTTTCTGTCCTGACCAACATTTCATATCTTCTTGTGCCATTATAAAAAGTAATTTAATCAAGGCATGATTCATGGAGTAAAGTGTGAAAATGCATCTTTTGAGCTAAAGCAGTTTGGACGGAAAGGTACACATCACTACTAACATGTAATTACATGTAAAAATACATAAAAAGTCTTTCTCACACACACTGTTTCTATCAGACAATATCTGTGTAATTTGACCCTTTACTTCATAAATACGCCTTTGCATGCCTTTGCAAACAAAGTAGACCCAGATCAGACGACTTCTTTAGGAGCCGTCTGGTTAGTGTCTGCTCTGTTTGCTTATGATATAATATAGATATGATTCTACAGTTTCTACAACGGCCAAACATTTCCATGTCCATTTATCATTATAAAACTTAAGCTAATTAACATTCATGATGTTATAACTTCTTACATGAATATTGATAGAGTTGATAGAGTAAAGGGTTATATAAGGTTATTGCACACATAACCATCAGCTTAAAAGAGGTACTAATTATAAGCCTGGCTGGTGTTGGTTAATAATTTAACCTTTTCCTCATGAATATTTGTGTAAGAAATTAAGATGTCATGAATATTAATTATATCAATTTTTTACAACAGAACATGGACACATGGATTTTTGACAATGGCAGAAACTGCACGCAGAATCATATCTGTATTATATCTTAAGCAAACAGAACAGACCCTGGTCAGATGGCTCCTATTGGGGCCATCTGATCTGGGTTGCCATATTTACAAAATGTTTGCCTATTTTTCAGTAACTATTTTCTTTAAAAATTGCAGACCTCCTTTAATTCTGAAAATGTATCAATGTCTTTTACAAAACAACCAACAAGAAAAGTACTAGAAATAAGTCCATAGGACACTGATGCCCCCACTTCAGACTTTTTGTCACAAAAAGTAAGGGCCATTTTTAAAGTCATTTTTGCAAATAAAGGGCCGCAACTCCTACATGACTGAAGCGATTTACATGGCTATCAAACTTGACCAAGATATAATGGCCACAAACATGTGTGTAAAGTTTGGTGTGGATTGGACAAATACTTTCCAAGAAGTCTGGACAGATACTTTCCAAGAAGTCCGGACAAATTCTTCTAGATGTACGTACGGACGCACGTACGGACAAGGGCAATCCTATATGCAACCACTATGTGGGGGGCATAAAAAAATATTTTGCTACAATACATAGAAATGCCTTGTCAAACAGAGTATACCCTTTTGTTTGCCCATTGATATTGATCTTATTCTTCTGTATGAGTCGTCTGATCAGGGTCTGTTCTGTTTGCTTAAGATATAATGTTCAAATGTGTGTTTCTGAACATTGCAAATGCTTGTTTTTACATTCCCTTATCTTGATAACGTTTGATGCTTCCGTAAAAGTCTCTATTTGAAACCAATGCTCTATTTACCACAATGGTTTCAAAGCTACATAATTTTAAAATTTCCCTTTTGTCTAGTAAATGCTCTTTTTCGGTAGATTTGTTCAAAGAGGTTAGGTCTGAAAAGAGTGTATGCAGGAATGGGTTTACTCTCTCAGTCCTGGGTCTCTGCTTATAAAGCTTTTTAGTTGAGTCCGAGTTCGTTCTCAAGCTTTTGATTGGTCAGATTTGAGTTCTCAAGCTTTTGATTGGTCAAATTTGAGTCAAAGGCTCAAATCTGACCAATCAAAAACTTGAGAACAAACTCAGACTCAACTAAGCATGGACCCTGGTGACAAATTTGTAATTACATTTGCAAACAGTTTGGATCCAAATGAAACTCAGCGTCTCCTCAGGATCCAAAGTGTATGACACTCTTATCAATATTATGTAAAGAATCTGAAGAAATACTACCTGTTATGCCTCTGTCACATTTGCCATGAGGGTGACATTTGTAGGGTCTAAACTTTCTACGGCCAGTAGCATTTTATAGGGCTGCTGCAGAATTCCTATGGCCACACACTGCAATGGTCACATGCTATGGTACCATATGGAGTATTTTGAATTTCTGGAGGCAGACAAATATATGGCTGCTATATGGCCTTTGAAGAGATGACCGACGGTCCCCATAAAGCTTCAGCCATATTTTTTTTAATTCAATAGTCCCAAAGAAGCAGCAAGGATGCCATATGGCATCCAAGCGACAGGTCTGGCGCTACAACTGCACACTTCTTTTGTAACAAGCTAAATTATAAATTGTCACTTTAAATCTACGGCGACCGCTACCGCCTGTTAAAAGTAGGGATACGCCTTTCGGCCGCCAAACCTATGTTGCAGATTTTCTATGGCCGCCACAAAAATCTTTTGATTTGAGGGATCAGCCACTGCCATACGACAGTCATAGAGAAAGTGTGGCTGAGGTTTTAAAATATAACAATAGGCGACAATTTCTTTCCCACGGCTGAACAGATGATCGATAAATTGCTATGGCATACATGGCATGACTTTCTTCAACACCCTCCACTCATTGTTGTCACTGTATAACAGCTTGACACTATGTCCAAGTATTTACCTTTTGCCTGTTTGTAATGGATGTGTGATAATCTATTCCAACTGTTTATAGGCAGATGGGACTCAAGTAGCTTAACATCTCATCAGAATGAAAACTGTTTGACATTTGGTTTGCATTTCTGAAGAGAAGTACTATTAACCATTTCCTCCATGAATATTCATTCATGTAAGAAATAATATCATGTATGTTAGATTAATTTGCAATAATAGCACATGTTCACAGAATTTTTGGCCATGGCAGAAACTTAAGAATCTGATCTATATATTATCATTAGCAAACACAGCAGACCCTGATCAGACATCTCCTACAGGAGCGGTCTGATCAGGGTCTACTTTGTTTGCAAATGCATGAAAACGTGTTTATATGAAGGAAAGAATTAGGTTAAAGTAGATAGATAAGAATAAAGCATGTGACAATTACCATACTACATATGCAATGTATGAAATTACCAAGCATGATTACAGACAACTCTTTACACCCTATAAAGTAAATTTTGGCCATGGGAGAAACTAGAATCATATCTCTATTATATGTATTATAAACAAGCAGAGCAGACCCTGAACAGACAGATCCTATAGGAGCCACCTAATCTGGGTCTACTCTGTTTGCAAAGGCGTATTTATGGCGTAAAGGGTTAAATGAATATTCATGGAGTAAAGGGTTAAAGATTTATATCCTGGTAAGACGACACATTTATCTAGTTCTCATCTGAATAAAAACAGTCTGCAAAGGTGATCACAAACCTGCTGTTATTGCGTAAGGAGTTAACCCTTTCCCTTATGTAAATGCCTCTGGCAAACAGAGAAGACCCAGATCAGGTGGCTCCTATTGGAGCCGTCTGATCTGGGTCTGCTATGTTTGCCTAGGACATAATATAGATCTGATTCCACAGTTTTTGTAAAAGCAAACTATTCCAATCAAAATGTAACAATTTACCCCATGAAAAATCATGTAAGACATAATGACATCATATATATTAATTAGATTCATTTTTATAACTGTATATGAACATTGGAATTGTTAGCCCTGGCAGAATCTGTAGAATCAGATCTGTATTATTCAATAAGCAAACAAAGCAGACCCTGATCAGACAGCTTCTACAAGAGTCATCTGATCTGGGTCTACTCTGTCTGGGAAGATGTTAAAAGGCACATTTATGGAGTAAAGGGTTAAAGGAAGACATTCACATGTTCTTATAATTGCATTCTCTCTTTCACCAGTATGGACCAATCCTTGACATTTTCAAAACAGTTTAGATCCAGATAGGATGCAACCTCACTCAGCATATCATAATCATTCAAACAGTTTATCAGAGGTCCAGATAAGATGCATAAATGAAAACCTTTTTCAAGAATAACTTCTTTTTTTCTCCACCAAACCCTATGTTGTGACCATTCTTTCGAATTGTCTCTTCGAGACAATTCTAAAGAGTGGTCACAACATAGGGTTTCTTAAATGTACCAATATCACCGAGCCAAAATTCCAACCACATTATTAACAAAGGAATGCTTGAATGTGGCAGAAAGTGTAGAATCAGATCTATATTATTTCACAAATAAATAAAGCAGATCCTATAGGAGCCCTCTGATCTGGGTCTACTCTGTTTGCTAAGGGTTAACACATCATCTGTCCATCATTTAGAAAACAAGCTCAGCTGAATCAGCGGAATCACTTGTAGAGTAGTAAGATCTGCTAGCACAGCCTGAAAAAAGAAGGAAATCAAATTAGCTTAAAGTATTTGCATGATTACTAATTGTTCTCTAAAAGGTCAGTGCTCCAAGACTTTCTTTCCTTTACCTTGATAAACACAGCCTAGGTGTCAAACAATTTGGAACCTTATTAAATAGATACTGAGGCAGAGCTACAGATAACGGTGCATACTCAAATACTAAAATCGTCATTTCTCCACCAAACCCTATGTTGTGACCACTCTTTAGAATCGTCTCTTTGAGACGATTCTAAAGAGTGGTCACAACATATGGTTTGGTGGAAAATGAAAGAAGTTATCTTATCTGGACCACTGTTACTCAGTCTCTTGTCTGGATACAAAATTCGAGGGCTTGGTGCAAGTGAAGGAGTTAGAATAGTTTTGCACCAAGCCCTCGAAATGGTTTGTGGATGTTATCAAAGTTCTTCTTTTTGCATGCAAAGGATATATTTTCCATTGACAAGTAAAGGGAGATAAATCTCATAATTGAAAAAGGCACAAAATCTTGAAACAAATCGAACTGCATAAAAAAATTATTGGGCTATTGTAGGAGTCCTCCGCTAACCCATTCCCTCATAGGCTATTTTTAGACCTAACCTCATTGAATAAATCTACTGAAAAGCAGCATTTACTAGAGAAAAGGATTTGTTTTAGAATGTTATTGTTTTGAAACCATTGTGTTAAATAGAGCAGTGCTCCTATTTATCAAATAGTTTCAAAAGAGACTTTTACAGAGGTATCAGATGGTATATGGGGAATGGTTTAACTCACTCTACAATAAAGTAGAATACAATTTTTAATACAGGTCAATTCCAGACAGACATTGACAGCTGTGTATACCCTAAATATTAGGTCCCTTAATCTCCCTCTCACCATTCTGTAAAACTGAATGTGCTAATTTGGTACTTGTGACAAATTTAAAAGTTAGAAACCAATGGAGAAGAAATTTGTATCAAAATATTCCTTTATGGACAGCAGAGGTCCAGATAAGATGCATAAATTAAAACACTTTCAAGAATAACTCCATTATTTCTCCATCAAACCCTATACTGTGACCACTTAATAGAATCGTCTCGAAGAGACGATTCTAAAGAATGGTCACAGTATAGGGTTTGGTGGAGAAATGATGATTTTAGAATTTGACTATGCATCCTTATCTGTCTACATTATGAATGCTTTCCCTCATATAAACGTGTTTTCACGCATTTGCAAACAGAGTAGACCCAGATCAGACGGCTCCTAGAGGAGCCGTCTGATCAGGGTCTGCTCTGTTTGCTAATAGAATTAGACAGATCTGTTTCTTTGCTTTCTAAAATGCCTACAATGCTCCACCTTCAATATTTCTCTCTAACTATTTTGCTAATGAATATTCAGTAGGTATTGAAATTTGGGCTAAATATAGAACAGGGAAAGGGTTAATATATAGGGTTAATGTGGAAGCTTGGCGTCTCTTCAGGTTCATACATGTTGATGTAATTACAATGTTTGGAATACCTAAATCCATCACGTTACTTCATGAATATTCATGTAATAAATAATGACATCATGAATATTAATTAGATTAGTTGCTATAATAGCACATGGACAAGGGAAGATTTGGCCATAGAAGAAGCTGTAGAATTATATCTGTATTATATCATAAGCAAACAGAGCAGACCTTGTTCAGACGGCTCCTGTAGGAGCAGTCTGATCTAGTTCTACTCGGTTTGCTAAGGTGTAGAAAAATAAATGTATTTGTGGAGTAAAGGGTCAATAAAGAACAAAATAATTTCATTATAAATTAACCTTTAACCCTTTCCTCCATAAGCTATTTTTAGACCTAACCTCTTTGAATGAATCTAACGAAAGGGAGCATTTACTAGAGAAAAAGAAAATGTTATAATTGTGTAGTATAGAAACCAGTGTGATAAAAAGAGCAATTGCTCCTATGGAGCAAATGCTCTGTTTATCACAATGGTTTCAAAGAAGTGACTATATTAAAGGGGCTTAGAAAGACATATTTATGGATGAAAGGGTTGATATGCTGTATTCATCGTAAGTGTACTTGTTTCCGAACCTTTACAGGACATGCTGTTAGTAACTAATAAGAGATTCCCTCCATATAAATGAGTATGATTTTTTATGCACAACTATCCCCAATATTCAGCTTGAAAAACTTAAGTAAATACTTTACATCCAGATCAAACTGCTCCTGAACGAGAAGTTTGGACATGGTCTACACTATTTGCTCTCTGTTAGTTCCATTGAAAGTTGATAGTTATCAAGATGGTACTGATTTATGCAGCTTACAAACCGGAGGAGAGGAAAGATTGGGTGTCTTAACCCTTTCCTCCATGAATATTCATGTAAGAAATAATGATGTCAAGAATATTAATTAAATTAATTTGTTATAATAGCACATGGACACATGCGTTTTTGGCCATGGCAGAAACTATAGAATCATATCTATACTATATCATAAGCAAACAGAGCAGACCCTGATCAGATGGCTCCTATAGGAGCCATCTGATCTGTGTCTTCTCTGTTTGCAAAGGTGTAGAAAGGCGTATTTATGGAGTAATGGGTTAACATCTAGGGAATTGAAAAGCAAATGCTAGCAGTATAACCACTCACCTCTGCGGCATTATAGGACTGTACCTTCAGTAGATTTGTCTTTCTAAAGGAAAAGATGGACACAGCAAGCACTGGAAAGAAAATCAGGAATTGCTTAAACATTACTAAATAAATCAATATGCTTTAATTCTTTCACTGCCAATTCAAAGACTTTAGAGAGCAAGCTCACATAACTCACATCGCCACATTGTCAGAGAAAATAGTGGTTCCCCATGACAGATTCCTCAAAATCAAACTCATCCAATCTTTTATTCATGACAAATAATGAAAATTCTTACAGTAAATTTGAGGGAAAAAAAATGGTCAAGAAATGGAAGTGCTTGATAAGCAACAATGACTGAATGACGGATGGACAGACAGGTCGAAAACTATATACCCTGTGCAACTTTGTTGTGTGGGGTATAAATATTGTCATCTGCAAATAATGTTGTCTGCTTCAAGTTTAATTTGTTAAATTTTCTCCACTTTCTTTCAAAGACATCATCACAGCCACAAACACTTTGGATCCTGATGAAA
This sequence comes from Azorinus chamasolen, assembly GCA_963576725.1. Lineage (NCBI taxonomy): Eukaryota > Metazoa > Mollusca > Bivalvia > Cardiida > Solecurtidae > Azorinus > Azorinus chamasolen. The sequence goes on from OY755242.1 coordinate 65,738,099, forward strand.
CACTCAGTTTCACATCTGAATCCAAACTACTTTTGCACTGAATCCAAACTACTTTTGCACAGAAATTCACAGATGGGTAGCAATGGGTAGCCAGATATTGCAAATAATGTAATCCAGATGAACAAAACTTCTGCTCTGTATCTAGGTTAGTGACAGTGACGGATATAAATATTGATTATATAAGTGACACACTAAAAGCACCATGAGCACTAGTAAAATCTGAAACTCAGAGTCTAACTAATGTCTACAATGTTTGTAATATCCAGGTACAGCTTATGTCTTAATGTGGCTGACATTTTGTTTTAAAATTGACATATTAACCCGTTCCCTAATAGGCTAGTTTTAGATCCAACCTCTTTGAATAAATCTACTGAAAAGGAGAATTAACTGGAGAAATGGAACATTTTAGAAATTTGTAGTCTAGAAACCATTGTGATAAATAGAGCAATTGCTCCTAAGGAGCAAATGCTCTATTTATCACAATGGTTTCAAAAAGTGACTATTACAGAGGTGTAGAAAGGCGTATTTATGGAGGAAATGGTTAACATTATCTTCAAAGTTGTTATAGAAACATATATGTATGAAGTTACTGTCAGCTACAAAACTGTGATAAGCTTGAATTTTCTTATTACACCTTTCTGCAATTCCCTTAAAATACATAGGAAGTATCAAACAGCTTCAATCTGATAGAGTTATTCTGTTTCAGAATGTCAGAGCAACAGATCAAGATGTGTACTCAAATACTACACTCGTCATTTCTCCACCAAACCCTATGTTGTGACCACTCTTTAGAATCTTCTCTTCATGGAGAAATAAAGCAGCTATTCTTGAAAATGTTTTAATTTATACTAGGGCTGCAACGATACGCCCATGTGGCGAATACGAATACGTATCACGATACAGTATAGCGAATACGAATAAATATTCACGAATACGAATACAGTTACATAAACATGCTATGGCATAAGCTAATAAGAGTTACTTAAGCCAAAGCATGTCCAGACTGAGTCCATATTTAGGATTAGGAATCTTTAAGCTTATAATGAAAACGCTACTGGACATGTGCTGATAAGCAAGAGAAAAGTATGACTTTAAATATTTAATTGGCAAAGTCACATAAAATAGAAACACTGAAAAGAAACTTGTTCAAAAGTAAACTGGTCCAGTCCTATTGTAGTCTTTTACTCTTTAGGCAATATGAATAAAAATAATACTAATTCAAATTCAAGAACCTTTCAAACACCATCAAAATACAGTGCATTACACTGTATCTAATTGCATATAGCCTGCTGGTTTCGTCTATTTCTAGTGAATCGTGAACAAACTCAAATAAATTTGGTCAATACATTTTTGGTACGTTCAGACATTGGGGCACTCCGATAACTAACCGCTAGAGCCAACAACTAGCAGTATTACTTCATTTTGTGGTGGCACACTTTCCAAACAGTGCTTTCATTGTTGGTTTTTGCTTCTGATCCCGTCAGAAACCCTAAATGATTCCAGACGGCGCTTTTATATTTGGTAGGAGTCTGAAAATCTCTTTCGGCCCCGACATTGTTATGAAACAACAGTTTACGGTTGTCGTTAAAACTAAGAATTAGTCCTATCAAAACAAACTTGTTTTCTGTAATTGTTTCGTGTATTTGAACCATTTAACTATTTTTCTGCAAAAAGTGAATGCAAGAGTACAATTATTAAGCCTGTTGAATCCAACAGGACCAACACACGGTGTCGTGATTTGTAAACATTAGGAGTCATCAAGAGTCATCTCCCTTGGTGTCACTGCGAAAAGACTTTTCGCAGCTGGAATGTTTCGCTCATATTTCAATTATTTCTGGCGAAAATATGTTGTTTTTCTTTTAATTTTGTTAATTTCCTATATGTCCAATTGTATTCGTCAATATTCGGTTCTTTGGGTAGCGAATATGATACACTCACCGCCAGAAACGATATTCAAATAATTCGAATACGTTAGTGTATCATGACAGCCCTAATTTATACACCTAATCTGGATCTCTGAAAATGTGTTTTTCTCTTACAGAACTTTCCTTTTCACAGGTATCCTTTTCTTTGTTTTTACTTTTGATATGTTAATGCTTTTGTTTAAATGTCGGCTATATGCTAATGTTATTTCATTGTTACAACCGACGTTAAATAAAGCTTCTTGTATCTCTTGTATCTTGTAAGCAAACTAACTGCAAGGGTCATCATGAATCCAACATACTTGCTGTATACCAGTAACCTACCTGGCAGAACCTCCAGAGAGTTATAGGCTAGAACTCTATCCCATAGCAACAGCACCTGGTCACTAGACAAGTACCCAGAAAAGGCTCGCACCAACCATTTGAAGGCTATCTTCAGACTGAAAAAAATGTATTTACCATTTGAATGCTGAAGTTTTAAAGTGGAATTGTCCATCATTGTTTAACCCATTACCTCATAGGCTATTTTTAGATACAACCTCTTTGAATAAATCTACCAAAAAGGAGCATCAACTCGAGAAAATGAAAATTTAGAATTTTGTAGTTTGAAACCATTGTGATAAATAGAGCATTTGCTCCTATGAGAGCAAATGCTCTATTTATCACAATGGTTTCACAAATTGACTTTTACCGAGTCATCAAAAGTCATCAATATGAGAGAATGGGTTAATGATAAAGAATCCATTAAGTATGAAAGGTTATAGTTTGCAAGAGGATCTTGAATGATAAACAGAGCAGACCCAGATTATAGGGCTCCTCTAGAGCCCTCTGATCTGGGTCTACACTGTTTGCAAATGACAGTGCATTCGTTTTCCCGTATTAAAAGGGTTAAAGCTTTATACACATTGTTAATGTCAACTTGTAAGTGTAGCTCTGAGCACACAGTTTTTGATATAACATTAATGAAATGCATAGACCTGGCCCCAAGAGCACGGAGTTCCAACTCTGAGGTTTTATAACCTTGGTGCCAGACTTAATCTCTTGTACATGTATGTTGGAAACGAGTGCACTGGCATTTGCAAACAGTGTAGAATCAAATCAGAGGGGTCCGTAAGGAGCCCTCTGATCAGGGTCTGTACAGTTTGTCATTCAGAGCAATTTATTCCTTAGAAAATCAATGGATTCTACAATTAATTCCACTCTGAAACTTCAGCAGTTAAGCCTTTCCTTCATATGAACGTGTTTCATGCATTTACAAACAGAGTAGACCCAGATCCTATTGGAGCTGTCTGATCAGGGTCTGCTCTGTTTGCTAATGGAATTTGAAAGATCAGTTTCTTTACTTTCTAAAATGAGTACAATGTACAATGAGTACTTTCATATTTCGTTGTAACTATTTCTATTTCAGTAGGCATTGAAATTCGGAATAATAATAAAACAGGGAAAGGATTTATGGTCAATATGTTAAATATTTGGAATAAGCGAAACAGCCATTCACCTATGGAATAACTAGAATGAATCCATAGAACACAAGTGACCCTACTAATATATGACCGTGCATTTTGGGTTTGGGCTATGACGAAGGGCTGTAAGTGTAGTGTTACTCACCCTGCTCTTGCTGTTCACATCAATATACTTATCTGTAAATAGTGAAGACCCTGATCAAGGTCTGCACTATTTAAAAGTTGATTGTGCAACCAGTGCACACCACAGCAGTGATTGCACAGAGAAATATTTGTAGACAGTGAAGATATACAAACGGTATGTATATATACAACAGGACATGGATAAGGAAGGAGAAATGTATTTTAAAATTCAGCAAGACTTCTAGGGTTAAGTGCATAGCATTATTATATATCTCATTCACAAGTTCACATGATCTACCATTCTAAAACGTTTCATGAATCAGGATCAGATACTTTTTGAATTTGGCTACACACACAAACATGTGACCGAAAGATCGACCATTAGCGTCACAGTAAAGGGTGAATATAAATTGTCTGGAAAGTTTTTCTTCCTGACTGGTCAACTTCCATTCAAAGGCATTAACCCTGTACTCTATAAATGCTCACTTTCCACACCTTTGCAAACAGAGAAAACCCAGATCATATTACTCTTAGAGGAGCCGTCTGATCAGGGTCTGCTCTATTTGCTTATGATATAGATACGGTTCTACACTTTCTGGAATTGCCAAAACTTCCCGTGTCCATGTACTGTTGTAACAGTTTATCTAATTAATACTCATGATGTCACAATTTCCTACATAAATATTCATGGAGTAATGGGTTAAATGCTATCAAGATGCAAAATGCCTGAAAAACAAAAACTACATACGGCTGGCATCCAACAGACTTCAGGTGGAAGAAGAGCTCCGCTTCATGGGTCTGTAATATGGTCTCAAATAACAGACTCAGACTGACTATACCCTGAAACACATAACAAAGTAACATGAATGTAGTAACTCAACTACACATATGCCCTACATATGCCAATTTCACTTAATTGACAACAAACATGATAGGATTATGATTTTTGATCAGATAGTGACAGTGTACAGATTAACCCTTTATTCCATAAATACGCCTTTCTATGTCTTTGCAAACAGAGCAGAACCAGATCAGATGACTCCTGTAGGAGCCGTCTGATCAAAGTTTGCTCTGTTTGCTTATGATATAATATAGATATGATTCTACAGTTTCTGCCATGGCCAAAACTTCCTGCGTCCATGTTCTAATATAACAATATTCATCATGTCATTATTTCTTACATGAATATTCATGGAATAAAGGTGTAACGGCACAAAATACAACATAATGCAATGAGGATTTTACAAGAAGTTGAGTTGTCGCTTCAGATAGGTTTTATTGTATAGTCTAATCTATGCATAGGTCTTGGACTACAGCTGAACTTCGATATCTCAAACTCTGATAACTCGAACTTCGGCATAACTCGAACAAAAAGTTCAGTCCTTCCAAAACTTACAATACATAATGGCTCTAAAATGTATCGCTACAGATATCTGGAAACACATGTCACAGCTTAATACAGGTCTAAAGTAATGCTGAAAGCTCCTACAGGAGCTTTCAGCATTACTTTAGACCTGTATTAAGCTGTGGCATTGAGAAATTGTTCAGATTAGAAATCGGATGACTCAAACTTCTGTTATCTCGAACTAATTTGTATTGTCCCTTCAAGTTCAAGTTATCGAAGTTCAACTGTACTTTTTGTAAGATTAGAAATGTTTGGATGAGTCCATTTGCATTTGGAATTGTATTTTTTGAAAATATATATAATCAACACTTCTTTTCATGACATAAACTAGTAGAACCTAAAACATTGGTAAAGAAACAGATCTATCAAATTCCATTAGCAAACAGAGCAGACCCTGATCAGACCGCTCCTATAGGATATATTCAAATATATGAAGGAAAGAGTAAAGTTTACCTGGGGATGTGATGAAATGCTATGGAGTCTGAAGAAATAGCGCATGTAGATCTCTCGAAACACATAATACAGCTTCACAGGCTCCTTGTACAAGTAACAAAGGGGAGCAACTGAAACAAATTAACATATTTTAGAGAATATCTTCCACAATATATCAAGCAGCATGTAGAAATGACAGCGTTATATTTCACATTTTAACCTACAACATGTTATGATGAATACAATTGCAAACAAATTCAATTCATCTAGTCTCACAAGGATCTAATCTGTTTAACACTCAATGCAGAAATATAATGATTCTTGAATTTTAATCAAGATTTGTTTGTGAAACACTATGCACAGACATGACCTCTGACCTTAATGTATGACCTTGACCTTAATAAGTCATCTCTTAAAATGTTTGCCTCCATAAACACATGCATGCCATGATTGAAGTTTATATGTTGGGGCCAAACTGAAATTTGAAATAATTACAGAACAGGGAAAGGTTAAGAAATAATATAGATCTAACGTTGCAGTTTCTGCCATGATAAAAAAGTTCAATTGTTCATAATGTCTGTACCAAAAATCACTTAACCTTTAGCCTGCTATGGGCGGATGAGTGAATACCTATGCAAACAGTTTGGATCCAGATGAGACGCCGAGTTATTCGGCGTCTCATCAGGATCCAAACTGTTTGACACCTTGATTACATTTTGGTAGAGAAATTGATTATAGCTTGAGTTTTGAAAATGTAGTAAGTGAAACATTCTGTAAAAATAATTTGCTCAGCAGGCTAAAGGTTAATCAAAATCATGATGGCATTCATTCATAGATATATTCCTGAACTAAAGGGTTAATTGTCTAGTTACAAGTCAAGAGAATCAACTCTTACTGGAAACCTAACAAAGGTATACACTGATTGTGCCTCTTAAATAAAGTGACAATATTGCTATTATTATGCTGGTTTTTTCAGTTGTTTTTTCCTATTTATGGTGTAAATGGTTAATAGCTTACAGTATAGTAATTACTTTGAGGTCAGTCAAAACTACAGCAGCCTTCTAATCTGGGTCTACTCTGTTTGCACAGGTGTGAAAAAAACCATATATGAGGGAAACAGTTAAATGGGTAAATCCACATTATGTCATAAAAGTTGCTTTATATTAAATCTGTGATGCATTTGGTTGAAACAATGCCATTATTTCAACATTTTGATGTCAGAATTCAATTTGTTATTTAAATTAGGTAATATAAAACTACTCAAACACAGAATATAGATTACAGTAACCCCCCCCCCCCCCTAATGTGACCACTTAATGAACAAACATGGCTGTCTTCATAAGCAGGTGGTTGCTTAATGCAGGACGAAAGTTATGCAGAAAGCTCCTATAGCTTTCTGCATAACTTTTGTCCTGCATTAAGCTACCACCTGCCTTTGCCACTGTGAATTATGCTCCTTTTTGGTGGTCGCATTAGAGAGGTTTTACTGTATATCAAGAACACTTGACTGCTTACTCAATTTCATGCAGAAAAGATAATAGTTAACCCTTCACTCTATAAATACATTTTTCTACGCCTTTGCAAACAGAGAAGACCCAGATCAGACGGCTCCTATAGGAGCCATCTGATCAGGGTCTGCTCTGTTTGCTTATGATGTAATATAGATATGATTCTACAGTTTTTGCCATGGTCAAAAGAATCTGTGCCCAAGTGCTATTGTAACAATTAATCACATTAATATTCATGATGTGATTATTTCTTACATAAATATTCATGGAGCAAAGATAACAGTTAATTAGGGTGTATCAAGGATTTGAGCCGAAACATTCTTTTGGTATTGATCAGAATCTTTCTGGTCTACGGACTGAAGGACATGAGCAAAGCCATATGTAAATATATATCCACCTTATTTGAAGGAGGCCTAATGATACAATGTTTGTCATATTCAGAGCTACAGATAACTGTGCGTACTCAAATACTAAAATCGTCATTTCTCCAGCAAACCCTATGTTGCGACCACTCTTTAGAATCGTCTCTTCGAGATGATTCTAAAGAGTGGTCACAACATAGGGTTTGCTGGAGAAATACAGAATATATACATGTATACTTATACTTGAAAAAGTGTTGATTTAAGCATGCTATCTGGAGCTCTGATATCATATAACAAAATATTACAAAAACAGATGTTTATCAACAGTATAGATCCTGATCAGGCATACAGTCTATGATGCAACAGTTGTTGTTTGCAAACTCCAAAATATTTCATATGACATAACAACGCTGCACTATTCACTATGAAGTAATAATAAAAAAAAACTTCTTACCATACATAGCAAATCCATGAAATGGTATCACTCCATTTGGAGGATATATTACAGCAAAGTCCTCCACACCTAGTTTGCCACGGATGTAGGACTTGGGCGGGGAAGCACTGTTTTGACTAAAGTGTTTCAATACTTCTGTGTCCCTTGTGAATGGAAGTAATATCTGTAAAACAAAAAATTCCATTAAGATTTTAAATTAACCTTTTCGTCCATTTAAACGCTTTTTTATATCTTTACAAACAGAGCAGTCCAAGATCAGACAGCTGCTGAAGCAATGGTCTCATCAGGGTCTGCTTTGTTTGCCTAACCTTTCCTTGTTCTATGTTTATTCCAAATTTCAATAATTACTGAATATCCATGGACAAAATAATTATGAAACATGAAAGGTGGAACATTGTAGCAATTGTAGAAAGTAAAGAAACTGGTCTATCAAATTCCATAAGCAAACAGAGCTATGGGAAGGTTCAAACAAGAGGGCCATGATGGCCTTGATATTGCTCACCAGACAAATTTTCAAAGTTTTAACTACGTGTATATGGTTCTATAAAAAACTGGCCACCCTTGCGGCGAAGCCTCATTTGACCCCAGGGACATAATTCATATCACTTTTGTAGAGGACTTCAAGATGATGCTATGTGCCAAATATGAAAGTTGAGAACCGTCCAGTTTCAGAAGAGAAGATTTTCGCAAGTTTTCACTATATGTTTCTACTGGAAAATAAAACAAGACACTCTGGGGCATGGTCAATTTGACCCTATGTGCATAATTTGTATACCTTCAGTAGAAGACCTTAAGGTGATGCTATGCACCAAATATAAAAGCTGAAAACCTCCCAGTTTCAGGAGATTTTCAAAGTTTTCACAATAATAATGTTTCTATGGAAAAATGGCCACCCCTGGGGCAGGTCCAATTTTAACCCCAGGGAATTTTTTTATATATTTTGTAGAGGACAACACAAAATTATCAACCTATGTTAAACATGAGCCTCCAAGAAACACATTTGGCGCCAAATAATTTTAGTCTGCAAACAATGTTTTCTGTTTTAGGTTTCAGAGCAGACTTTCCTTAAATTTCTTCTCTTAAACGTTAAAGATGTGTTGAAAAGTTTGGATCCTGACAAAATACTTGGAATTTCATTTGGATCAAAGCTGTTTGCATAGGTAATCACAGATTTTCCCTTTGCAGCAAACCCTTTGATTCGTTTTCTGACTGAATGAGACATTGTTCCTTAAACAATTAACTTAGATGAGGACATAACACATAAATTGTCTGCTTGTCTTATGTCATTGCGCAATCTTTTGAAAACTAAAATATGGTTCCAGACAGAGATAAATATCCTCCGGGTAACGGAAGGTTTGGATATACAAGTACAGTAGAAACTCGATACTTTAGAATTTTAGTAAAGACGTACTGATGCCATTCTTGGTAGGTGGCTGCTTAATGCAGGGTAAAAAGTCATGCAGAAAGATCATGCAGAAAGATCATATCTGTCTTAAGCCTTTACTTCATAAATATGCATTTCTACGCCTCTGCAAACAGAGTAGACCCAGATCAGATGGCTCCTATAGGAGCCGTCTGATCAGGGTCTGCTCTGTTTGCTTATGATATAATATAGGTATGATTCTACAGTTTCTGCCATGACCAAAAATTACTGTGTTTTGTGTACTATTATAACACATAAATCTAATTAATTTTCATAATATCATTATTTCTTACATGAATATTGATGGAGGAAAGGGTTAAAGACCAATAATAATATGCTTGTTTTAGTGTTGTAACTATCAATATTTTACTATACTTGCTATAGATACAGACAGAACAACAATATAATGGTTCCCACATTGAGTTTTTTTTCATGAAATATTTCAAGCTATAAACAGTAAAACCCTTCTAAACTGGAATTTTAGTACAGAAGAATTATGATCTTTTTAGGCAGGTGGCTGCTTAATGCATGATGGAAGTCATGCAGAAAGCTCCTGAAGGAGCTTTCTGCAAGACTTTCATCCTGCATTAAGCTGCCATCTGTCTTGCACACCAGCACTGATGCTAATTTTATCATCCGGTTTAGAGGGGCTTTACTCTACCTGCATTTTATTTATGTAAATTCTTGGTAACATTTGCAAAAACAAACCTGATATAAAAAGTCCTCAAACACAAAATACTGGTCATCATTGGTGGCTGTGAGTTTAACATCCTGAAAGAGAAATCACACATAAAAACAAATTGACGTATTCCCTTATAAAGCAAGGAATTTCTCCAAATAAGCAGTTTTGTTGAAAGACACTGTATCTGACCTTGGTCTACATCGTTTTATTAACTTTTTACTCCATAAACATTTATGCATGTATAAGAAATAACATATGTACGGATATTAATTGGCTTATCATTTGAAATGAACATGAAAAGTTTTTGTACTGAATGAAAACTGCAAAATCAGATCTAAATAGTCCAATAAGCAATAAAGTAAACAGAGCAGACCCTGATCAGATGGATCATACAAGAGACAGATAATAAGTGTCTGTTTGAAAGGTGTTAACCCTTTCTCTGTTTTATGTTTATTCCAATTTTCAATACATTATTCATGGAAAAAATAGACATATTGAAATATGGTTGATCTGGATCTACTCTGTTTGCAAATGCGTGAAAACACATTTATATGAGGGAAAAGGTAAAATGGCATATCTTGGGAGAAAATGGTTAAATGATATACATGTATATAGGATCTGTCATTAATTGTCATTTAAGATATAGAGGATCTGTTGGGAGTTGTCTTTTAAGATCACATGTTCCTAAACGATCCTTAGAAAATGTCATTAAGCGAGCCTTGGTAAGTTTAGGAACATGTGATCTTAAAAGACAACGAGCATCAGATTCTTTTTCTCACATATCAAAAAAGTGTATTTTAGCCGTTTAAATGGCATGTAAACATCGGTTTCCATGGTTTGACGTCATATATGACCTATGACGTCATATATGTTCTAAAGTGATCTTACACGTGTTACAGATCAGGGAATCTTAACCCGTTGTTCTAACTCGGGGATAAGGGAAGGTATGTGAGAAAAACTTTTCTTAAATGAGTTCAGAATAAAACCTCTTCATAGAGTAAAGGGTTAACATGATAAAAATTTCTTGCGAAAATAATGAATATACAGCTATTAACCCATTCCTTCATATAAACTGTGTTTTCACACATCTGCAAACAGATAGGAGCTGTCTGATCAGGGTCTGCTCTGTTTGCTGATGGAATTTGATAGACCTATTTCGTTACTTTCGAAAACGGCTACAATAATCCACCTTCCATATTTCATTAGAACTATTTTGTTCATGAATATTCAGTAGGTACTGAAATTTGAAATAAATATAGAACAGGGAGAGGGTTAAGCGAGTCTGTAGTGAGCGTAGTAAACTTTTTTCTGGACGAGTTTATCTCAAATGACATTGAGTGAGGTATTCTTTTTTATCACATAACTGATTCCCTCATGTTCAATACATGTATTTAGACAAAGGGGCAGAAAAATTTGCTTCATCTTTGAGATGCTGGCTAGACTCTATATTTAGTAACAGAGATGAGTCCATGCCAACACAGAATGGTTATAGAAAGTTTTCTACTGTAAACACAGACACAGGAAAAATACAGGTTGAGTATCAGTCTACATAATTATGTGCTTTAATCCTTTCCCTCATATAAACTCCTTTTCACCCATTTGCAAACGGAGGAGACCCAGATCAGATGGCTCCTATAGGAGCCATCTGATCAGGGTCTGCTCTGTTTGCTTATGAAATTGTAATAGATCTGACTATTCGGTTTCTACCAATACCAAAACATGCTGTACAAATATGCAATTATGAAAATTCAGCTAATAAATATTCATGACATCATTATTTCTTACATAAATATAGAACAGGGAAAGGGTTAAGATGTGAAAAGGATGCTATAAAGTAATTATAGTATGGCATCACATAATATATTACACACTTTTTTGTTACAAATAAAAAACATATGTGACGGTTATATTAACCGAGAAGCAAGCAAAGTTATGTGATAAAAAATATTCCAGAGATCCTGATTTATATCAGACATTTTAAGAGTTGAGATAAAAAGCAGTTTATGGCTTAACTTAAATATGGAAAGGGTGTGAAGCCATACATGGTATCATAAATATTTGAATGCTTTTTTTCCAATTTCTCTGCCTTGAAACAAATCCGAGTAACTTTTCTATATTATAGCCTGTTTGACACAATAATCAAAATTGCATTAAATTTTATAATGGCATATTAACCCATTCCGGCAAAGGCTATTTTTAGATCCAACTGCTTTGATTAAATCTACCAAAAAGGAGCATTTACTTCAGGAAAGAAAAAATTCAGAACTGTATAGTTTTGAAACAATTGTCGAGCAAATGCTCTATTTATCACAATGGTTTCAGAAAGTGACTTTTACAGAGGCATCAAAAGGCGTCAATACAGGATATTTTGGCTCGGGCAAAACCTGAAGAATTAGATCTATATTATTTCATAAACAAAAAGATCAGACCCAGGTCAGACGGCTCCTATAGGAGCTGTCTGGTATGGGCCTATTCTGTTCGCAGAGGTGTAGAAAGGCATATATATCGAGGACTTGGTACAAAACTATTCTAACTCCTTTGTGAAGGAGTTAGAATAGTTTTGCACCAAGCCCTCGATATGGAATAAAGGGATAACCCTTTACTCCATGAATATTCATGTAAGAAATAATGACATTATGAATATAAATAAGATAAATTTCTATAATGGTATACAAACATAGAAATAGTCACCATATTTGAAACCATTGTGATAAATAAAGCATTTGCTCCTATAGGAGCAAATGCTCTATTTATCACAATGGTTTCAACAGATGACTTTTACAGAGGCGCAGAAAGGCGTATTTATGGAGGAAAGGGTTGAGAGAGGGTTTACTGAAGGGTAAAAACCTGTCTACCTAGGCCATCCAGATTAAGACTAAATCCGGGTTTTTAACTTTCACCCCTTTTCCCCATGAATATTCATATTTGCACAAATCAATTTGAACAGTAAGAAATTAATGACAAGTGGTAGCTTAACCCTTTCCTCCATAAATACGCCTTTCTACGCCTCTGTAAAGTCATCTGTTGAAACCATTGTGAAAAATAGAGCATTTGCTCCTATAGAAGCAAATGCTTTATTTATCACAATGGTTTCAAATTAAATATTTCCTTTTCTCTAGTTAATGCTCCTTTTCGGTAGATGCATACAAAGAGGTTGGATATAAAAATAGCCTATGGAGGAAAGGGTTAATGCAGGAATAAAGTTATGCAAAAAGTTTGTCCATGAGATTTCTGCAGCAATTACATCCTACATTAAGCAACTCTACTGTTTATCTGTTATGTAATTATAAGCAGTTTCTGCTGTATTAGAATATAACGATATGCTATATATATCGGGAGGCCTGATTTTTTTTCTTAAACTTTTTTTTACAAGATATAATTGTCACATGTCAACAATTACTCAGACATCGTGCTAAAAACCTAGACAAGAAATACTCTGACATATCCCAATATCCACAATTACAGGAAGTTGCTGGACAATAAATCATGCAGAAATACCTTATATAACAGGCTGTCCACCAGCAAATCATGGGCTATCACACTGGCTTTCAACTGCTCATAATATAATATATCCTGAAAAAAAGAACAACGAATCTTCAATTAACCCTTTACTCAATAAATACGCCTTTGCAAATAGATTAGACCATGATCAGGTGGCTCCATTTGACCAGGGTCTGCTCTGTTTGGTTATAAAATAATATCAGAGGTAGAGATAATGGTGTGTACTCAAATACTAAAATCGTCATTTCTCCACGAAACCATATGTTGTGACCACTCTTTAGAATCGTCTCGACGAGACGATTCTAAAGAGTGGTCACAACATAGGGTTTCGTGGAAAAATAAAGAAATTATACCTGAAAATATTGTAATTCACACATCTTATCTGGAGATCTGTGTATAGACTTGATTATACAGTGTCTGCAATGGTTTCTGTCCTGATAAAAATTATTTTGTTTGTAGTGTCATTATAAAAAAATATAATTATTAGTCATGAATATTCATGGAGTAAAAGGTTAATATACAGTTATAATTGTTTATAACATTTTGCTCAGGGCAATCACAAATAGAAGCCTTATAATAGTATCAGATGAATTTGCCTCCTCATGATAATTATGTATACATCTAATATGAGACTAATAACATTTTCCCTGTCCTGTATTCATGTAAAAAAAATGACAACATGAATTTTAATTTTATTAGCTGAATTTTGAAAATACAAACATGTATGTATAAACTTTTCAAGGGAATTGTTTGCTTTGATTCAGATCTATATCATATCAAAAGCAAACAGAGCAGACCCTGATCAGACGGCTTTCATAGGTGCAATCTGATCTGGGACTACTGTTTGCAACTGCGTAAAAGGCATTTCTATGAAAGGGTTAAAAGGAACATGTGTGACAAAAAATGTGATAAAAAAGCAACAGATAGACAGACAAATGGACAGTCAATGGAGAAGTGATCTCTATCTGTCATACTTCTATGATATAATGATTATAATAATGTCAATCTTTCTTTCTGCTCTGTTTGCTAATGGAGTTTGAAAGGTCTGTTTCTTTTGTTTCTAAAATGGCTAGGGTATTCCATCTTTCATATTTCATTATAAGTATTTTGTCCATGAATATTCAGTAGGTATTGAAATTTGAAATTAGCATAGAGCAGGGAAAGGGTTAAATCAATGTGAAGAAAATAATGGCAATCTCGGAACACATCCAAAATTCATTATGGTATATAAGTGATATACCGAGTCTCAAGAAAAAATACCGATAATAACCTGTAACGTCATAACTCTTTATTCCATGAAAATTAATGCAAGAGATATTGAAATAATTACTTAGGAGAATTAGTATTATACTACAACAAAGATGAAGGAGCCGTCTGATTTGGGTCTCCTCTATTTCGAGGGCTTGGTGCAAAACTATAATTTTGCACCAAGCCCTCTATTTGGGGCAAAGAAATGACTCAGACTAAAATGTAATTTATAAATAACCCATCACTCAATGTGTATTCATATAAGAAATGGCATCATGCATGATTCTAGTCAGTTTACAAAGGGGTTTGACCCTTTCATTCATATAAACGCTTTTTCACTCATTTGCAAACAGAGTAGACCCAGATCAGATGGCTCCTATAGGAGCGATCTGATCCAGTTCTGCCCTGTTTGCTAATATAATTCGAGAGATCCGCTTCTTTAGCTTATAATAATGGCGAAAATGTTTCACCTTCCATAATTCATAACTATTTTGTCTATAAATACTCAGTACGTACTGGAGTTTGGAATGAATATAGAATAGGGAAAGGGTTAAAGGTGTAACTTAGCAACTATTTTAGATATTTGATCTGCATAACCATTCTGATTGACTATACATGTACTCACAAATTCATCCACTTCTATGCCTAGGATTTGGCACCAAGAATCAGCTCTCAAACTCACAGGGCATCCTTTCTTGGTATACTCTTGTGACAGTGGCCCGTGGTTGCTGGTCAAAACTGAAATATGACATGTAACTCTCACTGCCTGGTTGAATCCGTTAAAGCTATTTGATATATTGTAATCATTTCACTTAAGCCTTTCCCTCATTAATATTCATGTGAGAAACAATGAATGTATGAATATGAATTAGCTGAACACTTATAATGGCATTATGGACAACACAATGGTAAAATTGGAGAATCTGGTATATATTTCAAAAGCAAAATGAGCAGACCTAGATCAGATAGACAGTCGCCATCTGATCTGGGTTGTAAAAAAGTTTGCCAAAGCATGAAAAGGAGTCTAACTCTTTCCATGTTCTATACTTTTTCCAAATCTCAATACTGAATATTCATTGACAAAATAGTCATAATGAAATATGGAAGTTGGAACATTTGTAGCCATTTAAGAAAGTAAAGAAACAGATCTTTCAAATTCCATAAGCAAACAGAGCAGACCCTGATCCTCTAGGAGCCGTCTGATCTGGGTCTACTCTGTTTGCAAATGTTTGTAAATGTGTTTACATGAAGAAAAGGGTTAAAAGAAAGTAAAGGAACATTAATGAATCAAAAGTGAAGCATACAACAAAAGAACAATAGACAGTAAAAAAAGAGTTAACCCTTTACTCCATGAATATTAAAGTAAGAAATCATCACATCATGATTATCAATTAATTAATAGTAATAGCTTACTTTTTACAATAAAGACAGGATGTTTTGGCCATGACAGAAACTGTAGAGTCAGGTCTATAGCATTTCATAAGCAAACAAAATACTCTCCTCAGATGTCTCCTATATACAGCGGCCATCTGGTCTGAGACTGAGTCTACACTTATTGCAAAGGCGTAGAATTGCGTACATGTATTTATGGATTAAAGAGTTAAACTGGCAGTTTAATCTGATTATAACTACCATATCTAACTGATCTGGTTTGCAGATACGTGAAAACATGTTTATATATGAAGGAAAGGGTTAATCCTTAATTACATAGATGCACATTAAAGAAATAATGTCATCATCAATATTAATTAGCTGTATTATTCATCATCATCATCGGTTCCTTTTTATTAATGTAAAGGGTCAGGGGCACTGTCCACACTAGTGAATCCCCCTCCAGACAGCTGGCTAGCTGCATGCATGGCCTATGAACAGGAACATTTTTCACCATGGCAGAAAATACAGACTAAGATCTACAGTAAAAACCCCGCTAATGCGACCACCTTAAAAAGGTACAATTCTCTGTGCTAGTTGCAGGTGGTAGCTTAATGCAGGACAAAAGTAATGCAGAAAGCTCCAAGAGGAGCTTTCTGCATTACTTTTGTCCTGCATTAAGCAACCACCTGTTTATAAAAGCAGCTATACATATTCTTTAAGGGGTCGCATTAGAGGGGTTCTACTGTATATAATTCCATAAGAAAACAGAGCAGACCCTGGACAGATAACTCCTACAGGAGTTGTCTGGTTTGAGTCTGCTCTGCTTGCAACTGCTGTGGAGTAAAGGGTGAATATAGCTGTATTTGGAAGCTAAGTACTTTACATAACTTATATTGGCTATTTTTTTAAAATATGCACTTCATGCAATTTATTGCCAAATAAAATATATGTTATCTTATGTTAATTCAAATATAGGGTTATACATGTATGTTCAGATTGTTCTTATTCAGTGTTTAATTCATTCTCGCATATTGACGCTTTTTGACGTCCCTGAAAAAGTCACTTTTTGAAACCATTATGATAAATAAAGCATTGGCTCCACAGGAGCAAGTGCTCTATTTATCACAAAGGTTTCAAAAATACATACTGGTAGTTCTAAAGTTTGTAAAAATGCCTTTGATTAATGGTTGAGCTTTAATTCTTATGTAATGCAGAGCTACAGAATGATAAAGGTGCATACCCAAATACTGAAATCTTCATTTCTCCACCAAACCTATACTGTGACCACTTTTTAGAATCGTCTCAAAGAGACGATTCTAAAGAGTGGTCACAGTATAGGGTTAGGTGGAGAAATTAAATAGATATTCTTGAAATGTTGAAATGTACGCATCTTATCTAGATCTCTGGTAATGGGTTAAAAAGTAATAACTAGTGATGTTACAGGTTAATAACTGGTTAACCGTTTCTGATCCGATTTTGCAATTAGATTAACCGTTTGAAAATATTGAAAGCAGGTTGCATTTTCAAAAAAAGATTAACCGGTTACAATTTCTGTATCCGGTAACATCACTATTCTAACCTTTTCCTATTCTCTAATAAATGCTCATTTAAAGAGGTTTGGCCTAAAAATAGCCTACGAGGGAATGGGTTAAGTTGTTTCTGCAAGATATACAAATAAATATGAACCACTTAGAATTTAATCCCTTTGATTAGGATCAACAGGCTTCTTATCACTCTCTCCAGAGCTCACAACCAATTAATTGGTCTACACAAATCCTGCTAATCACATCTAATTGGCAGCTTCAAGCAGTTTGGCTCAAGATTATATACTGAATAACCCTTTCCTTTATATAAATGTGTTTTCACGTATCTGCAAACAGAGTTATAGACCCAGATCAGAAGGCTCCTATAGGAACTGTCTGATCAGGGTCTGCTGTTTGCTTATGAAATTTGTTAGATCTGTTTCTTTACTTTCTAAAACGGCTACAATGTTCTACCTTCTAAATTTCATTGAAACTATTTTGTCCATGACTATTCAGTAGGTACTGAAATTTGGAATAAACATAGAACAAGGGAAAAGGATAACTGGATCTTGGTCTAAGACATGTTCACATTCTATATACTTTCTCAACAGCCTGAACGAATTAAAATCAAGCAAACATTGCTGCTGACCAGAGTATAATCGATATTAACTCTTTCCCTGATCAGTGTTCATCTTAGAAATATTTACATTCGCCCTGCAACGTCCTTATATAACCTTATTCTAAAATGAAAGTTGCATTTTCCCATGAACGTTCATTTCAATACCCGATCCGTTGAAATATAAGAAATACAATGGAATATAAATATAAGAAATGAATGACGTACTCCCGGTGTTCATTAGGTTATGCAACGCATACCTTTACGAGCAAAGATTTATGTGAAGCCCTTCGGGCTTCACTAGCTTTGCTCGTAAAGCTATGCGTTGCATAACCTCATGAACACCGGGATCACGTCATTCATTTCTTAAATAATAACATCATGAATATTTATTCGCTGAAATTTTATAATGTAAATATTTCAAGAGAATTGTTAATGCTTTAACAAATACTGTAGAATCAGATCCATATCAACCAGAGCAGACCCTGATCTATAAGAGCAGTCTGATCTGGGTCTACTCTGTTTGCAAATGCATGAAAACACGTTTATATGAGGGAAAGAGTTAAAGCAAGTGAGGGTAAAATATCAATCACTGGCTGGGTCCAGCTGGATTCCAATGACCATGTCAATTAGCTGTTGTCAATCACCTTTTCTGCCAAGCTTAACTCTGTCATTCTCAAACATCTCCGGTGGTATATCATTACTATCGTCAACCCCTGTCTGGCACTGATTGATAGCCATCTCCGTAAATAGTATCCTCTGAAAACAAAGCAAAATACAGTACGTACTCTCTATACCAGGCATTCCAACGACACACAGAACAACAGATAAAGGTATACAGTAAACCCTCTCTATAATGGCCACTAAATTACATCATATATTTTGTGTTATAGGACTCGCTGCTTTCTGTTTTACTTTAATCTTGCTTTAAGCAGCCACCTGCCCTAAATACCAACTAATTAACACAATTAAGTGGCCATTATAGAGAGGTTTTATTGTAAATTCAAATACAGTAAACCCTCTCTAAACCGGACATTAAAATATTAATACTAATATGTCTTGGAGACAGGTGACAGCTAAATGCTGGGTGAAAGTCAAGCAGAAAGCTTTCTGCATGACTTTCACCCTGCATTAAGCAGCCCCCTGCCTAAAAGTATCTAGATTCTGCTCTACTAAAATTTCGGTTTAGAGAGGTTTGTAACTAGCTGGGCTGCAATTTCTCCATCAACTGTATGTTGTGACCATTCTTTAGAACTGTTTCCTAATGAGATGATTCTAAAGTCAGTAGTCCAAGACAGGGTTTGGTAGAGAAATAAAGGAACTACCATTGGTGATATTGTAATATAGGCATATTATCTTGGCGTCTGAGATATCCAGTTTTGGAGACTTTTATTAGACTAATTCTGTCTTTTTCGGACTGGTGGTTGCAACATGACAGTTATCGTGGTAGTTCTGAATCAATCCTTTACCACAGGGGGCCATTTCGTGGGTCTAGATGGTCTAAAAAGCAAAAAAAACATTGATTGGGTTGATTTAGTGTTATATTATATCGAGGGCTTGGTGTAAAACTATTGTAACTTTGTGAAGGAGTTACAATTATTTTGCACCAAACCACATTATATAATATTACACTAAATCGACCCAATCAACTTGTTTTACTTTTTAGACCATATAGACCCACGAAATGCCCCCCCTGTGGCCTTTACCACATGAACCATCATAAGTAATGACATCATCAATCTAAATTAATTAAATTTCTATTTATTGGTACATGAACATCACATTTTGGCCATGTAAGAAACTGCAGAATTAGATCATTAATATTTCACAAGCAAACAGAGCAGATGCTGATAAGACAGCTCCAACAGCAACTGTCTAATCTGGGTCTATTCGCTTTTGCAAATGTATTAAAAGGTGTATCTATTAAGTATGGGGTTAACCCTTTCCCTGTTCTGTATTTAAGCCAATTTCAATACCTAGTTAATATTCATTAACAAAATGGTTATAAAGAAATATTGAAGGTGGAACATTATAGACATTTTAGAAAGTAAAGAAACAAATCTATCAAATTCTATTAGCAAACAGAACAGGCCCTGATCAGACGGCTCCTGTAGGAAACATGTGAAAACACATTTATATGAGGGAAAGGGTTAAGCAGCCACCTACATTTACATTAACCCTTTGCTACATACTTAATACGCCTTTCTATGCCTTTGCAAACAGAGTAGACCCAGATCAGACGGCTCCTATAGGAGCCGTCTGATCAGGGTCTGCTCTGTTTGCTTATAATATACATGTAATATAAATTTGAATCTACTGTTTCTGTCATTGCTAAAATTCCCCTTGTCCCTGTGCTGTTAAACAAATGAACCTAATTAATATTCATGGTGTCATTATTTCTTACATGAATATTCATGGAGGAAAGGGTTAAGTGGATGCTGCAGAGAGGTTCATTTACATACTAGAAGTACTTTACTTGCAAGTATTGGATATATTCATCTTTATTCTTTAACTCTTTACTCCATGAATATTCGTGTAAGAAATAATGACACCACAAGTATTACCGTAATTAGATTAAATGTTATGAAAGAACATATAGACAGGAAGTTTTGGCTATGGCAGAAACTGTAGAATGTCTATATTAAATCATAAGCAAACAGAGCAGACCCTGATCAGACGGCCCCTACAGGAGTCATCTGATCTGAATATTCTGTTTGCAAAAGGGTAGAAAGGCGTATTTATGGAGTAAAGGGTACTGATCTATACCTGATTAATATTCTTTATGAAATAATTAATGCATAAAATATTGAGTAGATGCTGAGCCATCTGATCTGGGTATACATAGTATGAAAAGGCGCTAAAAGGCATGTCTTTCCCCTTCCCCTGTCCTATGTCTATTCCACATTTCAATACCTACTGAATAGACATGGACAAAATAGTTATAAACTTATAATGAAATATGTAATGAGGAACATTGTAGCCATTTTAGGAAGTAAAGAAACCAAACTATCAAATCTGATTAGGAAACAGAGCAGACCCTGATCAGACGGCTCCTATAGGAGCCGTCTGATCTTGGTCTACTCTGTTTGCAAAGAAAAAGGAGTGTAACAATTATGAAGAAAATGGGTTAAATAGCTTCAAAAGGACGGCGAGTACACCAATGTTAAAACAGTCTGGGTCATCTTGTCAACAATGACTTGGTATATTATTAGGATCTGTTCTGATCGACAAGAAGATTATAAGCTTTCTAGGAAAAGAAAGATAAGCCTATAAGAAAAAAAAACACTAGTAACCTCAGACATATTTTCTAAGTATGCTAATGAGGGAGCCTTATGATGCTGACCTACTTTGTTCTTGGAGATTAATCCTCTATCCAGAGCTGCAGATAAATGTGCGTATTCAAATACTAAAATCGTCATTTCTCAACCAAACTCTATGTTGTGACCACTCTTTAGAATCGTCTCACAGAGACGATTCTAAAGAGTGGTCACACCGTAAGGTTTGGTGGCGAAATAAAAGAGTTATTCTTGAAAATGCTTTAATTTGCGCATCTTATCTGGACCTCTGTTTACCTATTAAATATTCAGGAAAAATTTAATTACTTTATAAATATTCATTTGTATTCATATCCAGGTAAAAACTAATCACTTAATTCATGAATATTAATCAAGTGACTTTTATAGCTGAAAACAGACAAGAGAAGATTTTGCCATGATAGCCGGAAACACCACACTCATAAAATATTATTTACATTATACCAACAGAGCAAATCCTAATCAGACAGTTCCCAGAGGAGCTGATATGTGTATATTGTTTGCAAAGATGTAAATAGTTTACTGCATAAATGCACCTTCCAATGCCTTTGCAAACAGAGCAGACCAAGATAGGAGCTGTCTGATCAGGGTCTGCTCTGTTTGCTCAGATAAGGTCTGTAAATTTAAACATTTTCAACAATAGCTCCTTTATTTCTCCACCAAACCGTGTACTGTGACCACTCTTTGAGACGATTCTAAAGAGAAGTCACAGTATAGGGTTTGGTTAAAAAATGACGATTTTAGTTTTTTGGTATGTGCCTTTACGGGACTGTAGCTCTTATTATGATATAATATAGATATGATTCTACAGTTTCTGCCTGAGCCAAAAACTCCTGTGTCCATGTGCTACTATAACAATTAATCTAATTAATATTCATGACACCATTATTTCTTATATTAATATTCAAGGAGTAAAGGGATGAAAGAATAACTATGTGAACAGTCTGGATCTAGATGAGATGCCGAGTAACTCATCATCTCATAAGGTTCCAAACTGTTAGACACCTTGATTGCATTATGGTACACAAACTGATTATATCTCGAATCATTTAACCATTCTTCATAAATACGCCTTTCTACACTTTTGCAAACAGAGTAGACCTAGATGGGATGGCTCATATAGGAGTCGTCTGATCAGGATCTGCTCTGTTTGCTTATGACATAAAACAGATATGATTGTACAGTTTCTACCATGCTGAAAACTTTCTGTGTCCATATGCTATTGTTATAGTCTATCTAACATTGCAGATGTCATTATTTCCTACATGAATATTCATGGAATAAAGGGTTAAATGTAGCTATTGAAAAATCAATAAAAATAATTTGCTCAGCAGGTTAAAGGTTAACCCATGGCATTACCTCATAGGCTATTTTTAGTTCAAACCTCTTTGAATAAATCCACCAAAAAGGAGCATTTACTGGAGAAAAGGAAAATTTTAGAATTGTGTAGTTTTGAACCCATTGTGATTAATAGAGCATTTGCTCCTATGGAGCAAATGCTCTATTGATCACAATGGTTTCAAAAAGTGACTTTTACAGAGGCATAGAAAGTCGTATTTATGGAGTAAAGGGTTAATAAAAAAAAAGATTATCAGACATCAAACTGCAAATGAAAGAACAAATTTGCTGAGACTATTAAAAGGTTAGTCTGATAATGCTATATTTAATGTCTTCAAATTTCTCTAGCAGATCTATTTCTGATTAAATTAAGCAATCTAATCAGGGTTGTAGGAACACTCCTTTGAATCATAAATATACAGTGAGAGTATGGTGACAGCTTAACCCTTTCAATACTGATTTTTCAAATGGAATATTCCAAAATTCAAAATAAAAGGCCAAGCTTACCTTGAATATTTAGGGATAGTGTAATATGACAGACAGTGCAGACCCTGATGAGATGGCACCTCTAAGAGTCCTCTCATCTGGGTGTAAACTGTGTGCAATGGGTATCAGTTCCACTCTGTAATGGTTAATGCAAATTGTTCAGCTTCTTCAGCGTAGAAAAAAAACACATTTAAAATTGTCAAGAAAAAAACCCTTACATCAAATTAGTCTAAAATAAACTCTATTATGCAGAAATAATGACACCAATGAATATTGTGGTTTTTTTAACAATGGGATCATGAACGTAAACTATTTTAGCTATGGCACGGAAACTATATAATCAGATCTATGTAATTCCATCAGCAAAGAGAGAAGACCCTGATCCTGAGCAAACAGAGCAGACCCTGATCAGATGGCTTCTACATAGGCCATTTTATCTGGATCTTCTCTGTTTGCAAATGCTTAAAAATGTATCTCTATCAGGTTAAGGGCTAAAAAAGTCATAGAAATGCTCATTGTAAAGAAGTTAACTCTCTGCACGCTAAGTAATTTTTCGTCTGCAACAATTTTCGTCCGCTTCAATTCTTAAAATTAACTTTCTCTCATTTGTTTGCGAAAAATATGGCCAAGATGACAAACAGTTTGGATCCTGATGAGATGCCGCATTATGCATCTGTATCTAAACTGTTTGCATAGGTAATCACAGTTTCGCCGCTAGCGTGCAAAGAGTTAAAGAACAGTAAGGTTAATTCTTTGACATTACCTCAGTTAACACACTGGAGGCTAATACATTATTTAATCAAATGGCATGAGATTAGCACAGTAATGTACATAATAATAAAAAGATGAAATTGCTTCCAAATGGGATGAATCCCTATCTAAGCTCCTTCTTAGTAAAAAATTGGCAATAAATCCCCAACGAAAAGAAATGTGGGAAAAAAGAAATCTCACGAGCAATCAAATATAGAATCCACCAACATTCTAACTCTTTGCATGCTATCATCATTTTTTTGGTTACAAATGCAAACAATTTACATTATTATCTCTAATAAATTGATTAATACATTTTTTTTCAAAATACAGGTGGTACCTTAATTAATGTAGACTGAAAGGAATGCAGAAAGCTCCTCTATGAGCTTTCTGCATTGCTTTCATTCTGCATTCAGAAAACTACCTGTACAGAAAATGCAAGAAACATCTTGCAGTGTTTAATCATTAGAGACAATCTGGTAGATCAGTTGAATCAATGAATAACTTAGCTTCTTATCAGGATCCAACCTGTTTGACACATCAAATATATACATTCGAGGAAAAATGGAAGAACAATTAATTTTGAACTATAGCAGAGCTCCAGATAAGATGTGTCAATTAAAAACATTTTAAGGAATAACTACTTTATTTCTCCACCAAACTCTATAATGTGACCACTCTTTAGAATCGTCTTGAAGAGACGATTCTAAAGAGTGGTCACAGTATAGGGTTTGGGGAGAAATGGCGAATTTTTTATCTGTAGTTCTTATAATATATATAGCACATTTTGTAGATGATGATTACACAACATAGAAAGGGTTTAAAAATGTATTAGATTGTTAGAATCAGTGCAAGAACTGTTTGTCTACAGGACACATTTTCATCAACTTCAATTTCTTTATAAACAGATAAACAGAGTGTCACACAGTTTGGATCCTGATAAGATTCCAAATTACTTGATGCCTCATCTGGATCCAAACTGTCTGCATATGATACTGCAGATGGCACTGAGGATGTTAAAGGCAAGGTATAAAAGAAATCAAACAATACACACACAAGGTATCTTTTTCTATCAATTTCTTATCAAGACATATAAAGAACATACGTATATCAATGGAGGATCCTAGGATTTATAGCTTGTCAAAGAGCTTTATTTACTGAAATTATTGTATGTGATTTGAATATATATTGCATAATAGCATTGACCTTTTCAGTATTCTCTGATGATTTTCATTCACATTCTGTCTGATTGATGGCACACGTTGTGATTACATTGATGAATTGAATGGAAAATGCCAATACTTAAACGGTGGCACATTGTACCGAAGCTCAACATGGCCCAACATCATTTAACGATAATGTTCATTAATCCATTCCCTCATATTGATACCTTTGTACCTCTGTAAAAGTTATTTCTTGAAACCATAGTGCTAAATGGAGCTCTATCTATCACGATTGTTTCAAAACTGCACAATTCTAAAATGTTCCTTCATTCTAGTAAATGCTCCTTTTCAGTAGATTAATTCAAAGAGTTTTGAGTCTAAAAATAACCTTTGAGGGAATCGACTAAGGCTTAAATCTATTAGAAGAATTTAAATAAAAGCAGCGCAGACTCTTATCATAGGGATCCATTAAACTGATGGTCCTATCTTTTTTCCAATGCAGATTCATCCAAATTAGTACAATATCCAGTCACAACTATACCATGATGTATTATGTCAACCCGCAGACCAGAAATGTTTCTGGAAAAAAGATACTAGAAACTTGTATGCTTGGTGTTAGGACAATGCAAGGACACATTTGGCAATAGATCATATTACATGTATAAATAATTGCTTAGAATGCAGAGTTGCTAAATCTTGGCAGGACTCAAAGTTGACAACAAAGCACAGCAACAGATAAATGTGCGACTACTCAGATACTGAAATCGTCATTTTTCCACCAAACAATGTGTGGTGACCACTCTTTAGAATCGTCTCTAAGAGACGATTCTAAAGAGTGGTCACAACATAGGGTTTAGCCCTTTTGCCGCCGAAGTCGCATAAATGCACCACGACAAATAGTGCAGTCCCAGATCAGATGCCGCATTTCAAGGCGGCGTCTGATCAGGGACTTCATTTTTTGTCTCATTCTCTTTTTCTATATATGTGCTTTATTCTTTTGAAATTTGCATTTATTTATCTCATTTCCTTAATGTATCGAATGATTTAACAAAATTTGTATTGTAGACGACAATTAGAAATTTGGCGCCGAAAGGGTTAGTGGAGAAATAAAGGAGTAAATGTTTTTGTTTAGGCATCTTATCTGGAGCTCCGCATCAAAGGAAGAGTATGTTCATTCGTTAGTAAGCTGAAAAAGATTGTTCACATACCAGATGGTTGATATCATTTAAGATCAGTGGAAGCTGGACCAGGCCCCATAATGTGTAGGTTCTGAAAAACATACATAACAGCCATTTGAAGGAAGGGAACCAGTGTACTGGTACTTAGCAAACTATGTATGGACCCAGCTCAGTGGGTTTTTACAGGAAACCACTGGACAGGGTCTGCACAGTTTGTCATTCAAAATCCTCTAATAAATATAAATCTTTACTTCAGGAATATTCGTGTAAGAAATAATGATGTCATGAATATTTATTAGCTATATATATGTCTTTAATGACATATTTACAGAGGATATTTTGGTATTGGTAGAAACTCATATTAGAGTCACATCTAATTACAAATTCATTAGCAGACAGAGCAGACCCTGATCAGACAGCTCCTGCAGGAGCTGTCTGATCTGGGTCTACTCTGTTTGCAGAGGCGTAGAAAGGTGTATAAATGCAGTAAAAGGGATAAGCATTTCATACTGTATAGACTCTTTATAGATAAACATTTATCGGCGATTCAACTTTAAATATTCGGTATTCAAAGAGTACAGGAAGTAATTTTTCAGTATTCAAAGAGTATGCGAAGTTATTTTTCATCTGTAACAATTGTAGTCTGCTTCAGGTCTTTAAAAATATAGTCACTTCTCTCATTTCTTTGCCAAAATGTGATCAAAGTGTCAAACAGTTTGGATGCGGATGAGACAACGTATTATGCGGATTCTTATCTAGATCCAAACTGTCTGCATAGGTTACATCATGATTTCGCCGCTAGCATGCAAAGAGTTAATAAACATAAGCAAGGCAAGTGCAAAAGAATAACTTAGTCTACATTACAAGTGACTTGACAAGGGCCAATCACTGCCAACAGTATTATATATTATTACTAGACAACTCCTTGAGTGGTCTGCTTTAGTCTGCAGCTAGTGAAAAATTTGTACATTTAAAACTCTCTATAACGGCCACTAAATTGTGTTAATTAGTTGGTATTTAGGGCAGGTGGCTGCTTTAAGCAAGGTGAAAGTAAAACAGAATGCTCCTATAGGAGCGTTCTGTTTTACTTTCACCTTGCTTTAAGCAACCACCTGCCGTTTACTCAAAATACTTGATGTAATTTAGTGGCCGTTATACAGAGGTTTTACTGTTGCATTTCCAATCAGTTTAGATCCAGATGAGATACACAGCAACTTGTCTTCTCATCAGGATCCAACTTTGTGGTACTATGATGATTTCTTTTCTGTCCAAGAGAAAAATAAATCATCAACAAGAGCACCGCAAGACGGGGCAATATACGCCCGAAGGCTGTTCTATAAAATTATGTTGAAAAATAAAGGAGGAGTTAGTTGCACAAGAAATTGCTACCCGAAACTATCAAAGGGCAATAACTCCAGAATGAAAAATGATATGAGAGTTATCTCACTGATATGCACAACTACACATCAATATCTATCATTCCTGAAAGTTTGAAGAAATTATGTTGAAAAATAAAGGAGGAGTTAGTTGCACAAGAAATTGCTACCCGAAACTATCAAAGGGCAATAACTCCAGAATGAAAAATGATATGAGAGTTATCTCACTGATATGCACAACTACACATCAGTATCTATCATTCCTGAAAGTTTGAAGAAATTATGTTGAAAAATAAAGGAGGAGTTAGTTGCACAAGAAATTGCTACCCGAAACTATCAAAGGGCAATAACTCCAGAATGAAAAATGATATGAGAGTTATCTCACTGATATGCACAACTACACATCAGTATCTATCATTCCTGAAAGTTTGAAGAAATTATGTTGAAAAATAAAGGAGGAGTTAGTTGCACAAGAAATTGCTAACGGACGGACGGACAGACGGACGGACAGACGTGCTAACAAATGGGTAGTTGTGTGACTTTTTCCTTTGATCTTTTCTTGTGGGACTAGTCCCACAAGAAAAACTATTTTTGGCTCTAACTTTGGAAAAGAATGATCTGGAAGCTAACCCTAACCCTAACCCTATGTCCCACAACTGGCCAGGTTAATGTCACAAGAAATGGCCAGGTTAATGTCACAAGAGATGGCCAGGTTAATGATTTTACTTGTGCGACTAGTTAGAAAAAGTCACACAACTACCCATTGGTGAGTGCGGACAGACGGACAGACGGACGGACGACATGCGCCATACCATAATACGTCCCTTCGAGCGTATAAAAAAGTAACCCTTTCCCTCATATAAATGCATTTTCACACATTTGCAAACAGAGTAGACCCAGATAAGACGGTTCCTATAGGAGCCGTCTGATCAGGGTCTGCTCTGTTTGCTAATGGAATTAGATAGAATTCTTTAGTTTCTAAAATGGCTACAAATGTAGTAGGTATTAAAATTTGTAATAAACATAGAACAGGGAAAGGGTTAACGTGATAATGAGGCAGACAAAGCACTTAACATGCAAACAGCAAACACAGTGCACAAAATGTTATATTTAAGGTTTATTAAATGGAAGTCTGGCAGTGCATACAGAATGGCATGATTTAATTTGACAGATATTGCACTCCTTCTAATCCCACCTACATTAATAGAATACACAAGCCTCAAAGCTGTATCTAATATTTTTAATCTTTATCTGTTCTATATATTTTGTCCAAATTGCAATACCTACTTAATATTCATGGAATGAAAAAATAGTTAAAATGAAATATGGAAGGTGGAAAATTGATGCCATTTTAAAAAGTAAAGACTAAAAATAGCATACGAGGGAATGGGTTAACCCTTTCAATGCCAATTTTTCAAATGGACTATTCAAATATTCAACAGTCAAGTTTACCATGAATGTTTATGCATTTTGTTTTCTTCAGATAATTGAAACATTGTCAAACAGTGTAGACCCTGATGAGAGAGGTCCACTAAGATTCCTCTCAACATGGTCTGCACTGTTTGCGAAGGACATTAACTGATTCCTGCATATTGACGCTTCTGGTAAAGTTACTTTTTGATACCACTTCGATAAATACCGGTATAGCATTTGCTCCATTGGAGCAAATTTAAATGCTCTATTTATCACAATGGTTTCAAAACTACATAATTCTAAAATTGTCCTTTTCTTTAGTACATGCTCCTTTTCCATGATTTATTCAAAGAGGGTGCATGGGTATAAAAATAGCCTATGAAGGAAAGGGTTAATAACTCATTTCTCTCACTGAAATGATTAATTGTTTATTTCATATATTCTTGAATGACATAAAGGCATTAATTATCAATGAAAAAGTGACTAAACATAAAGTAATAATGCTCATTTATCATTCTCTTGTCAATAAATATCACTATAGCATTATCATCTTGTTAAATCTGAAAACGCATAATTATATCTACATGTACAATGCAGAATTTTTCAAATGGGCTTAAATTTAAACTGGTCAAGCTTACAGTGACTTTTGGGGGATTTTTCTAAAGAAAAGTATAACATGACAAACAGTGCAGACCCTGATGAGAGGGCTCCTCCTCTATGAGCCCTCTAATCTCGGTCTACACTGTACTGTTTGCAAAGGCCAATAGGGACTCATTTCCCACATTGTAAAGGTTAAATATTTCCCTGCCAAATATTCTCATCTATAAAACGTATTGTCTTCTCTAATGCTAATTTTTCTTTGTTGTTTTTTAACCCTTACAGTGCAGGACACGAGTCGCTAATGTCCTTGACAAACAGTGTAGACCGAGATCAGAGGGCTCCTAGAGGAGCCCTCTCATCAGGGTCTGCACTGTTTGTCATATTACACTTTTCTTTAGAAAAATCCCTGATTATTCACCATAAACTTGACCTGTTTGAATTTGGAATAGTCCATTTGAAAATTCAGCGTTGTAAGGGTTAACGCTCAATTTCTCAGAGTGGAATATCCCGTCGGTGTTTAACTATAGAGTCAACTCAGTATGAAAAGGCTTTAACATGTCTAGAGGAATTTGAATGATAAACGGTACAGACCCTGATCAGATGGCTAGGAATGGTTTGGTTTTGTTTTTATCACGTTTTACATCGTTTTAACAGTATTTCAGTCATATCACGACCTTCAGTTAATTACAGGGGGAGGAAGACATCAAGAGGTTCCTCTGTGCACGGAACAAATTGCATTGTTTCATGCACAGAAGAACATCCAAGTAGAACCATCGACCTACTGCAAGCCAGCTGGAAGGCTGGCTAGGAATGGCTCTACACTGTTTACGAAAGACAATGCATGTGTAGGCTGTAATTGAAGGGTTAAAAAACGCAATCTGAACTGCTTGCAAAAGCTATCACAGATTAGCAATAGGCAGTGAAAGAATTAACCTGCAACAAGCAAAATATGCGGAAACTGCATTAAAGCCGGAATTTTTTGTGTTGACCTTGACCCAATTATATGTATCCTCGTATCAACTGAAAGGCCTTCACCCAAGCTATCTGCATTCCAAATAAAAATTGTCTAGCCCATGTAGTTCAGAGCAGACCCTGATCAGATAGCTCCTAGCTAGAGGAGCCCTAATCTGGGTCTACTCTGTTTGCAATGGCATATTTTTGGAATAAAGGGTTAACCCTTTATCTTTGCAAACAGAGTAAATCCAGATCAGACAGCTCCTGTAGGAGCCTTCTAATCCTGGTCTGCTTTGTTTGCCTATAAAATAACATAACAATAGCACTACACTTTTGTCTAAGGTAAAAAATACCCTGTTTCAAACTGCTGTTATAAAAACCATCTAGCTAAACCTTTCCCTGTTGAATATTCATGTAAGAAATAATGACATCATGAATATTCATTAGCTGAATTTTTATAATTGCATAATTATGAACACAAGGGGTTTTGGTATTGGTAGAAACATGATGACTCCAATATAATTTCGTAAGCAAAAGTCTAGCTCTTGTATGAGCCATCTGATATAGGTCCACTCTCAGTTTCGAAGGTGTGAAAAGCGTTTGTATGAGGGAAAGTGTTTATGTTTATAATAGTCACTATTTCTTACATGAATATTCATGAGGTAAAGGGTTACCAAAAAGGTGGAGATAGGAGACCGAATGTCCTAATATTCAGAAAAAAATCAGTATGTCCTAGTTTGTATTTCTTATCTCCTACTCAAACCAATACCAGAAGAGATAATAACTGAGAAAACAATTTACTTATTTCCTTCATTTTCTGATATTTCATTAACTTTTTCATCAGTGAAATGATTGTGATCTCTTCCCCTCATCAATCACTGACAAATGTTGTCAAAAGAGTTATCATCTGATGTAAGATCAGTCTGAAACAGTTTTGGGGCCGAACGTACGATACTATTTTGAAATACAATCAATCACAATTCTCCTAAATATTTCAGTGTCTTTTGTAGTATGTATACAGTAGAGCCTATCTTAAGTGACCATCAAAAGTAGGTCTAATTATGGGTATTTAAGGCAGGTGGTAGCTTAATGCAAGTCAAAAGTAATACAGAAAGCTCCTATAGGAGCTTTCTGTATTACTTTTGCCCTGAATTAAGCAACCATCTGCTTTGTAAGACTCATATATGTTGAATAAATGAATGGTTGCTGAAGACAGGTTATACTGTGCTTCTCAAGAAAAGTCAAGCCTCTATCACCAAGTTTTAATGACAATCTATCCCCATAGTTCTCAACCTTTCCAGCAACACTTGAAAAGGCTACAAGAAATGTCTATAAATGGATTCTTAATAATGTTATTAAATGTCTTTTGTTGAGTATGTAATTTACAGAATGGAAAGTGGTTTGCTTGAGGATTCAGTGTGTGGACCAGTCGCGAACAGTTATAGCAATCACTCAACTCTGCAACTGAAATCAGCCCAGCTTTTATTCCAGAGATTTTTTGAAACTTTTTGCTATTAAAAGCCCTAAAAGGAAAATTAGTTCTGCTTCAATAGCTAGGAGCCATGTTTTTTTATTTAACAAATTGCAATTGTTTAAATAAATAATGTAGTGGGTCAGTCACCAAAGTGACATACCTGCAAAAATTATAATGAAATACACAAATCTGTTTCAGAGAAGAAGAGATTTAAAATTTTCACTATGGTATGTAAGGTGACAATATTCTTTAATCCTTTCCCTGTCCTGTATTTAGGCCAAACTTCAATACCTACTGAATATTATAATATTATAAAGAAATATGGAAGGTGGAACATTGTAGATATTTTAGAAGCAAAGAAACAGATCTGTCAAATTCTATTAGCAAACAGAGCAGACCCTGATCAGATGGCTCCTCTAGGAGCCATATGATCTGGGTCTACTCTGTTTGTAAAAGTGTGAAAACACGTTTATGTGAGGGAAAGGGTTAACCCATTCCCGCATATTGACGCTGTTTGACGCTTCTGTAAAAGTCACTTTATGAAACCATTGTGATAAATAGAGCATTTGCTCCACAGGAGCAAATTCTCTATTTATCACAATGGTTTCAAAACTACACAATTCTGAAAATTTCCATTTCCCTAGTTAATGCTTATTTTTGAAAAATTTAATGAAATAGGTTGGATCTAAAAATAGCCTAAGTGGGAATGGGTTGATGTCAATTTTGGTAAAGAGTCAATCACCTAAGAATCATGTCTGCCTAATTACACTGAAATCTACCATATCATTTCAGACAAGAATATTGCCAAAGTTTTTTCCTTTTGGTTGCCATTGCAGTTCTACACTGACTTCAACTTTTTGAACAAAATAAAAAGAAAACCTCAAATGAAAAAAAAGTCCATTTCTGTGTGACAAGTTTGATGACAATTGGCTTGGGTGCTGGTTTACCCTTTCCCTCATATACATGTACATGTATATACGCCTTTTCGATGCATTTGCAAACAGAGTAGACCTAGATCAGACAGCTCCTTTAGAGGAGCTGTCTGATCAGGGTTTGCTCTGTTTTCTAAAGAAAATTTATAGATCTATTTCTTAACTTTCTAACATAGCTACAATGTTCCACCTACCATATTTCGTTATAACTGTTTTGTCCCTGAATATTCAGTAGGTACTGAAATTTGGACTAAATAGAGAACAGGGAAAGGGTCAAAGAAAATAAATAAGGCTACTTGGAAAATAAAACTTTAAACCTTTACTCCATAAATACGCCTTGGTAAGCCTTTGTAAGGAGAGACTATCACTTTAAAGATCAGATCTACACCATGTTTTAATGGTCACTTAACCTTTAGCCTGCTGAGCAGAATTTGTTTGTAGAAAACGTCATCGATTTCAGTTGTCATGGTTCATTTATCTTGCATTTCTTTTCAACAGCATGGTCAGAGTATCAAACAGTTTGGATTCTGATGAGACGCCGAGTTACTCGGCATCTCATCTGGATCCAAACTGTTTGCAAAGGTAATCACTCATCCACCCGCAGCAGGCTAAAGGTTAAAGTTATATAAATCAAGTAACATCAGAAGTTGTCTACCTATCCATACCATGAAAATAATGCTGACTTTGCAGTGGTATAAATTTATTCAGCTAATTTTATTACCAATAACTGAATTATGCCAAATCCCTAGACAGATGCTATTTAAGAGATGGAAATCAACAGTCATGTCTGGCAAAGTTCCGATTCAGTTTCAGTACAATCCTTAGACTATTATTAAATAGATTATCACATAAAAAAGGTAACACAACAGGTCAGTCTAAAGTTAACCCTTTCCACCATAAATACACCTTTCTACGCCTCTGTAATAAACCCTTCTTGAAACCATTGTGATAAATAGAGCATTTGCTCCTTTGGAGCAAATGCTCCATTTTTCACAATGCTTTCAAACTACAAACCTCTAAAATTTCACTTTTCTCTAGTAAATGCTTCTTTTGGGCAGATTCATTCAAAGAGGATGGGTCTAAAAATAGCCTATGGGTAAAACAAGGGCACAGCATGCGGGTGCCAACACCTTTCTGTTCAATAGTAGTCTTTGTGATGGTAAACGAGTGTGTGAAAATGCACAAATAGTAAAGACGCAATAGACAATGCTAAAGTTTCCTAATGACAACGATGACAATGCAGACAATTGAGTTGCAACAAAAGCTTGTATTATTTTTTTGAAAAAAACAAAACAACAACAGAAGAGCTAAAAACAGGTAAGAGAACTACTATTGTGTAATAGTTCACCCACATGTACATCAAAATTAGTACATTCACGATTTTGACCGTTTCCTGTGAATGGTGGACGTGTTTGAAACAACTCCTTCCTTACAATGCTTGTTAGCACCAAGTTAGTTTCACATCACAAAGATTCAGATCCAGAAGTCATTTACAAAAATATGAGAAGAATACAATTTTAACCATTTCCCTATAGTGACAATTGATATCAGAAACAAGAGCGTTCAAAGGAACACATGTGCCACCTGATGTGAGAAGTGTTACAATAATAAAAAAAAGAATGTGATGGACAGACACATGGACAGACAGATAACAGAAAAGTGATCCCTAAATGACACACTGCCTCTCGGCAGGTGACATAAAAATGACATCATGACTATATATTAGCTGAGCTTTAATTATAGTAGATGCACACAGGAGTTTGGTATGGTATGTACACTTGGAATCTTTGGTATTGGTAGAAACTGTAGAGTCTGATCTATTATAAAGAAGAAAATAGAGCAGACCCTGATCATAGTGCTCCTAAAGAAGCCATCTCACCTGGATCCTACTCTGTTTGAAAAAGCGTGAGGAAGCATTTATATGAGGGAAAGGGCTAACTCTTACCTCCATAAATACGCCTTTGCAAACAGAGAAGACCCAGATCAGATGGCTCCTATAGGAGCCATCTGATCAAGGTCTGCTCTGTTTGCTTATGATATAATATACATGTGTAGATATGATTCTGCAGTTTCTTCCATGGCCAAATATGTCTGTGTCCATGTGCTATTGTAATCTAATTAATATTCATGACATCACTGATTATATCTTACACGAATATTCATGGAGGAAAGGGGTAAGACAGCTTCTACTGTAACTGCAGACAATATGCTTACACTGGATAAAATGACTATAATCAAAGTTGCATTCAATCAAGATCCTAATAAGATATAAATTATTGTCTGACAACCCAGACATATTAGTTCATACAGCAGTCTATCAATGATTGGCAAATATAGCCTGTATAATTAACCCTTCCCTTGTTCAATATTCATGTGAGAAATAATGACACCATGAATGCTTATCAGCTTTATAAGTTTTATACTGACATTAACTTTTCAAGAGAAATGTGTACTTTAGCAATAACTGCAGAATCAAATTTATATCAGGTAAAGAGCAACCAGAGCAGACCCTGATCATATAGGAGCCCTCTGATCAGGATCAACCCTGTGTGAAAATGTGTGAACAAGTATTTATATAAGGGAAAGGGTTGAGTACATTTCTTAGTATTTCTAAATCAGCATTGCCCATGCATAATAACAGCCGATACTTCAACCGAGAACTAGCTCACAGGGTAATTACAGCAAAATCTGTCTACAGCAATCATCCAAAAATAAGTCTTATTCTGGGGTTTTACGGTAGGCAGTAGCTTAATTCAGGACAAAAGTTATGCAGAAAGCTCCTCTGGGAGCTTTCTGCATTACCTCTGTCCTGCATTAACCCTTTCCTCCATAACTACACCTTTGTATGCATTTGCAAACAGAGTAGACACTCCTATAGGAGCTATCTGATCTGAGTCTACTCTATTTGCAAAGGCGTAGAAAGGCATATATATGGAGTAAATGGTTAAAGAATATTGTCTTCTTACATACCATTGTGAAAATTTTAGATATCTTCTCTGAAATAGATGGGTGTATTCAGTATATTGTTTGATTATAGACTTATAAAGATTATAGACTTATAAAGATCTGATTCTAGTTTTTGCTTTTGATAAAAAAAAAGATGTATTGATATGTCATTTTAAAAATTCATCTATTTAATTAATATTCATGAATTTATAATTTTTTACATGAAATTATTCATGAAGTAGAGGGTTAAGCAACCACCTGCAACAGACCTCCACCTTTTATCCATTATCTGGTCCTTATCACAGGGGATCGTCACAATGAAGTATGAACCTCAACAGAAAAAATAAATGTATGAATACTAGATATATATATATTTTTTGTGACCGTCCCCTGTGGTCCTTATAGGTAGGTTCTACTGTACTAGTAATTCTAACCATTTACTCCATGAATATTTATGGAAGAAATGAATATTTATTAGATTAATTATTATAACAGGGTTATTTGACCATGGCAGAAACTGTAAAATCATATCTATATTATATCATAAGCAAACAGAGCTGACAGTGATCTATTCTGTTTGCAAAGGCATAGAAATGTGTATTTATATATATCAAGTATAACTTCTTCATTTCTCCACCAAGCACTATGTTGTGACCACTCTTTAGAATCGCCTCAAAGAGACGATTCCAAAGAGTGGTCACAACATAGGGTTTGGTGGAGAAATGACGATTTTCATATTTGAGTATGCACCATTATATGTAGCTATGTGCATTATAGTTATACAGTGAAGTGAAAAAATATTTCTTATTACATCATGGTACATTAACCTTTTACTTTATGAATATTCATGTAAGATATTAACGACATCATGAATATTCATTAGCTGAATTTTTTTAAGACACACTTTGCATGGGATTTTTTTGCATTGACGCAAACTGTAGAATCAAATCTATATCATATCATAAGCAAACAGAGCAGACCCTGATCAGACGGCTCCTATAGGTTTGCAAATGTGTGTGATAAGGTGTTTATATGAGGTAAAGGATTAAACATTTTACTTCATGGATATATAATGACATCATGAAGATTCATTATTTTGTAATGGTCTATGAACACAGGAATGTTGTCCATGCAAGATACTACAGAATCCAATTTCATTTCATTTCATCAGCAAACAGAGAAAATCCTGACCAGGCAATTCCTACAGGAGTCATCTGATCTGAGCCTACACTGTTTGCAAAGGCATTAACCCTTTCCTCCATATATATGCCTTTCTACGCCTTTGCAAACAGAGTAGACCCAGATCAGGGTCGGCTCTGTTTGCTTATGATATACAGTAAAACTTCTCTATAACGACCACTAAATTGTGTTAATTAGTTGGAATTTAGAGCAGGTGGCTGTTTAAAGCAAGGTGAAAGTAAAACAGAGCGTTCTGTTTTACTTTCACCTTGCTTTAAGCAGCAACCTGCCTATGACACAAAATACTTGATGTAATTTAGTGGTCGTTATAGAGAGGTTTTACTGTAATACAAATATAATTCTGCAGTTTCTGTCAAGGCCAGAAGTTACTGTGTCCATGTGCTATATAACAAATTAATCTTATTAATATTCATGATGTCATTATTTCTTACATGAATATTCATGAAGTTAAGGGTTTTAAAAGACATGCATATGGACTAAAGGGATAAACAAACAAAATTAAAATGGCCAGACAGTTATTAGATGACATCAAGTGGGTGGCCATATCAAGCAAGGATCATATTGAAACTAGAAACCTGTCTGTCATTATTTATACTCAGACAAGAATTATTCTGCATTCTGATATGTTTCTCATCTTCAGTATTTGTATAACCCTTTCTCTTCACACATCGGTAATCAGAGTAGACAGAGATCAGATGGCTCTTTTAGGAGTCATCTGATAAGGGTCTGCTCTGTTTGCTTTTGACATGATAAAGAACTAATTATTCAGTTTTTGTCAAAGCAAAAAAAAACATGAAAAGTTTACATTATGAAAACTGAGCAAATAAATATTCAGGTAGTCAATATTTCTTACATAATGAACAGAAATAAACCTAATTTGCTCAATTTGAAACACTATGCCCCCCAATATGACCTTTGATTTTAATGTATAACCTTGACATTAATAAATCATCCCTAAAATGTTCACTTCCATAAGTTGAACATGCATGCCAAGTTTGACATATGCATGTGCAATGGCGAAAAATGTATTGCCATCTTTAAAGTTGGGGCCAAACCAACCAATGAACAATAGTTCATTATGAAAAATCAGTTTATTAATATTCATGATGCAATTATCTCTTGCCTGAATATTCATGGAGTAAAATGTTAACACATTCCTTCGTATTGACACCTCAGTAAAAGGCACTGTGTGAACACTGTGATTAATAGAGCATTAATTTTTCTCCATATTTGCAAATGCTCTATGTATCATACAGTAAAACCTCTCTATAACGACCACTAAATTACATCAAGTATTTTGTATGAAAGGCAGGTGGATGCTTAAAGCAAGGTCAAAGTAAACCAGAACGCTCCATTAGGAGTGTTCCGGTTTATTTTCATCTTGCTTTAAACAACCTTTAAGCACCTGCCCTAAATACCAACTTATTAACACAATTTAGTGGTCATTATAGAGAGATTTTACTGTAATTGTTTCAAAACTACATCATTCTAAAACTTTCCTTTTTTTCTTTTTTTTTTTAGTAAATGTTCTTTTTCGGTAGCTTTGTTCAAAGAGATTGCGTGTGTAAAAATAGCCTATGAGGGGAATGGTATAAAATTTCAGATGACAAAGCAAAAGACCTACCCTGAGGAGTCTCCTGAGGAAAAGTTTGGATTCTGCAGGCTGGTAATTACCTCTAAGAAGTCCTTTGGGGCATACACTGGCCTGATCTGGCTGAGATCTAAAATCATAAACTTCTATATGGTAAACAGTGCAGCTGCACCAAGACTAAGGGAACACTGTTAACCCTTTCCCTCATATTGACGACTTTTTATGACTCTGTAAAAGTCATTTTGTGAAAATATTGTGATAAATAGAGCATTTGCTCCTTTAGGAGCAAATGCTCTATTTATCACAATGGTTTCAAACTACAAAATTCTAAATTTTTCCTTTTCTCTAGTTAATGCTCCTTTTTGGTAGATTTATTCGAAGAGGTTGTATCTAAAAATAGCCTATGAGGTACATGTAATGCGTTAACAGTACATATCCTGAACTAAAGTTGTCATAGAAACAGTTTCTGTCCAGGAGTATCCCTGTCTATTGCTACATTTCTCCTATGACAGCTGCAAACTTCACTAGCTTATAAGATGTCATATTTTAAATGTTTGTATGCAAATTAATTGTCATCCACAACATCATTCTGCCATGTGCTACAATAGTTTAACCCATTCCCTCATAGGCTATTTTTAGACCCAACCTCTTTGAATAAATCTAATGAAAAGGATCAATTATTTGAGAAAAGGTAAATTTTTAGAATTGTGTAGTTTTGAAACCATTGCGATAAATAGAGCATTTGCTCCTATGGAGCAAATGCTCTATTTATCACAATGGTTTCAGAAAGTGACTTTTATAGAAGCATCAAAAGGCGTCAATATGAGGGAATGGGTTAAAGTGGATTTTCTCCAATTGTATTTCAAAACAACCAATGTCAAAGTGCAAACAAGTTGTATCCTGATGTGCCAGTCAGTTAACCGTTTATTCCATGAATATTTATGTAAGAAATAATGACATCATAAATATGAATTTGATTATTTTTTATAATAAGACTTGGATACAGGAGTTTTTGGCCATGGCAAAAACTGTAGAACTGTCTGATCAGGAGCCGGCTCATCAGGTCTGCTTTGTTTGCTTATGAGATATATATATATATATATATATATATATATATATATATATAATTACGAATCCGACCTTCGGGGATCATGCTATAAAATGCAACCTTTAGGCGACATGATGATATGTTTTGAATACAAGCATTTTTTTGCACTTTAAGTACTTTTCTGGTTGAATTGTCAGTTAATTATCAATTCGAGTAAACTTTTTTACCAGTTTATTGGATAATAAAAGATATACACAATTTCGGTGTCGCCTAAAGGTAAATGACTACCTTGTTCATGTAAAGGTACGATCTTTGATGCACATTTGATATATGTCGCCCAAGTATTGTAAATATGTCGCCTAAAGGTTCATTGATGCATATTAAATATATTATGTCGCCCAAGTATTATATAGCTTAAGTAATCTAATTATGTAGATAAAAATGCAATGATTTGTTTTATAGACTTTTCCCTTTAATATTGCACTTTCATTTCAAGAATGACAAATAAGGAAGATACAACGTTAGTACTAGACTGACCAATAGATATTTGTTGGGTTAACAATGGTTGACACCTTGATATAGCAACCGATAAAACGTGATGACTGGTAGCGATTTCTTTAGGATCTATCCTATAATAAGTCCTAAAATACACCTTTCAAGCATCTCGTGAAAATGAATTTTCACTTTGTAGTATTTCGTTTGTTAGGATACGGCACACTCACTTCGAATCCAGATGTAAACAAAATTTAGATTATATATTGAGAGGGGAAATAAAACATTGATTATATTCTTTAACGTACTCTCACACGTAATTACTGTTGTTGTTGTTTTTTTCGAATCAGAAACTACCGAATCTATAACAATACATTCGATTTCTATGTGGTATTCATTTACGAAAAATTGTTTACTCCTTTTTAGCTCACCAGAGCACTTTTGTGCTCAGGGTTAGCTTTTGTGATCACTTGATGTCCGTCGTCCGTCGTCATGCGTCGTCCGTCGTCCGTCGTCCGTCGTCGGGCGTCAACAATTTGAACCTTTAAAAATCTTCTCCTCTGAATCTACAGGGTTCTCAGCTTTCATCTTTGGTACATAGCACCATCTTTAGGTCCTCTACAAAAGTTATATAAATTTTGCTCCTGGGGTTAAAATTGGCCCCGCCCCAGGGGTGCCTTGTTTTCTATTGAAATATATAGTAAAACTTTGAAAATCTTCTCCTCTGAAACTGGAAGGTTCTCAGCTTTCATATTTGGCACATAGCATCATGTTCAGGTCCTCTATAAAAAGTTATAAAAATTATGCCCCTGGGGTCAAAATTGGCCCCGCCCCAGGGGTAGCCAGTTTTGAATAGAAACATAAAGTGACAACTTTGAAAATCTTCTCCTCTGAATCTACAGGGTTCTCAACTTTCATATTTGGCACATAGCATCATGTTCAGGTCCTCTACAAAAGTTATATAAATTATGCCCCTGGGGTCAAAATTGGCCCCGCCCCAGGGGTAGCCAGTTTTGAATAGAAACATATAGTGACAACTTTGAAAATCTTTTCTTCTGAATCTACAGGGTTCTCAACTTTCATATTTGGCACATTATTAGTTATACAGTTCTTTCCCAGGGTACATGACGATTTATTCCCGGCTGAGGAAAATCATGTTGCCCGAGCCGTTAGGCGAGGGTTACATGATTTTACCAGCCGGGAATAAATCGTCATGTACCCTGGGAAAGAACTGTATAACGAATTTATTATACTGCAAAGTTTTACGGTTCGGATAATTTATATAAATCCATTTTTGCATGTTGAATCACTAAACACGCTAATTCCCCTAAAAGCGCCCCAATACATTTATTTCTACCCGAAGGTATCCGAAGTGTTCTGTATTGTATTTCATCGGCGTTCGTGTTATTATAGATGGCAGGACGATATAATAACTCCTCTAAAAACTGTTTTATTGGTGATTTCAAACAATGGTATTTTTTAATTCATTTCTGCATTGTTTTCTTTACGTATCAATAGTTGTCTATTATGAATTTTGCTATTGTTTAGCCGAGTCGAGAAGTCGGTCTTTTGGTTTCTGACCATAATATGTGGGGCCTGCCATGGGGAATTTCTATGTACCCTGTCAGCTCACAGGGTACATGGACTCATGTACACGGCTAGTTAACCAATCAGAAGTGAGGATTTTACTTTGCAGTATAATAAAGCATCATGTTCAGGTCTTCTACAAATTTTATATAAATAATGCCCCTTGGGTCAAAATTGGCCCCGCCCCAGGGGTGGTCAGTTTTCAATAGAAACATATAGTGAAACTTTGAAAATCTTCTCCTCTGAAATTGGAGGGTTCTCAGCTTTCATATTTGGCGCATCATGTTCAGGTCCTCTACAATTATTTTTTATAAATTGTGCCCCTGGGGTCAAAATTGGCCCCGTCCTAGGCATAGCCAGTTTTCAATAGAAATATATGGTAAAACTTTGAATATATTCTTCTCTGAAACTGAAAGGTTCTCAACTTTCATATTTGGCACATAGCATCATGTTCAGGTCCTCTACAAAAGTTATATATATTATGCCCCTGGGGTCAAAATTGGCCCCGCCCCAGGGGTAGCCAGTTTTGAATAGAAACATATAGTGACAACTTTGAAAATCTTTTCTTCTGAATCTACAGGGTTCTCAACTTTCATATTTGGCACATAGCATCATGTTCAGGTCCTCTACAAATTTTATATAAATAATGCCCCTTGGGTCAAAATTGGCCCCGCTCCAGGGGTGGTCAGTTTTCAAAAGAAACATATAGTGAAACTTTGAAAATCTTCTCCTCTGAAATTGGAGGGTTCTCAGCTTTCATATTTGGCGCATCATGTTCAGGTCCTCTAGAATTATTTTTTTATAAATTATGCCCCTGGGGTCAAAATTGGCCCCGCCCTAGGCATAGCCAGTTTTGAATAGAAATATATGGTAAAACTTTGAATATATTCTTCTCTGAAACTGAAAGGTTCTCAACTTTCATATTTGGTACGTAGCATCATGTTTAGGTCCTCTACAAAAGTTATATATATTATGCCCCTGGGGTCAAAATTGACCCCGCCCCAGGGGTGGACAGTTTTCAATAGAAACATATAGTGAAAACTTTGAAAATCTTCTCCTCTAAATCTACAGGGTTCTTAGCTTTCATATTTGGCACATAGGATCATATTCAGGTCCTCTACAAAAGTTATATAAATTTTGCCCCAGGGGCCAAAATTGGCCCCGCCCCAGGGGTAGCCATGTCTCAATAGAAACATATAGTGACAGCTTTGAAAATCTTCTCCTCAGAAACTGGAAGGTTCTCAGCTTTCACATTTGACACATAACATCATGTTCAGGTCCTCTACAAGAGTTATATAAATTATGCCCCCGGTGTCAAAATTGGCCCCGCCCCAAGGGTAGCCAGTTCGTAATAGAAACATATAGTGTCAAATTTGAAAATATTTTCCTCAGAAAATGGATGGTTCTCAGCTTTCATATTTGGCACATAGCATCATGTTTAGGTCCTCTACAAAAGTTGTATAAATTATGCCCCTTGGATCAAAATTGGCCCGCCCCAGAGGTGGCTAGTTTTCTCTAGAAACATATAGTGAAAACTTTGAACATCTCCTCTGTGCCTGGTGAGCGATGTCAGGGCCATTCTGGCCCTCTTGTTTCATTTAATCTAGAAAATTTGGACTAAATTAAGGTTAAGTTCAGTCAATTCGGTTTTAGTTTTAGAGAATAAAACCCACATACGATTCACAAATTATCTAGTCGTTTATCGTTAGAGATCAGCGAAGGAAGAGTCGATGAAAAATTCTATATTTGTTAGCTTCAGTTTGAATCGAATTAATAAATGGACTTTGTATAAAGTGTAATGTTCAATAACACGCTCTATACAATACTCGCACTAGTGTGAGTATACAAGAGAATGTGGTGTCGATGATATAATTTATGTTAACTTCAAGTGTGTTTGGAGGCGCCAATGTCATATTTGTCCGATGTCGCAAAGATTAAACACTGGTCTCATCGTCCTGTGTTCAGCATAGATTCAACTTTATTGATGGTTTCAACTATTTGAAACCATCTATTGTCAGCA
This sequence comes from Azorinus chamasolen, assembly GCA_963576725.1. Taxonomy (NCBI): domain Eukaryota; kingdom Metazoa; phylum Mollusca; class Bivalvia; order Cardiida; family Solecurtidae; genus Azorinus; species Azorinus chamasolen. The sequence continues at coordinate 65,781,997 of OY755242.1, forward strand.
TCGATTTCCAAAACGTTTGCTCAGTCTTCATCCGCTCTAGAGAAAGCAACACTCAATAATATCGTAGGATATTATAAGTTTGTTAAAAACGAAAAATCGATAAGTTTGATGAAACAGTGAAACGATTTAAAATATTAAACTTCTAGTAAATAAACATGATGACACTCTGAAGTAAATATGATGATAATAAAATTAGTAGAATCTATTTTCAATTTCTTTTGTGTACGAATAATTTCGGGATCAGGAAAGTGGCATGCTGCTTTGAACTGCGATTGTTATATACGCGGCTGTTCATTTAAAGGCTATATGTATAGATACTCACAAAATCTGCTTGAAATAATATTCACGTGTTTATGAAATCGTTTACAAAAATACACCCACCAGTGTGTGTTTGTGTGTGTGTGTGGGGGGGGGGGGGGGCGGTGTCAATATATGATATAGTACTATGACCCCCCATTTTCAGAATTAGGGTCATAGTACTAAGTGATTTATCGACCCCGTAGTGGGTGTATCTTTGCAATGAATTCACTATATTTTATAGTTAAATTGCATGGGGTGATAGTGCTATATAATATATTGAACCCCCCCCCCCCCCGCTCATCGTGGATGTATTTTGGCAAGGAAGTCGGTATATTTTCACTTTATGGTATATAACACGTTTTGAGCCAGTTAAACAAACATATATTATAACTTATCAGGGGCAATAGCATTTTAGCACAAGTCACACAACTCAAATGATCATTATATTAGTAAAATGGCATGGGGGTCAAAGTACTATATAATATATAGACCCCCATCGTGGGTGTATTTTTGCAAGGGGGTGGGTATATTTTCTAGTAAAATTGCAAGGGGTCATATAACTATATACTATATCGAAACCCCACCCTGGTGGATGTATTTTGGCAAGGGAGTCACTATATTTTAAAGTAATATGACCGGGGTCATAGTAATATATGATATATCGACCACATTGGTTGAAATATTTTGCACGGGAGTCATTATATTTTATAGTAAAATGGCATGGGGTTATAGTACTATATAATATTTCGACCCCCATCGTGGATGCATTTTTGCAATTTATAGTAAAATGACATGGGGGTCATAGAACTATATAATATATCGACCCCGTGGTGGATGTATTTTGGCAAGAGAGTCAATAAAGTTGATAATAAAATGAACTGGGGTCATAGTACTAAGTGATTTATCACCGGTATACATGCATATGGGTAAAACAAATACAGCAATGATGCTACGTAATTTGGAAAATGATCTACATGTAAGAAGCGTTTAACTAAGACAAAATAATAATAACCAAAGTGTGCCAACACAGAAGACAAATAATGGTAGTAGAAAATAATATGCACTCATGAAACACCATGCCCCCAGCACTCCACCGGAGTACCTAAAGACTGTAACGTATACGTAACGTATAAGTAAAGATGCTATATCTTTTTTCCTAGGGCATGTATCCAGTTAATATTTTGGGGGACTGATGCTGTGGTACTATTCCACATGTTGGTAAAAAGAAAATTGGAGTTTATAGCCTATGTTCTATTGTTTTGGGTGTTTTTGATTGGTAAATCCATCTGAAAGTAAAGATGCTGTATTTTTTTCCCCAGAGTATGTCTCCTGTAAATAATTCGTGGGATTTATTCTATTGTACTATTTCACCTGTTGGTATAAAGAACTTGGAGTTTATTGCTTTTATTTTGTTGTTTTTGTTGTTTTTGTTTGGTCAATCAGCCCTCCGACGATCGAGGCCCATCCATCCGAACGTAAAGATGTTGTAAAAAAATTTCTAGGTCTTTATTTATAATAATTTTTACGTGGATCAATTCTATAAATATTTCTTAAGATCTCTATGACAAAAAATATATCCAGTCTCGTTTATTTTAATATTATCGTTGTTGATAATGGGTGGGTAAGTCGTGTTTATTAAGAACGGCTTTACCGGCTATCGCCACGCATAATCTTGTGGACTATCGAAGCGGCTAGCACCTGTTAGACCGCATTGCATAGAACGGAATAGTGATTTCCTTTAAGATACGATAATTCTTTAATGCTTTTACACACATTCCTGGGTTAATAAAAGAGTCTTTTTTGCTTACCCTTTCCTTGCAATATGTTGGAGGCTAACTTTTATACAAACAGTTTAAAGTAGCCAATTGAAACTAGCTGCGACAAACAACTAATTAGTCCGAAAAGGGTAACAAATGAAAGTGGGCCAGCGGACGGACGACCAGATATACAGAGAGACAGATAGAAAGATAGACATACCTACCTTGGTCTGAGATGCTAGTAGAGTAAGAAAAAGTTAAAAGAGCTAACATTAATGGTCTGTAAGGCAGGTGACAGCTTAATGCAGGTCAAAAATCAAAATGAATGCAGAAAGCTCCTTTATGAGCTTTCTGCATTACCTTTACCCTGCATTAAGCAACCACCTAATTTTTAAGATTCCTTTGTCCGGTCGCTTAAGACAAGTTTTACTGTATGTCATTGTGAGTATATGTGCCTCTACCCGTGTCTGTCTCTCTCTGTAAGTGTGTGTACAAGTTTCTGTCTGTCTAACCGCCCGCCCGTCCCCCTCTCTCTCTCATTCTCTCTCTCTCTCTCTCCCCTCTCTCTCTTCTATCACGCTCTTTTTCCTCTCGTCCTCTCTCGTTCCTCTCCCCTCTCTCTCTCTCTCGCTCACTATCATCAACATGCTTACCATAATCCCATCCATCTATACATCAGCCTATCTTTCTCTCTCTGATCCTCCCTATCTCTTTCTATCTCTCTTCCCCGTCACCTCCCCTCTCCCCTCTCTCTCTCTCTCTCTCGCTCTCTCTCTCTCTCTCTCTCTCTCTCTCTCTCTTTTTCTTCTCTCTAGTTCTATCCTCTTCCATCATCATCTCTCCTCTCTCTCTATGTATCTCTCTCTCCTATGACTCCATATCTCTCTGTATTAGCCTTAGACCATGCAATGTATAGACTTTTTTCTGTAGATATTCTGAATTACACCGATCGTCTCCGGGAGAAGTCATGCTAATCGTGGTTTCATGTACAAATACCAGATACACATATCTACGCATTTTCAAAATTCTGATAGCTCCTGTGTGATCTGTTTCATAAGGATCTATTGTGTTTGTTTAAGGAATAGTCTATATATGATACTATGTGACTATCAGGGACCAAATATCGGAGCTTAATTTCAGTATAAACGTTAGCTCATAACTATTCTCTAGGTCATTATTTCTTTACATGAACATTCATTAGGTAATACCCCCATTCCACTGGGCGGCGCTTCCACTGCGCTCATGGCGATTCTCAAAATTCTTCCAAATCGCCACAGAAGCGCCGCCATGTGCCTAATTTTGGGACTTTGGCGTTTCCAGTACGCTTATAGTACACTTCAATAACGACCTCGCTGCGCTGTTTACGATCCTGTCGCGATGTTGCTGCGCTTCTACGGCGGTTGAGATCTCTCCAAGACGCTTCTACTACGCTTCCACTACGACAAGGGATTTCAGACTAAGCTTCGTCTACGCTTAATACGTTGCTGTTACGACCTTGCTTCGACCTAGGCGCAGGAGCTGCGCTTCTGTTGTGCTTTTGGAACGTTTCTATATAAAATGGGTGATTAAACTGATTTCGAAGCAGTTGACCATCATCCTTCGAAGAAAATGGATCAAATTGTTTTGAAGACCCAGATCAAGAAAAACACAGTGTTGGGCCTTATCTAGGTCTTTGTTTTGCTAGTCTTTCATGGGGTGACTCAAGCATTAACATTTTTCTGTTCAATATCCTTGTAAGAAAGAATAATCTTATGAATATTTATTAGGTGCATCATATCTATATCATGTTATAAGCAAACAGAGCAGACCCTGATCAGACGACTCCCATAGAAGCTGTCTGATCTGGGTCCACTCTGTTTGCAAATGTATGAAAAAGCATTTGTATGCGGACAAATATATCGGCGCTTTTGTTGCGATGCGACTGCGATTGCGCTACGTTACTCACGCTGCGGCTACGATACTGCTGCGTTCATGAATTTCTTACTACGCTTTTGCGGCGATTCGAGTCCACGGCGATGCCACTACGATTGTTTTGAGCAAGGTCAAAACAATCGCCGTGAAGTGGCGATCATGAAGCTTCTTCTACGCTTCTACTACGACCAGGGCGCTTCTACTGCGCTGTTGCCGCTCCTGCTACGATTCGCGGCGTTTCTACCAAAATTTCGAAGCGTAGCGGAATCGCCGCTCAGTGGAATGGGTATTGTAAGTTTTTTGTTCCGAGTATATGGCAGTTAAAACGCTGCAATACCGGTGGTACAAAATCGTCGTAAGCCTTATTCAACGTATCTAAATGGAATGCACTATACCTCTCGTGGGTCCTAATACAGAAAGTTCTCTCCAAACTGGACGTTTTTTTTTAATTAGAGTCAATGCTGTGTGGAACCTTTATATAGGAAGAAAGTCACACAGAGATTGATTTTTACCCTGCATTCAACAGCCCTTGCCTAAACGGACCCCAATTCTTGTTTCTTTAAATTCCAGTTTAGACTGGCTTTAAAGTAATTTTCTTCTCCTGAAACCGTCTGCTTCGAATTTCAAACTGGAAGGGTCGCCAATGTCTTTACAGAACTATATTCAGGTTGCCAACGAGTTTGACTCCTGATGAGACGTCGCGTTACTAGGATAGAGTTAGACTGTTTGAAAAAATAGCATACGACGGTGAAAGAGTTAACCAGTTTGATAGTTATTTTCACACACAAAGCATGACCTGTTTTGTGCCGGTATAAAATAAACAAAAGGTGTGAGTTTTTTTCATTTATTGACTTACCACAGCTATGGTTTAACAGTACCTATGGTTTTCCACTTTCCGGTAGGTAGGCGATTAAAATAGACATTTCACCGTAAAAAAGAATTTGGTTTGAATTCAGACGGGCAGATATGCGCGAGAAAATATCCCAGAAAATATAGACCAAAGACACTGCCAGTGTTGTAATATTTTAGATATTGAAGATGAATATCATTTTGTATTTATTTACATGTATGTCCTTGCTATGATTCTATACGCAAGAGATATATTGCATACCAGGCGTATAACTTGAGCATTGCCTCTCCCATTTTAAGCGAAATTGCTGTAGGTGTAAACCCATCACATAATGAATATTCATAAAGAAATAATGACACCTTGGACACCTGTTAATTCTCTCTATCTCGTTCCTGCCCCCCCCCCCCCCCCATCCTCTATCTCTCTCTCCCTCTCTGTCTGACCTACTTGCTCACCATTCACCGTATTTTTCTCACATCTCTCTCTTTCCCACCCCTATCTCCATCTCCCCTTCCTCTCCATCTGTCTCTCTCCCTGTATCTCCCTCGCACTATCCCCGACCTACTTACCACCATTCCATTCATATATCTATCAGTCCATCTCTCTTTCCCTCTCTCCTCTCTCTTTCATCTTCCTCTTTCTTTCTCCTCTCCCTCTATCTCTCGCGCTATCCCCAACCTATTTACCACCATTCCATCAGCCTACCGCTCTTTCTCTCTCCTCTCTCTTTCTCTCTATCCCAGATCCAACCTTCCTCTATCCTCAAACAACCTACCCACCAATCAATAAAATTATCGTCTATCTTTCTCCTCTCTCATTGTCCATCATTTCCTATCCCCTCTCGATTTCTCCTAACCATCTTCCTTTTTCTCTCTCTGTGTCTCCCTGTCTGTGGCTATCTGTTATGTGTATGTGTATTAATGTATTAATGTATATCTCCCTCTAAATCTCTATCTATCCATGTGTGTTTGTTTGTTAGTTAGAAAGAGAGACAGACAGACAGAATGAGAGAGAGAGGGAAGGAGGGATGGACAACCAGCCAGACAGACAGACAGCCAGACAGACAGCCAGCCAGACAGACAGACAGGCAGACAGACACAGGCAGGCAGGCAGACAGGCATGCCAAAACAGAGACAGACAGGCAGAGAGATAGGGTTGGGTGTCATGCAAATTTGTTTCAGACATACATACGTACGTACGTACATACATACGTACGTACGTATATACGTACATACATGCAGGCTGGTAGACACAGACAGGCTGACAGACAGACGGACAGACAGACAGACAGACAGGCTGACAGACAGACAGACAAACCGAAACAGAGACATACAGGCAGAGAGATAGAGATATACGGCTGGGTTTCATGCGAATTTGTTTCAGGTAACTATGCATATCGTAACCCTTATCGTGCTGAAAAATACTGCCCAAACTTGGATTCGTACAAGTGTTTGACACTGTTAATTGAGTGTCAAACAGCTGAGGATCCTTATGAGATGTCGAGTTAACTCCGTGTTTCGTCTTAATTCAAGCTATTTGCAAATACGAGTCTGATCGCGCTTAGCACGATAAGGGTTAATACACATTCGTTAAATGGCTTCCCGTTGATATAAATAGCGATGGGCCGCAGTTTTCTTATCTGGGGACTTACCGTCGTGAAATATGGTATTTGACTGATTGACTAACTGACCAATTAACCTTTAGCCTGCTGTGGGCGGATGAGTGAATACCTACAGGTGCAAGCAGTTCGTTATTCGAATAACGAACAACGAAATATTTCGCAGTTCGTTAATCGAATGTGAATAACGAAATACATGTAGTTTGCAATTCAATTTACGAATAACAAAATAGTCATTTAAGCTATAAATTAACAGTACATTAGAACCCCTCTAATGCGACCACTAACAGAATAAACATAGGTGTCTTTATAAGCAGCTAGTAGCTTAAAGCAGGGTGAAAGTAATACAGAAAGCTCCTATAGAAGTTTTTTGCATAATTTTCGTTCTGCATTAAGCTACCATCTGTCTCTGCCAGACTTATGCCTCTTTTTGGTGTTCGCATTAAAGGGGTTTTACTCTAATTATATTCTAGATAAAGCAGAACCGAATTTTCGTTGGTACATATAAAAGTAGCGTGAAAGTTTATGCATTTTTCATTCGAATCACAAAATAGTTTGTATTTTGTAAAATGATATTTTAGACACGCTAGACCCAAGTCATAGTTGAATCAATGATTTCAATATAAAATCAGGAGCCATTTCGTAGTTCGTTATTCGAATAACGAAATATTTCGCAGTTCAACCTCCAAATAACGAAATGGCCAAACTAAGTTCTAAATGAGTAATAATGAGATTTTAGATAACCTAGACCCGAGTCATAATGGAATCAATGATTTCTATATAACAGCCGGAGCCATTTCGCAGTTCGTTATTCGAATAACGAAATATTTCGCAGTTCAACCTCCTAATAACGAAATGGCCAAATTAAGTTTTAAATGGGCAAAGATGATATTTTAGACACACTAGACCCAAGCCATATCGGAATCAATGATTTCTTTATAAAATCCGGGATCATTTCGCAGTTCGTTATTCAAATAACGAAATATTTCGCAGTTCAACCTCCGAATAACGAAATGGCCAAACTAAGTTTTAATTAGGTAATGATGATTTTTTTAGACACACAAGACCCAAGCCATATCGGAATCAATGATTTCTATACAAAATCCAGGACCATTTCGCAGTTCGTTATTCGAACAACGAAATATTTCGCAGTTCAACCTCCAAATAACGAAATGGCTAAAATAAGTTTTAAATGCGTAATAATGATTTTTTAGACACACTAGACCCAAGTTATAGTGAAATCAATGATTTATATATAAAATTCGGGACGATTTCAAAGTTCGTTATTCGAATAACGAAGTGTTTTGCAGTTCAACCTCCGATTAACGAAATGGCCAAAATAAGTTTCAAATTCGTAATAATAATATTTTAGACACACTAGACCCAAGTCATAGTGGAATCAATGATTTCTATATAAAATCCGGGACCATTTCGCAGTTCGTTTTTCGAATAACGAAATATTTCGCAGTTGAACTTCCGAATAACGAAATGGTCAAACTGAGTTTTAAATGGTAAAGATGATATTTTAGACACACTAGACCCAAGTTATAGTGGAATCAATGATTTATATATAAAATCCGGGACCATTTTGCAGTACGTTATTCGAAAAACGAAATATTTCGCAGTTCAACCTGCGAATAACGAAATGGCCAAACTAAGTTTAAAATAGGTAATGATGATATTTTAGACACACTAGACCCAAGTCATATCGGAATCAATGATTTCTATATAAAATCCGCAGCCATTTCGCAGTTCGTTATTCGAATAACGAAATATTTCGCAGTTCAACCTCCGATTAACGAAATGGCCAAAACCAGCTATAAATGCGCAAAGATGATATTTTAGATACCCTAGACCCAAGTCATAGTGGAATCAATGATTTCTATATAAAATCCGGGACCATTTCGCAGTTCGTTATTCGAATAACGAAATATTTCGCAGTTGAACTTCCGAATAACGAAATGGCCAAACTAAGTTTAAAATGGCAAAGATGGTATTTTAGACACACTAGACCCAAGTCATAGTGGAATCAATGATTTATATATAAAATCCGGGATCATTTCGCAGTTCGTTATTCGAATAACGAAATATTTCGCAGTTCAACCTCCGAATAACGAAATGGCTAAAATAAGTTTTAAATGCGTAATAATAATTTTTTAGACACACTATAGACCCGAGTCATAGTGGAATCAATGATTTCTATATAAAATCCGGAGCCATTTCGCAGTTCGGTATTCGAATAACGAAATATTTCTCAGTTCAACCTCCGATTAACGAAATGGCCAAAACCAGTTATAAATGCACAAAGATTATATTTTAGATACCCTAGACCCAAGTCATAGTGGAATCAATGATTTCTATATATAATCCGCAGCCATTTCGCAGTTCGTTATTCGAATAACGAAATATTTCGCAGTTCGTTATCCAATGAAATATTTCGCAGTTCGTTAATTAGATAACGGGATGACCAAAATAAGCTAGAAATGCAGAGGTCTAAAACAGATGAGTACATTTAAATTTTTTCAACAATAGCTGCTATTTTTCTCCACCAAATCTTATATTATGTCCACTCTTTAGAATCTTCTCGAAGAGACATTTCCAAAGAGTGGTCAAAGTCTAGGGTTTGGTGGAGAATGGCAATTTAAGTAATGGGGTGCGCACCTTTATCTGTAGCTCTGGAAATGCGCAATGATGATAGTTTAGACATACTAGAACCCAGTCATAGTGGAATCAACGTTTGATATATTAAATCCTGGGTCATTTCACAGTTCGTTATTCGAATAAGGAAATAGTTCGCAGTTTGCCATCTAAATAACGAACTTGTTCGCAGTTCAAACTTCAAAATCGCCCCTAATTGTGGTAAAACAAAAATAATCCGATGCACAAGTACATACCCTGAATAATATAATCATGAGGACGGAGGACTGTAGGCCACCTGCTTTTAGAGACGTAAACGGGCCGCGAAAGTTGAGAGGGTCAGAGAAGAAAACGAGAGAAGGAGCGAAGAAGACTCAGATAGTGAAGACAAAGAGACTGATTATAAGGAAAGTGCTGCTGGGACTTCTCCGAGAGAAGAACCTCGGAAGGTCGTCCTATATATACCACCCAGACATCGGGCGGAAAAGCTCACGTTCATCACACTTGCACGCACATACAGCATGCGAGCGAGTAAGGGCACCGGTACATGAGCAGCAGGTGTAAGTACGGCCTCCGTACGATAATTAGATAATCGCACGGAGACGGTATGTTGTAAGCACGTTGTTTGTTAGCACATACAACAAACTTACATGTACCGCGTGTTCATCGTTCGATGCACGCAACCGCTGACGGTCAGGTGTGGCGTGCGGACCACGTGTACACCTTACACTTTGCGCAACAGTGGGAGTGACGTGCTTTGACGTACTCCCTCCCTGCTCTTGCAACTCCCTCTCAACGTTTACAGAAAAACGTCCCGGCCGTGGCCACCCCAAACATACGCACGTACTAAAAAACGCACAGTGTGTTGTGACCGGGCCTTTAGACCCCACCCCATCCGGATTCATATTTACCATTTTCATGCGGCATTTTCAAACTGACATCTGTTAAAATACTTAATATGCAGTGTTCTTCGGCTACTTTCTACTTATACGTGTCAAGGGGATACATTTGCCGTTGTCCGTCCGTCTGTTTGTACGTACGTATGTAGGTCCGTTCCGATTTTTTGTATATATAGTGTATAACTCTTAAAGCACTTGTCTTACAGACATGAAACTTCATGAATATATTTTCAGAGTACGCACGTTTGCATCTGGGTATTTTCATTTAACGAATTTTGATTAAAATTGACTTGGTTATGGGTCCTGATTTTTTTAAATTATGGAAATTTATGGTTGTGTCGAGCATAAATCCGCTGCAGATGCAGCTGACCCTTCTTCTGTGTCCCCTTATTAGGCATCTTCGAGACGAAATGTTTGGACTCATCCATGGGTCGGCTTTTATATATACAGTAAAGCCACTCTATTACGACCACTATATTATGTTAATTATTTTGTGATTAAGTCAGGTGGTTGCTTAAAGCAAGGTGAAAGTAAAGCAGAAAACTTTTCAGGGGCTTCCTGTTTTACTTGCATTTTGTTTTAGCTGTCACCTGTCTTTGATACAATCAATCAGAATTCTTTTATGTGGTCGTAATAGAGAGGTTGTACTGTACTGTAGAAATCAGTACGCACAACGTGCGCTGTAACTGCGGAGCTCGTGCTTATTCGGTACGGTCCACGTGCGTTCTGTGTGCTAGAACCAGTGCGTTGTGCGCTGATTGGCTGTAGAAGGTACACGCGCCACCCGTACTTTGGTTTATCCGTAGCCCGAATGCAGCCTGAACGCAGGAAACGTTCCTCGTGTATGCACTAAAAGCTCTACGACGTGTCTGCGTGCCCCCAAATCCACACGGAGGCGGTACTCATCACGTACGAATCCCCCAAAATATGCTCACGTTTTTGCAAGTAGACAACGCGCACTTGCAATTACATGTACCGCGGGTTGTGACCAGGGCTTAAATAATTATTCGTTTAATAATATATGTTTCATTAATAGAGAATCATCATCGGTGAATTACTTCGGCTACAGTCCCGCTAGCGCTTGCGATCTTTAACGACCACTGGCGACCTCTGAGACCTCTGAAACGGCCGATCGTCTGCGATTGTCGGCGACTAAATTCCAAAAACATTCGCAGTCACATTGGCGACATTACGATATTCTTACAAAGGTTCCACATCACTTCTGACCTGTTGTGTGGTCACGTGATCTATGTCTAGTCGCGGATAATCTTTAGGCAGTCGCTGGTAATTGCGCGACAGTCGTAGGTTATTGTAGAAAGGTCGCTGATAGTCGTACGACTGTAGGTAAGATCATCAACGACCAGTTAAAGATTATTGACTGGTCGCACGATTACCTGAACTCTCTAAGGTTACATCTTAAAGAATACCGGCGACCAGTTCGATCGTAAGGAGGTTGTTGTGCATGATCAACAACCTCTCTGCGACTGAAATTGGTCGCACGACAAGAAACGATTACCAACGATTACTGAGGACCACCCGCGATTGTCAGCGACTTGTCGTGCGACCTTCGTACGAATATCGGCGACAAGAGGTCGCTAGAAATCGTAAACAGGGCATAAGCGGTCGTCGGCCTAGTGGGACTGGTCCTGAGGTTGTTGTACATGGCCAACAACCACTCTACGACTGAAATGCGACTGAAATTGGTCGCACGATTGTAAACGATTATCAACGATTACTGAAGACTACGGGCGTTTATCGGTGACTTTCCTACGAAATATCGGCGACCAGAGGTCAGTAGCAAACGTAAACAGGTCTTAAGGGGTCGTAAGGCCTAGTAGGACTGGGCCCTTAGGGGAGCAGAAAAGCATTATTTAGACCACTTTATTTTCTACATACCACAAATAGCTCCCCCAAAGTCTAAAGAAGGCTCACCTGTCTATTCTGAGCGATCCCTAAATTATTAAATTGTAAAATGTTTGTTGAAAAATATCTCTGAGAATTTAAAAATTAAATACCTATTAGTATATATATTGTCTGGTAAAGTTCATAAGACATTCATGCCAATTTTGATTATTGAGGTTTCATTCCTCATCAAATATTAGCTGATTCCATCTACACCTCAAACTAAATGAAGGTTGTCCAATGTAAAAGGGTAAACTAAAATTTATGTACTAGATAAAAGGCTTTACTTATTTTCTGTAAATCCTCGAAGAAACAAAATCACATTATTGACATTGCCTTCATAATGGCAAGTGGCAATGGTCTGCCATAGTAATTGCATTTAAACGTTGCGTCCGACGTTGATTGTTGGTCTAATAAATGTATCGCAACATTGATGGAAAAATGCAAACACGGACCATGCTTAACCATTTCGGTGCCATATTTCGAAGGATCTCCCACTTACAGAATTTATCGGGGTAGATAATTGTCTGCTATATGTTATAATGTGGGGTGTTTTTTGCATTTGTTTACAAAATTATACTCCGTGAAAAACAGTTTGGATCCTGAGTAGACGTCGAGTTACTGGGCGACGTTGATCCGAACTGTTTCACAGGTCATCATGGATTCGCCTATGACGGTGAAAGAGTTATATACGTCAGAAGTGTTTTTACATGTACGTATACATTATGTATGACGGGGTGTGTAAAAAAGACAACTACCCTTTAAGAGCCAACTAGTTGTCGTCGGTGTTTCTCAAGTCATAATTGAAGTCAAACAGTTTGAATCTAGATACATGTCAAGCTATTCGACATCTCACCTGGATCTAATCTTTTTGCCAAGGTGACCACATATTTTCACAATACAGCAAGCCCTACGAGTCATCCTTGCACAGAAAGAGGGAAAATCCGCAGCGTTCGTGTTTTCTACACAATGAAGGACATGACGGTTAACTTCGCCGTCATCGAAGGAGCGGTCGAACTAGATCAAATCTTGATGAGTTAGCAATCTTTCGGATTCAAATTAACGCCAGTAGTCTTACTACCAAAATTAAGGCTTTATCTGATGGATATTCATGAAATGATGTTTAACATCGTGAATATTAATTAGAAGGTATTTATTTCTGGCCTATACATATACCAAATTTGGCCAATGGCATCCCTATCAGGTAAAGGGTTAATGCATAATGATCCATGCGATTCTGAACTTTGCAACCACAGTTTCTAGTGAACAATGCAAACGAAAGATTGCGGACTGGGAACAGAATTGTTGTCCTAGTAAATTAGTAAGTCCATGCCCATTTGAAAAAAAAAGAAGAAAAAACATTACCCATTCAAACATGGCTGCACGCGCTACCGCGATATTCGAATGCCAGAATAAATTCGCGGTACTCTTATACGTCTAATTTGCAATGTAATAATGTTTTAACCATAAATTTATGTTTAGGTCAGAACACTTGATAGTTGTAAATAGGAGCATAAGGCTATTTTATAGAATATGGGACTGCGAACCATCAGTGTTAAAATGTAAAACAAGAGGGCCATGAGGCCCTGAAGCGCTCACCTGAGATAACCCAAGGGGCGGGGCCATTTTTGACCAAGGAGTCATCATTTGTACAACGTTGGTAGAGAACCACAAGGCAAAGCAGTATATGCCATTAATTAAAGGTCTAAGCCTAATGGTTTCAGAGAAAAATAATATTTCATATTTTCCCCATGAAAAACTGATAAGCCCCAAGGCAGGGCCAAGTTTTGCCCAGAGGCCAGGGTCGTAAGTTGAACATTCTTGGCAGAGGACCATAAGCCAAGCTACATATTTGTATAGGACCATTAGATCATGTTACATACCAAACATCAAAGGTCTAGGCCTTACAGTTTCAGAAGATTTTTAAAGATTTTCCTATGAAAAACTGATAAGCCCTTGGGCAGGCCATTTTTGGCCCAGGGGTCATAATTTGAACAATCTTTGTAGAGAACCATTACATCATGCTACATTCCAAATATCAAAGGTATAGGCCTTACAGTTTCAGACAAAAAGATTTTTTAAAGATTTTCCTATGAAAAACTGATAAGCCCTTGGGCGGGGCCATTTTCGGTCCAGGGTCATGATTTGAACAATCTTTGTAGAGGACCATTTGACCATGCTACATGCCAAATATCAAAGGTCTAGGCCTTACAGTTTCAGAGAAGAAGATTTTTAAAGATTTTCCTATGAAAACTGATAAGCCCTAGGGCGGGGCCATTTTTGGCCCGGGGGTCATAATTTGAACAATCTTTGTAGAGGACCATTAGATCATGCTAAATACCAAATATCAAAGGTCTAGGCCTTACAGTTTCAGAGAAGAAGATTTTTAAAGATTTTCCTATGAAAAACTGATAAGCCCTTGGGCAGGCCATTTTTGGCCCAGGGGTCATAATTTGAACAATCTTTGTAGAGAACCATTACATCATGCTACATTCCAAATATCAAAGGTATAGGCCTAACAGTTTCAGAGAAGAAGATTTTTAAAGATTTTCCTATGAAAAACTGATAAGCCCTTGGGCGGGGCCATTTTTGGCCCGGGTGTCATAATTTGAACAATCTTTGTAGAGGACCATTAGAGCATGCTACATACCAAATATCAAAGGTCTAGGCCTTACAGTTTCAGAGAAGAAGATTTTTAAAGATTTTCCTATGAAAACTGATAAGCCCTAGGGCGGGGCCATTTTTGGCCCGGGGGTCATAATTTGAACAATCTTTGTAGAGGACTATTAGATCATGCTAAATACCAAATATCAAAGGTCTAGGCCTTACAGTTTCAGAGAAGAAGATTTTTAAAGATTTTCCTATGAAAAACTGATAAGCCCGTGGCGGGGCCATTTTTGGCCCGGGGGTCATAATTTGAACAATCTTTGTAGAGGACCATTAGATCATAATACATACCAAATATCAAAGGTCTAGGCCTTGCAATTTCAGAGAAGAAGATTTTTAAAGATTTTCCTATGAAAAACTGATAAGCCCTTGGGCGGGGCCATTTTTGGCCCGGGGGTCATAATTTGAACAATCTTTGTAGAGGACCATAAGATCATGCTACATGCCAAATATCAAAAGTCTAGGCCTTACAGTTTCAGAGAAGAAGATTTTTAAAGATTCTCCTATGACAAACTGATAAGCCCTAGGGCGGGGCCATTTTTGGCCCGGGGGTCATAATGTGAACAATATTTCGTTCCCCCTAACCACTGATGCTTCTGACAAAATTTGGTTAAAATTGGGTCAGTAGTTTAAGAGGAGATGTCGTTTGAAAATGTGGACGGACGACGGACGCCGGACGACGGACGCCGGACACCGGACGCCGGACACCGGACGCCGGACGACGGACGGATCACGGTCACAATAACTCACCTGAGCCTTTGGCTCAGGTGAGCTAATAAATGGAAATACAGTTAAATAAATGATACATAAAACCCGCCTCATACCGGCACTTGTTACTTCGTAATATTCGACATAAGGCGAAAGATCTCTTCGAGTATGTGCCTATATGCACTATATTTCCCATTTTCATAAAGACAATTTCGGTTGCCGACCCCGGCAGTCAATTTCGACAAACTTGTTTAACCCTTCCGCTATTCAATATTCATGTAAGAAATAATGATATCATGAATATTTATTTACTGAACTTTACAAAAAAATGTTTTTCTGTGAGAAAAACTATAGTTTCAGATCTATATCATGTCAAAACAGAGCAGACCCTGGTCATAGGGGCTGTCTGATCTGGCTCTATTCTGTTTGCAAATGCGTGAAAAGGCGTTCATATGAAGGAAAGGGTTAACGGTACATGTATATTTGCCACTTGATTGACCGACCCCTCCATAGCATTTAGGCACGTTCAAAGCCTATGCTCGCGGATATATAACATATTTGGACCATTTCGTTAGTGATAATTCGGACTTTGAACTGCGATGTATATAGTTATTTGAATAATAAACTCCAAAATGGCTCCAGATTTAATATATAAATCATCGATTCAACTATGAGATAGACCCAGTGTGTCTGAAATTTCATCATTGCGCAATTATAACTTTTTTGCCATTTTGTTATTCGGAGGTTGAACTACGTAATATTTCGTTATTCGAAAAACGAACTGCATAATGACGGGATTTAATATATAAATCATTGAGTTCACTATGACTAGGGTCTATAATGTCTAGCATATTATCTCTGCTCATTTATAGTTTATTTTGATCATTTCGTTATTCGTATAACGAACTGCGAAATATTTCATTATTCGAATAACCAACTGCGACACATTTCGTTATTCGAATAACGAACTGCGAAATATTTCGTTATTCGAATAACCAACTGCGAAATATTTCGTTATTCTAATAACAAAATGCAAAATGCCGCCAGATTTAATATAGAAATCATTGGTTAAACTAGTGTGTCTAAAATATCGTCATTGCGCTTTTATAGCTTATTTTTGCCACTTCGTTATTCGGAGGTTGAACTGCGAAATAAATCGTTATTCGAATAACGAACTGCGAAATGGCTCCGGATTTTATATAGAAATCATTGGTTTCACTATGACTGGGATCTAGTGTGTCTAAAATATCATTATTAAACATTTGAAACTTATTTTGACCATTTCGTTATTCGGAGGTTGAACTGCGAACTATTTCGTTACTCGAATAACGAACTGCGAAATGTCTCCGGATTTTATATATAAATCATTGATTCCACTATGACTTGGGTCTAGGGTATCTAAAATATCATTATTACGCATTTAAAACTTATTTTGGCCATTTCGTTATTCGCAGGTTGAACTGCGAAATATTTCGTTATTCGAAAAACGAACTGCATAATGACGGGATTTAATATATAAATCATTGAGTTCACTATGACTAGGGTCTATAATGTCTAGCATATTATCTCTGCTCATTTATAGTTTATTTTGATCATTTCGTTATTCGTATAACGAACTGCGAAATATTTCGTTATTCGAATAACCAACTGCGACACATTTCGTTATTCGAATAACGAACTGCGAAATATTTCGTTATTCGAATAACCAACTGCGAAATATTTCGTTATTCTAATAACAAAATGCCGCCAGATTTAATATAGAAATCATTGGTTAAACTAGTGTGTCTAAAATATCGTCATTGCGCTTTTATAGCTTATTTTTGCCACTTCGTTATTCGGAGGTTGAACTGCGAAATAAATCGTTATTCGAATAACGAACTGCGAAATGGCTCCGGATTTTATATAGAAATCATTGGTTTCACTATGACTGGGGTCTAGTGTGTCTAAAATATCATTATTAAACATTTGAAACTTATTTTGACCATTTCGTTATTCGGAGGTTGAACTGCGAACTATTTCGTTACTCGAATAACGAACTGCGAAATGTCTCCGGATTTTATATATAAATCATTGATTCCACTATGACTTGGGTCTAGGGTATCTAAAATATCATTATTACGCATTTAAAACTTATTTTGGCCATTTCGTTATTCGCAGGTTGAACTGCGAAATATTTCGTTATTCGAATAACGAACTGCGAAATGGTTCTGCATTTTATATAGAAATCATTGATTCCACTATGATTTGGGTCTAGGGTATCTAAAATATCATCTTTGCGCATTTATAACAGGTTTTGACCATTTCGTTATTCGGAGGTTGAACTGCGAACTATTTCGTTATTCGAATAACGAACTGCGAAATGGCTCCGGATTTTATATAGAAATAATTGATTCCACTATGACTCGGGTCTAGTGTGTCTAAAATATCATTATTAAACATTTGAAACTTATTTTGACCATTTCGTTATTCGGAGGTTGAACTGCAAACTATTTCGTTATTCGAATAACGAAAGGCGAAATGGCTCTGGAATTTATATAGAAATCATTGATTCCACTATAACTTGAGTCTAGGGTATCTAAAATATCATCTTTGCGCATTTAAAACTGGTTTCGGCCATTTCGTTATTCGGAGGTTGAACTTCGAAATATTTCGTTACTCGAATAACGAACTGCGAAATGGCTTCGGATTTTATATAAAAATCATTGATTCCACTATGAATGGGGTCTAGGGTATCTAAAATATCATCTTTGCACATTTATAACAGGTTTTTGCCATTTCGTTATTCGGAGGTTGAACTGCGAACTATTTCGTTATTCGAATAACGAACTGCGAAATGTCTCCGGATTTTATATAGAAATCATTGATTCCACTATGACTTGGGTCTAGTGTGTCTAGAATACCATCTTTGTCATTTAAAACTTATTTTAGCCATTTCGTTATTCGGAGGTTGAACTGCGAACTATTTCGTTACTCGAATAACGAACTGCGAAATGGCTCCGGGTTTTATATATAAATCATTGATTCCACTATGACATGGGTCTAGTGTGTCTAAAATATCATTATTACGCATTTAAAACTTATTTTGGCCATTTCGTTATTTGCAGGTTGAACTGCGAAATATTTCGTTATGCGAATAACGAACTGCGAAATGGTCCCGGGTTTTATATAGAAATCATTGATTCAACTATGACTTGTGTCTAGGGTATCTTAAATATCATTTATAACTGGGTTTGGCCATTTCGTTATTCGGAGGTGCAATTGCGAAATATTTCGTTACTCGAATAACGAACTGCGAAATGGTCCCGTATTTATTATATATAAATCTTTGATTCCACTATGACTGGAGCCTACGGTGTCTAAAATATTATCTCTGATAATGTATAACTAATTTGTATCATTTCGTTATTCGAATAACGAAAGTGTGAAATATTTCGTCATTCGAATAACGAACTGCGAAATATTTCGTTATTAAAATATTGATCTGCAAAATGGCTCCGGAATTAATATATAAATCTTTGATTTCACTATGACTGGGGTGTGCAGTGTCTAAAATATCTTCATTGAACATTAATAACTTACTTTGACCATTTCGTTATTCAGAGGTAGAACTACGAAATATTTCGTTATTCAAATGGCCCCGGATTGTATATATATGATTAGATTTACATATGAGTTAGGTCTACAGTGTCTTGAATATATTCGGATATTGAACTAGGAACTAATTTGTTATTCGAATGAAAACTGTAAAGTGGCCTGACTTTTATATGTACCCGCGATAATCCGGTTCTGCAGTATCTAGAATATAATTACAGTAAAACCCCTCTAATGCGAACACCAAAATGGGGCATAATTCTGTCTGGCAGAGACAGGTGGTAGCTTAATGCAGAACGAAAGTTATGCAGAAACCTCCTATAGGAACTTTCTGCATTACTTTCATCCTGTATTAAGCTACCACCTGCTAATACAGACACCTATGGTTATTCTGTTAGTGTTCGCATTAAAGGGGTTCTACTGTACTGTTAATTTATAGCTTAATTGACCATTTCGTTATTCGTAAATTGAATTGCAAACTATTTCGTTATTCACGTGCGAATAACAAACTGTGAAATATTTCGTTGTTCGTTATTCGAATAACGATCTGAGAAATATTTCGCAGGTCGTTATTCGAATAACGAACTGCGAACTGCGAACTGGCAGCCAACTTAACGCTGCCCAGGCTATATAGCTGACGGCTGTTTCGGCCATTCTTTACAAACAGCATGGTAATACAACGGACGGTGCACATGGAGCGCTACGGTTCGAACCGGCGGCCCCTATGTTACAAGTACAACGCATTATCGATAGACGACGAAACCGATACCAATTTATTGCAGAAATATGTTCTATACTTTAATATAAAAAAGTTGCTAAATACGAAATAGACAGTGTACCCGAATGATTAAGTTTCAAATATACAAACAAAGGTGAATTGTTCATAATTTTATTTTTTGAAACAATACAACAAAATCTTCGATCTAGGTACATTTTAAGAACATACTCTACCATATGCATTTATTTCCAACAATATTCAAGACGTTTTAAAAAAGTTAGAAGTAATGTATATTTAGGCGACACTAATTTTTACTCGTGGGCGACATCTGTCGCCCAAAGGTTGCACTGATGTACCCCGAAGGTTGGAATTATATATATACATGTACATATATAATATAAGCAACGTATATAGCAAGTATCGGTTTCGTCGTCTATCGATAATGCGTTGTACTTGTAACACAGGGGCCGCCGGTTCGAACCCCTGCTGCACTACTATCATTGTTAATGGTCCATAATATGAGACCTTAAATCGAGTTCCGATTTATTATATTTACCACAGAATCTGCCTTGTGGGAGTGCCGTAAATGAGTGCCGTAAATCGCGGAAATGCACTGGTGCATTTTTTTAATACAAATTGGCATATAACATACAATTCCGTATTCTAAGTGAAGTTAACTGTTTCTGTAACAAACATACGCCGTGTTTGCACGTGCGTGGCCACCTTATAAAGGTGTTAGCAAGGCTACTAATTAAGTAATCAGTATACGATTAGCCGTATCGTGCGTGGTGTATTGCAACGAGCCTCCCCATCACACATTTAACCCTTTCGCTGCCAAACTCTGTCGTCTGCTAACTATGTCGTCTGCTACAAATTTTCATTCTTTTGATTTTCTTCATTTTTGTTTCAAAAACATTGTAACAGTAACAAACAGTTTGGATACTGATGAGACGCTGAGTTACTCGGCGTCTCATCTAGATCAAAACTGTTTGCATAGGTAATCACAGATCAGGCATTGGCAGCGAAAGGGTTATTGGTTAAATTACGTTGTCGCCAATATACAACAACTGATATAACATTTAGGTCTAAATTCCTGTACAAAAAAATCTATTGTCGCCAATATACAACAACTGATATAACTTTTAGGTCTAAATTATTGTACAAAAAAATCTAGTGCCAGATCTGTCATTTATGCCTGACCTTCTAATTGGAAACAATGATAAAATGAATAAGAGTCAGATTATGTAGACGGCACATGGTCATGGTAATTAATTTTTCAAGGCGATATAACAAGTGAAAACAGAAAATGCATTTATTATTATCTATCTATCTATCTATCTATCTGTCATTTATGCCTGACCTTCTAATTGGAAACAATGATAAAATGGATAAGAGTCAGATTATGCAGACGACACGTGGTCATGGTAATTAATTTTTCAAGGCGATATTACAAGTGAAAACAGAAAATGCAATGTGCTTACAGCTACATGATGTCTGCTAAAACATGAGAGTATAAAATGTGACAAATTCACAATATGATGATACATACAGTCATGTATACTAAAGAAATTGGTATAAAAGTTTTGGTATGAACAGATCTTGATTAACACTCACTTAGAACAGTATCAGTGATCTAGTTCATAACAGTTTATTGTGAAGAGAGAGAGATTTTTCTTAAAATGGGCATATCGGTTTTTTTGCAGTCGAGTCTCTTATCTGCATATGTCAGCAGCAATTAAAACCTCCGCCATTTTATCTTCTTTCTAGAGAATATTATCTAAATGGTGTAAAGTTGTAAGGATTTACCTATTAGTAAGGTTAATTGGCGACAAATGTGATATTGTACGGTCATGTCCGTCGCTATCGCGACGGACATATAAGACCGTACAATATCCCACACGTGCCAGACCTGTCATTTATGCCTGATCCTCTAATTGGAGGCAATGATAAAATGGATAAGAGTCAGATTATGTAGACGACATATGGTCATGGTAATTAATTTTTCAAAGCAATATTACAAGTGAAAACAGAAAATGCATTGTGCTTACAGGTTTAATGCGAGAGCTACATGATGTCTGCTAAAACATGAGAGTATAAAATGTGACAAATTCTCAATATTTTTATACATACATGTATACTAAAGAAATTGGTATAAAAGTTTTGGTATGAACTTATCTTGATTAACACTCACTGAGAACAGTATCAGTGATCTGGTTCATAACAGTTTATTGTGAAAAGAGACAGATTTTTCTTAAAATGGGCATATGTTTTTTTGCAGTCGAGTCTCTTATCTGTATTTGTCAGCAGCAATTAAAACCTCCGCCATTTTATCTTCTTTCTGGAGAATATTATCTAAACGGTGTAGAGTTGTAAGGATTTACCTATTAGTAAGGTTAATTGGCGACAAGCACATGTGATATTGTACGGTCATGTCCGCGACGGACATATAAGACCATACAATATCCCACACATATCCCCACGTGTACATCATTCATGCAGTAAACATCACGAGAAAATTTACATTTGAACAACTGCGAACGTTCATGTTCCATTTGATTTACAGTCTGACGGTCTGACCTGTGTTAAGAACGCGAGAGTCGGCTGTTTAACTCAGAACCAATTTATGCAGAAGGTCTCACATGAAGTACACTTTCCCCTGAATTAAGACAAGAACGATTAAAGATAAATGGACAGCTGATTACAACTTGCTAGTGAAGGAATGACAACCATTAAAATTGCATGAAGTCTTAGATTTTTAACACCTACAGTTAGAATAAGTGTTTAATAGTAATTTCAAACTCAGTGACTTATATCAATGGGATACTGACACACAAGGTGGTCGCCATTTAGATGACGCGTGTTACTTAGATTAATATATGTATATAGGATGTAGACGAAAGCCAGTGGTTGAATGTTTTATGAATTTAAGTCTTGTCGTTATCCGTGTATAGTATTTAAGAACAGATGGTGAATATTTGAAAACACGTGGAGTTAAGCGATTTGTTTCATAACATTTAGATTACTCCCACAGAACTATTCACAGAGTGTGTCATTCTGTGGTTCAAACGACAGACAAATCAAAAGTACATCGAAAGTTCCGACATGTTCCCCACCCCGCATGTGTTATTTGCATATATTTGGTGGAGCGTGTCTACAGTTTCAGATGCATATCAAGCACCATGGAGTGTTTATCTCTTTCCCTCATATAAACGTGTTTTCATGCATTTGCAAACAGAGTAGACCCAGATCAGACGACTCCTATAGGAGCCGTCTGATCAGGGTCTGCTCTGTTTGCTTATAGACATTGATAGATCTGTTTCTTTACTTTCTGAAATGGCTACAATATTCCACCTTCAATACTTAATTATAACTACTTTGTCCATGCATATTAAGAAGGTATTGAAATTTGGAAAAAAAACATAGAACAGGGAAAAGGTTATTCTAGTTGTGTCGCCGAATTGTTATGTTTTTCTCGAAAACAAATCGGCGATATCCATGCATAATGTCATCAACATCAATTCACTAGTTTCAGAGGAGATGTCGTTTGAAACAAAGTTGGTCGGACAGACGACGGACGGCGAGTGTTATTAATTTGTTATACCTGTGGCATTTTTACCTATGGCATTTTACCTCTGGCGTTATTACCTAAGGTATTTTTACCACTTTACCTGTGGCATTTTTACCTAAGGCATTTTTACCTATGGCATATTTACCTGGGGCATTTTTACCTGTGGTATTTATTATTATAATTATTATACCACATTTATATAGCGCTCTTTTCATACATTTTTACCGCACACCTAGGGCAGCTTATCGAACAATCGACTGTCTGATCTCAAAGCCAGCGCTCCATTTAGGCAATCCATGTCTATTGTAAAATCTCGCTTTGAATTTATATTCTTAGTGAGGGTTTATTCTTCAAATTTTCTAAAAGCTGATTTATAACCCAATTATGTTAACATGTTCCCACATTTGGCAATGGGGTTATGTCCTATGGGGTTATATCCTATGGGGGTATGTCCTAATGGGGTTTTGTTCGCATGGAGTTTAGTCCGTACCCCCTATAATATATGTACTGACTTGTGAATGATGTAGTATTCCATGAGCAAACAGTTGCTCCGATTATTCGCCTTCTATAGCAGCTACTTGATCATGTTATACTTTGTTAGTACGGGTGTTAACATTATATTTTCATCAATAGCAGCTGCGATAGAAGAAACAGTGACAGTAGTGCCAGTAGTAGTTACTGAAGAAGAAAATTCGCACTAATAGTACAATGTAGTACATGTAGTAGTAATACGCAGTAGTAGAAGTAGTAGTAGTAGTAGTAGAAGTAGTAGTAGTAGTAGTAGTAGTAGTAGTAGTAGTAGTAGTAGTAGTAGAAGTAGTAGTAGTAGTAGTAGTAGTAGTAGTAGTAGTAGTAGTAGTAGTAGAAGTAGTAGTAGTAGTAGTAGTAGTAGTAGTAGTAGTAGTAGTAGTAGTAGAAGTAGTAGTAGAAGTAGAAGTAGTAGTAGTAGTAGTAGTAGTAGTAGTAGTAGTAGTAGTAGTAGTAGTAGTAGTAGTAGTAGTAGTAGAAGTAGTAGTAGTAGTAGTAGTAGTAGAAGTAGAAGTAGTAGTAGTAGTAGTAGTAGTAGTAGTAGTAGTAGTAGTAGTAGTAGTGGTTGTAGTAGTAGAAGTACATGTAGTAGTATATTAATTATCTCATATCATGAACGCACTTTTAAAACCTTTAGGCGACATTTATACGACCTTCAGGTGACTTCCACAGATACACACAACTGTCGTAGAGCAATAGATTTAAATAATTACATTGTCGTTTTATCCGTACTCGGGGGCTTTGGTCGATATAAATGTACTTATATAACTTTATACATATACAGTATGTCATTTATTATTATTATTACCACATAGAAACTATCAAGTAACGTATGTAAACGTTTATATTATTAAATTACTCAACACATCCATTGTCATCTTCCAGTCTGATATGTATATTTGCAATTAAAATACAAAATAAATATATTCTGACACGGATTTCTTTAACGTAGTAGTAGAAGTAGTAGTAGTTCGTCGCCATAGTAGTAGTAACAGCAGTATTGGTAGTTCTAGTAGTAGCAGTAATTGTTACTGTAGTGGTTTTTTGTCTTAATAGAAGTACATGTATAACACTGTTACGTAATAATGCATAATTTTGTTGATTAGAACTTGTAATAGATTGCAGTTATGTGACCACTGATTATTGTCCCCTGCTGAGAACATAGGATATTTACTGACCATCTGACACATTTGATCACCAGAGGTTCCGGGTTTGACCCCCCGTCGGACCAAGTCCTTTGTACGAGACTATAAACCGAGATCCGATGTATCAGTGGGCATCTAACAGGAATCGGAGTAACTCTGTCGATCATAATAGTAGGACATCATGCCCTGGTTTCTCTGTATCCTCTCCCCCCCCCCCTCTCTCTCTCTCTCTCTCTCTAGGGCGTCCAATTATAGCCCATAGTTATGTTCATTGTTGGGATTTCCTCTTTAAAGGGGCACAAACCGTTTCCGTCAATCCCCATAACCGTTGGATACTCTATTGTCCAATCTATTAGGTGATATTGACTTGATATGCCGCATGTGTACCTGACACTGTCATTTAGAGGTAATGGTCACACCAGGGGACAGTGTTTCACAAACACAGTCTGTTTATTTATAAATTTACTGCCAGAGTAAGTTACGAACATTTTATATATTAATAAATAATGTTAGTTTAACCTATTGAAGGCAGCATGTTTTAGGTGTTTATTTACAAGAAGAGAAAAAACATAAATTTGATTTTCACGCATTACTGACTATGGAAATATGACTCCTGCTCACTCAATATAGAAATCATCCAGCTTATCATGATTTCAGCAGAGGCAACTAATCTGGCCAATGTCTCTTCCATTTTGTTTCAGAGCCCACAGCCACAGAAACATTTTTGAAAGCATGTAATCGTCCAACCTTTACCTTCACTTATCGTTGAACACTTTTCAGAGTAGCCACACAGTAAAAATTGTCTTCATCTAAGCACAGAGACTAAGCTGCTTTCAATTTCGTAACTGCAGTGATGCAGATCTTCGGTGTTTTCAATATCACGATATAGTGTTATTAGGTCATATTTACATTCGCCCTGCAACGTCCTTATATAACCTTATTCTAAAAAGAAAGTTGCATAACCTCATGAACACCGGAAGCACGTCATTCATTTCTTAAATATAAGAAATACAATGGAATATAAATATAAGAAATAAATGACGTGCTCCCGGTGTTCATGGGTTATGCAACGCATAGCTTTACGAGCAAAGATTCACGTGAAGCCCTTCGGGCTTCACTAACTTTGCTCGTAAAGCTATGCGTTGCATAACCTCATGAACACCGGAAGCACGTCATTCATTTCTTAAAAATACATGTACTCAGGCGGGGCTCTCATGATTTAGCGATCTGGGTCTGCAATGTTCGGCAATCAAAATAGGAATAAATTGAACGACTTTTGATTCTTGCTTCATGCAGCTGGTGGAATATTATATGAACTCTGTCTAATTCTATGTTGTAATGATTGTTCTGAATGTTTAAAATAACGTAATTCGAGTGTCAAACAACATACACCACGAATAGTTCAATGTCCGATAATGAATGAAGAATTAAACAACTACTCGTATGTTGTAAGCCACGAACTGTTTTAAAAATCATCATGGAATGGGTCTTGTTGGATCTTTTGTTTGATCCAATAACTCTGTAGACACGATCTTTTGTGCCAGTACTCACATAACCAACCATATAACCACCTCTTATCAATGAGCTGTTCCTCTGAAAACACCTGTCATATGCTATACAGAAAACACTTCCCATATACATTTGTAAATGAAAAGCATCTGCAGAAAAAGAGTTATAGCCAAACTAGAAATGTATGTAACAAGGATAGCCCGCTGTATACTTGAGCATAAATGCAAAACACTATATTATTCCAACACTGACTGAATGCAAAACATAACCAATGTCAATGGTCAAGGTCAAAGGTCAATGTCATAAAACTATGATGTAACATGACGCACGCATCAGTATGTAAAGTTGCGTGACTGTAGCTTCAGTACTTAGTTCATTACTGACATCAACCCAAAATATTACCTATGTCACCGAGTTCAGGTGCCAAAGATCAAGGTCAATAACATACTGAACATCAGCATGGAAGCGGCGTGACTGTATCCGCAATACTTTGTCCACAACTAACCTAAACGCAAAAAACTTGTTCTTACGGACGCATGTACGGACGGACGGACGGACAGGCGTATGGGCAAACAGAATATGTAATCCCTAGGTGTCCCCCTTGCCTACAGCATATGACATAAAAAGAAGTCCTAGAGAAATATATATGGCCTAATGTACCCCGCTAAAAAATGACCATGGGCTGTCAAATGACACACCAGCGAATTGAGTATGTATGCTATACGGCGCGGCTCGCATACATTAAACTGTTTCAGAAATGTATTTTGGAGACGTTTGTCGTCATACAGAACTTCGTCATAGTCTTAACCCATTCCCCATAGGCTATTTTAGATACAACCTCTTTGAATAAATCTACCGAAAAGGAGCATTAACTAGAGGAAAGGAAAATTTTAGAATGTTGTAGTTTGAAACCATTGTGATAAATAGAGTATTTGCTCCTATAGGAGCAAATGCTCTATTTATCACAATGGTTTCACAAAGTGGCTTTTACAGAGTCGTCAAAAGTCGTCAATATGAGGGAAAGGGTTAATGCTCAAGTTGAGCAAGTTGAAAACAGTGTACCAACGAACATTAAGGTGATTATTTTTTAATATAAAGTGAACATTTGGGTATTGATAGTTAATAAATTATGTAGTGTTTGGCATTTTAACGCATATACTGCAACTCTAGATAAGGCTTTACGGAGCAAATACTTAAAACCGATTATTGACAATCGTAGAGGGTCGGAAGGGTTCGCATGAATTGCATACCTTATCACTATTAGACTACAGTGACAACACGCACGTCACCGAATCAACAAACCAGTTGTACGCAGTAATACACTGCAAAGCACAGTGGGTAAGATGTTCTTTTTCTCATATATGAAACAGAAGTAAAGTCAAGCAGGCAAATCCACATACAAACGCATTTGTGCTAAAACAATTATTGCCAGTACAAGCAGTTAGGGACTGATCATACACCGAGTTATCCGGCCCCGCGTCTTTTCAGATTCAAAACATTTTGCCACTCAGATAAAAAGAAATACGCCATTCAAACAGCTGTCAGTTTCTACAGTTTATACAGCAGACTACAAGAGCGTTGAATAGCAGCCGTTGTTTATTTGTCGTAAACAATAAGTACTATAGCTATTATTATTACTTTTGTTACTATAAATAGTACCATATTTACACTCAAAATGGTCCTATATCAGTCGAAAAAATTTATTGCACGAGCGGGCATATACGGACCTAGCAATGGGCTTATAACCGATATATGCCCGCTGCCAATATAATTGTTCTAAATCTAAAGCAACAGAACCCGGATACGTGGCGAAGGTTTTATTCTGCTCCGATGCTGCAAATGTTGTCAAAATGCTCGTAGACGTACCGAGTTCCCAACCACAATCTCCCGATTCGATTCAGATTTACGCACATGTACCGTAGGGTACAGGTACCGGTAAAGTGAAAACTGGCCGCTAGTTCCATTGCCCATTATTCGAATAGTGTAAAACCATCATTTTGACGTCAAGTGCAGTCTTTTTTAAAAAGGGACTGTCCACACGGTCCCACTTTTTAGACAGCTTTTCTGCATATTTTTAATAAAAATTAGGCTTAAAAACTGTGACTTTGAGTTAATTCTGTTCTGTTCTGTTTGTTAAGCTGGCCTTACAACTTCATCCACAGTTACAAAATGTTCGGCTGGCTGAACAAAATATCAGTGTCTGGCAGGCCGAACAAATTCAATCAGCAGCAGCAATGTTCGGCCAGCCGAATAAAATATTTGAAAAGCAGTTGGCTTTGTTAAACTGGCGAACAACTTTAATCACAATTACAAAATGTTCAGCAGGTTAAACAAAGTATCAGTCTCTGAACAAAATATCTGAAAAGCAGTTAGCTTTGTTAAGCTGGCCGAAAAACTTCAGTTTCAAAAAATATAAGTATCATAGTTCGGCTGGCTGAACAGGTTCAGTCAGTATATAAGCAATGTTCAACCAGCCAAGAAAAATATTTGCAAGCAGTTCAGCTTTGATAAGCTGGCCGAACAATTTCGATCACAATGTTTAGCCGGTTAAACAAAGTATCAGTGATTGGCAGGCTTGGTTTTAGTGCTTGGCTTGCTAAACTGGTTCAATCACATTAACACACTCATTGTAGTTGCTATTTATAAGAATCTATTGTTATGTTTGTACAGTGACACTGTACAAACATAACACTAGATTCTAATAAATAGCAACTACAAGTGGCTGAACAATTCATTTCATGGGATAATATGAGAACAAAGGCAGTTTATTCATTCGACATTTATTATTGTAAACATTAAGAATGGTACATAATAAACATTAAGAATGGTACAGGAATATTCAACTTTAATATCTAATTATTATGAAATCCATTCTTTGAACTCATATAATTCTACTAATCAAGTTTTAGAAAATACAAATGATATCTAAATTGTGACAAATCATGCAGAGATCACAACTCATCACCATGGCTAATCTTAATTCTGCAAACAAAGTAGATCCAGATCAGATGAGCCATATAGGAGTCATCTGATCAGGGTCTGCTCTGTTTGCTTATGATACTGGTAGAATATAGATCTGATTCTACAGTATCTATCTATACCCGTGTTCATACGACGTTTTAAAACAATAATCTAATTAATATGCATGATGCCATTTGTGCTTACATGAATATTGAACAGGTAAAGGGTTAACCAAAGATGCCCAAGTTTATACATACATGTATTTTTTACATCAATACAAAATATAGCTTTGATCTAATATTTCGACCATCAAATATTAGATCAGATCTATTTATGTATTAAATTAATTCCCTTTTTGGAATATTATCCTCATTATGTATGTTTTTAGCTTTAGTCATTAGGTTTGATATCTGACAGCATCAATTTGTTGCTGGCTTCTGCTACACCCTCGATGGACGCAACTACACTTTGTAGGTACCTGAAAGATAAAGAAAAGAAATGTGTACCAAGCGTAGATAGTCAAACTTGTAATGCATGACATACACACCATATCATAATATGATTATTAAACATTGCACTTCCTCTCAATGTGATGCATCTTTAAAAAAAATTGACTTATGTGCCCTAAAAAAGGGGAAAATTCCATTGTTATTGCAAATATATCAAGAGTGCCAGTGGATACAATAACATGTATGCCCGTCAAAGCTTTGTTCAACATAAACTGAGGTTAACATATCTGCTAAACGCAAATGCTAAATGCAAATTCTAAGTCTAATTGTACTACCTTGACTTTTGATATACATACCGGGACACACCGATGCTACTGTAGCATTTCTAGATAAAATTGTGGTGTAATTTGAGAAGGATCCACCAAGTAGAATTTGAGTTAGAGATGTTACAGACAGACAGACGGACAGACAGCCTCATTCCATATGTCCCGGCTTTTTTAAACAGATGAAGCATGTGATGGTATACAAGTGTTCCAAGTTTCTGCTTTATTTTAAAGGGTTATGTAAATAAGTGGACTTTAACAAAAACTTTAACCAAACATTATAAATTAAAAAGGGTCATAATTCTTACAAAATGCTTGACAGAGTTATTTACTCTTGCCTACAGATGAAGCTTGTGATGATGATCAGGATCTTCAATTTTTGCTGCAGTTTATAAACTTTAATTGACGGTCGGGAAAGGGCCGAGTTGACCAGACTGAGACGGGCCGAGTTGACCCACCCCAAAACAGGCCGAGCTGACCCGGCCGACTTGACCCAGGCAGAATTGGCCCGAGGCCGACTTGACCCGGATTCGTTTGATCAATTCTAAAAGTTAAAACAGGTCTGATTCAGTCTGAATAGGTCCGAATAGGTAAAATTACAATGGATTCAGTCTGATCAGGTCAAATTGGTCCGATTCAATGATTCTTCATTTCCTGCTACCACCGAATTGATTCCATTTTGTCTGATCCAGTCTGAGTTGGTTCGATCCATGATTAGTGATACTCATCACGTGTGTGAAGTGTTCATTAATGATGAAAAACCATTATGACCAAGAATAACAGAAACACTAGCAAAAAAAGATGTTCTCCAAGCATATAATGATATATGTTCAACTTGACTGACACTCTGACAGCCAAAATAAACACCCAAAAATGTTTGCTATAACAAATTGCAATGGACATATGAGCTCTGTTTTAAACTTTAGTATCACCGCAAACTTAGCGATGAAAATCATATTACAAGTTTGCAAAGAAAAATGTCGGAGTATGCCAGACAGTGGGATGAATATCATATATTTACATATAATTATTTCTGCTGTGTTTCATCTTCAATGTTCTGTCCAGAGGCTGAGCGCAAATGTCTTTTGTTTAAGCTCAAGACCGAAATCTCATGCGTTCGGTTTTCAGTCCTTTCACACGAATCTTGTTTGTCGATGAGTCATACCTTCAATCAATTATACTGTCACTTGCTTTACACGGTATCCAAAGGGCACAATACTAATAATATATACTTCATGAAGGTCCTGTTCCCTACGTTAATTCAACCATTTTGTACAAAGATTGATTTATAACTCTTCTACAACACTGGTTTCTATTGGACGACCTATGTCGTTTTGGCTAATCAGAACGATCCTTTCTTATTTTTTTTCTTTTGTCATGTTCCGACAAAAGTCGGAATTTGACGAACATTCTGATTGTTCACGGTCGGTGATGTACGTTGCATAGCCGGAATTAGGCGGGAATTTCCGACTGATATGTAATTGACGTTTTAAAATTGATTGCCATTATATAATTACATAATATGTTAGTGTAGACCCAAATCAGACCCGATTATCATTGAATCTATGATAGTGTATCCGATTTAGTTTTACGTTCATGGAAAAATAGCGAACAAATTACTGCCGATGCCGATGAATGTTTAACAATGAAGACCTCAAAGTGATCAGATGCGACGGGAGGCTAGTCGATCTGGGTCTACATCTACACAATTGCAATGGTATACGACACATTTCTTATTTGTTACTCGAAGAATGACGGGTCTATCTAAACAACGCATTTAATGGAGTGTCTATTAAAAGCCCCCCCCCCCCTAAAAAAGCTCCCCCTGACAAAAGCCCCCCCCCAACAGTGTAGATCCAAACCAAAATGCTCCATAGGGAACCTTGCGATTTGGATCTACACTGTGTTCAATGTAAATAGAGAAGGACATACGGGTGCTAAGTGCTTTTAGTAAAGTTGTACTGTATTCAGAATGTGTTCAGCACATAGACAAACAGTGTAGACCCAAGCCTCAAGGCTCCATAAGGAACCTTGTGATATGGATCTACACTGTGTTCAATGTAAATAGAGAAGGGCATACGGGTGCTAAGTGCTTTTAGAGGAGTTGCATGTACAAAAGCTCCACCTGACAAAAGCCACCCCCAAACAGTGTAGATCCAAACCAAAATGCTCCATAGGGAACCTTGCGATATGGATCTACACTGTGTTCAATGTAAATCGAGAAGGACATACGGGTGCTAAGTGCTTTTAGTGGAGTTGTACTGTATTCAGAATGTGTTCAGTGCATAGACAAACACTGTAGATCCAAGCCTTAAGGCTCCATAGGGAACATTGTGATATGGATCTACACTGTGTTCAATGGGAATATTGTGATATGGATCTACACTGTGTTCAATGGGAACCTGGTGATATGGATCTACACTGTGTTCACTGTAACTGTTTGCATCGTTCCTTTCCATGAGGGCTTTTGATAAGGGGGGGGGGCTTTTGGGTGTACCCCCTTTTAATGTACTCTAAAAGGTTTAGAAAAAATCTCTCTCTCTCTCTTCTCTCTCCCCCCCCCCCCCTCTCTCTCTCTTAACTATTCTATATCGTCTGTATGATTCAATGTAAGTCCTGTACGCATTTTGAAGACACAGCTGTCTCGTACTGATTTTGAGCGTATCCAGCGTATTGTTCCAACAATATGAACTACATAATAACGAAC
Source organism: Azorinus chamasolen (assembly GCA_963576725.1). Classification (NCBI taxonomy): domain Eukaryota; kingdom Metazoa; phylum Mollusca; class Bivalvia; order Cardiida; family Solecurtidae; genus Azorinus; species Azorinus chamasolen. The sequence continues at coordinate 65,814,745 of OY755242.1, forward strand.
ACATCAAATATCTAATTAAATATGAAGTACGGCATTGAAACGCGGTCACCAGTTCTTTACTGTTGCTACCCCGGTTAATTACAACTGAAACAAAGTTAAAATCTATACTCACCTGTCTCTCGTCGCAATTTCAGGTCAACCATACGCTTTGCCATCCATTACAAGACACAATCTTGTCATTGTCTTCGCGAACTGTCCATCTTTTTGTTATTAGCAATGTTGTTGTTTTGGTTTCCTTTATAAAATAATTTCTACTTCTTTCGCGCTTATTACATTAACCCAAGTTCCGATAAGAACGGACACTCACACGCTTCACAGTCGGTGGTCGGTCTATTTGGACGAGTCCACATTACATATTGAGGTAATATAATCTATTATTTTGTCTATATAGCTAACTGGTAATTTAGTAATAATTAAATACTCGTGATATGACCAAATTACATTGAAGTTTATTTTTCAGTTAAATATTGACTTTGATATATATTATCTTAAATATATCGATCTACAGATACCACCCAACATCCCTGAGATGATGAAAATGAACAGCAGAAACGATGTCGGCTCTTTGAAGTGGACAAATTGATGGAGCCGAAAGCATAACTTATAGGCCTTATTTGGGTAAGACAATTACATTATTGTGAATTCTAATGACTTCATGAACATTTAATTTAGCTGATTGTTTTGATTTTTTTATAAAGAACACATAGACATATAGATGATAATAGATCTGCATAATGTTTATGTATGTAGATCTATGTACGTCTCTGAAATGTAGCAACACATCTACATACATGTAGGCCTTATAGTTCCATTTAGATCTATAATTAGCAATCAGAGCAGGCTCTGTTCAAACTGGATCTACCCCTGTATGATCTGGGTGTACTATATGTTTGCAATTTTTGGCGTCAAAAATCGTCTGTTAATGAAATGGGGTTTTGTATAGGCCTAGCCTATGTATTACAACATAAATTATATCTAGATCTAGCTCTACTCAAGTTATAAGACAGCTAAATATTTTGCGAATGATAAATTCGTGGCGTGACAATAATTATTAGGCTACTGCGATCTAGATCTTGTTATTGGTTTTATATATAGATCTATATATAATATAAAAAAAAACATCCATTCAAAATCACATCTTAATTATTGGTCAAATCAAGGAGGTAAATGATAATTAAGTACCTGTATTCATAATTATTGATTAGATGGTTTGGATAAGGGTCGGGTACTTGCTACTCATCCTTAAATCCAAATATTAACACACACTAAATTTTCTCATGTAACGCAATTTATGGACATTTTAACTTATTCTAAATAGGCATATTTCATGAGCCAGGCACCTGTGTCCGTTTCACTTGGTGGTCAAATAATTGTTTTGCCAAACTCTATTAGAGATTATGATGAATGTCAAACAGTGCAGATCCTGATCAGAAGACGTTCAGACATTGTGACTGGTCCTGCACTGTGTGCAATGAAATTAGACATACATACATATGTCTGAATAAGAAAACACACGCGTACATGCTAGTCCAAACATTTAGAGGTATCTACATGCCCCTTATTTTATAATTATTTATCGTGCATGATGTAACTAGAAAATGTATAAAAATGTGAAATAGCAACGCCAGGTCTTATTTATAGGACCAGCGTACATGTATACACACAAAAAGCACGATAACGGCTAAAGTGACGTCATAAGAAAGTTTGCATATAACAGTAATGGTGGAATTGTTGGGCCTGGATAGTATTTGCATATACAATACGGATTTTACTGAAACACTCCATGTATACAAGGTAAAATTTAAATGCAATTTCTTCGTAGGCGAACAGAACATACTGTTGTGTAACCCTAAAAGGTTTTCTCTCATAAAAATGTCCCTTGACGAGTTTAACGATACAAAGAGTAGATCCTCATCAGGGGATAGTGTAGGAGCAGTCTAATCAGGCTCTACTGTGTTTTGTTGAAATTAATGTAATAGATCTTCCGTCAGACCCGGGCGTGTGTGCAGGGCTTTTTTTCCCTTCTATAGTAGGGGCCGTTTAAAGGCCCCTTCTCCTCAGAAAATTTCTTCAAAATCATGCACTTTACCCCAAACACTGACTTTACATTAGAAATTTGTTTCCCCTATATCAAAATACTTTACTATTTCCCCTTAAAAGTAGAGGCCAGACCCCTTCCCCCCTTGATAAAAAAAGCCCTGGTGTGCGTGTGTGGTGTGTGTGTGTGTGTGTGTGTGGGGGGGGGGGGTGTATTGTGTTTGTACTCTCTGCCTTTCCCTGTTCTGTATTTAGGTCAAATCTCGATACCTACTGAATATTCATTAACAAAAAAGTTATAAAGAAATATGGAAGGTGGAACATTGTAGATATTTAAGAAAGCAAATTAACGGATCTATCAAATTCTATTAGCAAACAGAGTAGACCCTGATCAGACGGCTCCTCCAGGAGCCGTCTGATCTGGGTCTACTCTGTTTGCAAAATGCGCGAAAACACGTTTATATGAGGGAAAGGGTTAACATTGGTCATAACTTTTGAACCAGTAGGCCTACAGATACTTCTGTTCATATTTGGCATGCATATGTATCTCGTAAAGTCGCACAGTTCGAGGGGTGACACGTCAAGGTCATTCTTCAAGGCCAGAGGTCATTCAAATATGTAGGACCAGTTCTGGTTCTACATCAGTGTTTGCAACTGCATGAAAAGGCGTTAATTTGATGGAAAGGGTTAAATGTGTTACTAAGGAATTATCAGCTTTACACCAATCGTTCATTCCAGACTGCTATTTTAATTGTTAACCCTTTGACTTTCCTTCGTATTTATAAATAAACACATTTTCACGCATTTACAAATAGTGTAGACCCAGATCAGACGGCTCATGTAGGTGCTGTCTGATCAGGGGCCGCTTTGTTTGCTTATGGTATAAAAATATATGGATCGATCTGCATGGTTCTACAGTTTCTGTCTGAGCCATAATGCCTTAATTGGGTTAATTCATACGTCATGCATGCACCATTATAAAAATAATCTAATCAATATTCAATCATGGACGTCATGAGATCGAAAAAATGTTGTTAGAGTCATAGAGTGCCCACCATTTGAAAGAAACTGGTCTTAAAAAAGTTTCAAACGTATAGGTTTTGTGTTAAATTACTTTTTTTTTAAATCGATGAATATAGAGAGAAAACAAAAGTAGGTTTAAATATATAGAGACTGTGAGTATGTTTGTTTTACATTTTCTTTCCTCTTCAGCGACGATATTTACCATCTATTTACCACGTACAATATGGTTTCAAAACTACATAATTTTAATTTCTTTCTTTTCTGTAGTTAATGCACATTTTCGATAGATTCAAAAGAGGTTAAATTGGGTCTAAAATAGCCTATGAGGGAATGAGTTAATTTCCTTTCTGATTTTCAGTGAAAGTTAGCATAGAAATAATAACTTACATTATCAATAATGATTAGCTGGTGTTTTGTAAATGTCATTTTGTTTTATCAGCCAACAAAGCAGACCCCTTTAAACCACTACTCCATGAATATTCCTGTAAGAAATAATGATTGTCACTCATAAATATTAATTAGATTATTTTTTTATAATTGCACAATTCATTAACAACGGAATGCTTGACCGTAGCAGAAACTAAGCTCATATTATTGTTTCGTTTATAAGCAAACAGAGCAGACCCTGATCAGATGGCTTCTACATGAGCCATCTGGTCTTGGTCTACTCTGTTTGCAAAGGCATATAGAAATATGTATTTATGGAGTAAAGGAATAAGACTGATCTTATACAGAAGACTGAGTACTCAGTCTCTGTTTGCAAAGGTGTGTATATCTATTAATAAGACTATGATATGGTTGACGATCAACGCCAAAAATGCATCACGCTTTGTGGCATTTCAACTTGCTTCATGGTAAATGCATTATGCTAAATGATTATTGCATGTCACGATGTGCTTTCTTCTTTCTTTGAAGTTTCTTCCTCGATCCGACATTCAACATTCTTTAAACTTATTTATTGATTATTATAAACGTCAAATGATGTATCATTGTTTAAATTTCTTTGAAGCATATTCTTTGTGCTATTTGCTTAGCGATTGATTCTTGATGCTTGATTCGTGGTGCGTAGTTCCAACGTCGTTACGTTCGGCCCGGCCTTTTTCGTACTCTAGCAGACAATTAAGAGTCACGGACTAAAACGCTGAAGTGATTTGCCGAATACATAGATAAAGAATGAAATAGAAGGATTTCGAAAACGCTGAAGACAAAGAAATAGAACGGTTCCTGATCCATTACATTAGTGTGTGTGTGTGTGTGTTGGGGGGGGGGGGGGGGTCTGCCCTGTTTGCTAATGATCTATCATTATAGATATGATTCTACAAAATCTGCCATGATAGCGAATTCCTGTGTCCATGTTTTATTTTAACAATATAATTAATATTCGCGATGTCATTATTTTTCACATGAATATTCAATGAGTAATGTGTCAACTGTGCAGTACCATGATCGCCGATGTGTGATAGGCCACAAGTATCTGTGTTAAATTTATTATAAATAGAACTTTAAACTGGTGGCATCATATTTAATTTTAAACAGAATTATGGGAAAAGGGTGATGTTGTTGTTGTTTAAAATAAATAATATAATTTTAAGTGGATGACATCACATTTAATTTAAAAAGAATATTATGGGGGAAGGGGGGGGGGGGGTTAACCCTTTCGCTGCCAAACTCAAGGGTTAAAGGATGTTACTTTTGGTGCAATTTTATTGCGTTGTCTTTTCATGTCCAACTAATCAGACGGACGGACGGTCATACAGACGACGGAAAAGTGACCCCTGTCTGACACGCTGTCTCTCAGCAGGTGACAAAAAACCGGTATACTAATGCCTTTATACATTATAAACAAGAATGTTCAAAGGAACACATATGTCACCTGCTGGGAGAAGTATAATAATAACAAGAGGGTCTGAAAAGCCCTGACATCGCTCACCAGACAATCAGAGGAGAAGATTTTCAAAGTTTTCACTATGTGCTTCTATAAAAAACTAGCCGTCCCTGGGGAGAACCAATTTTGACACAAGGGGCATAATTTATGTAACTTTTGTAGAGGACCTCAAGTGAAGAAAACTTAAGAAAATGTAAATGAAAACATATAGAATCTAACAATGTAAACCTAAATAAGGACATGCACACAAGTATGTATACCCTCTCCCTGGGAAAATTGGTTGAATTTCAGAAAGAATATATTAATCTAGATCTATATCGTTAATAACTCAAAGTCTCATCAGGTTCAATTAGTTTACAATCTAACTGCATTTTTTAAAAGTTGAAGCAGAGGTTATTTTAGTTTAACTAGTATTGAGCAAAAATATTTTCTCGTATTTATAACAATGACAGTGTTGGTAAATGACGTCACAAATATGTGATTTTAATAGCACGTTCATCCACCTGAATCGGGTCAGATGTCATTTATGCATTTCATTTTTTTTATGTGCAACACTTTATATATTAGATCTATAGCTTTATATTAACTATTTGGATGCTAGTGGTAATTTAAATCTATGATAACAGATTGAATCCAGATTAAACGCCATGTTTCTCGGAGTTTTATCAGGATCCAAATGCGTGTCCATAAAGAATAAATCTACAAATAGAAGCAGACACATTTATTAATTATCCAGACTCAACATTACTGACTTTCTGAACATTGATTTCTTGTGTAGATCTATATAAAATAATGTAATGCAATGTATTTCTCAAACCCAATATAATTCTAATAAATATATGCTATTTCATGATATATTAGACATGTTTATATTTATAATCTTAGCCATTTCCCTGTTCTATATTTAGTCCCGATTCCAATACCTATATAGAATATTTATGGACCAAAAAATGGAAGGTGGAACATTGCAGTCATTTCAGAAATTCTAAATAAACAGATGAATGAAATTCCATTAGCAATCAGAGCAGATCCGGATCAGACGGTCCGTAAATGAGCCACGCGTGGTCTATCACACATCGGCGATCAGGGTACTACACAGTTGACCCTTTACTTAATTAATATTCATGTGAAAAAATGACATTGAAATATATTGTTAAAATAGCATATGGACACGTGAGTTTTATCAGGGCAAACTATGCAAAATGATATCTATGACAGATCATCAGCAAACACGACAGACCCTGACCAGACGGACATAAAAAAGCAAGAAATAAAATTGCACCAAAGGCAACATCATTTTTAAATAATTACCCACCCCCATACACACACTTCTCAATAATGTTCTTTTTTCGCTCAAAACAACATTTAAAAACCAAACCAAACATTTAATTCGATCTACGTTGAATCCATCCTCAGTACTTTCAGTAGTTTGAATATCTGGTTTTATATGCAGCGCCACCTATTTGGCAAGTTCGGCTGAAGTGCATTATGCCTTCGGCGTTCGGCTAAAATATGCTTGTTGCTATGGGCTTACCGCATTGGGTCGTGTGTCGTTGGGACATGTGTTATTGAAGAAACTTCAATGTAAGAAGGACTCCCATCTTGACATGCAATAATGTTTTAGCAAACTGTTCAATACCACAATGCAGGATGCATTTATCATGAAGCAAACTGAAATGCCACAATGCATGATACATTTACCATGAAACAAACTGAAATGCCACAAAGCATGATGCAATTTTGGCGTTGATTGTCCTCCATACTATAAAGTAGATTGTACTTGTGCCACTGATGCATATTTATGATCATTAATTTATTAGTTCATCTGAGCAAAATGTACTGATGGTGAAGTACTGTGATTGCTCTCCGCACAGTGTGGCTGCCTCAAAGCTGTCTATCCACACTTTCTCCAAACAACATTAAAAAACTATGACTAGTAATTGGAAATTAGAGACCATTAGAGACTATAAACTAGATTTTGAAATAAGTGTTATTTATCAATATCAACTGTGTACAAAATTGATTTTCCCTGTGATATCAAATAACAAAAGCAGGTCCAGTTTTCTGTATAACTTTATAATTCAGGGCTTTTTCTCTCTTAATTGGGAAGGGGCCTTAGCCTGCGGATTTTGGGAAGAATTATCGCTAAAATTGCTGATTTGGGAAACAAAAAAGCTGGTGTAAGTTTGGATTTTTGGGAAAACTGCATGATATTAAAGAAATTTTCAATTGGGAAGGGGCCTTTTACAGGCCTCTGTTATAGAAAGTGAAAAAACCCTGTAATTCTTCTTTTGAAACCCATATAGTGAGAATTAAAAATGTTTTGATAGATCAAAATTAGAAAACACTAACATTTCGATACTGATTTTTCAAGTGGAATTTCCATCATTCATTGTTGAATGATATAATAGTCCATTCTGATTCAGTATAAAAGGGGATAAGTTGCTATAGTAATTTGACATGGACAAACAGTGCAGAGCCTGGACCGTGGTCAGATAACAAAGGGCTCCCCTAGAAACCCTCTGATCTAGGTCTACACGTAGTTTTCATGTATCAATGCACTGGTTTCCGTAATTTACCAAGACTGCTTATATGAGATTTTATCTAATTAAAATGCTGTGCAACAAGCATTGGGGTTTCTATTCGATATGTGACTATTAACACCTTTTACTTCAGTCCACCTTTCTGCACCTTTGCAAATAGAGTAGATCCAACTCAGATGGCTCTGGCATGGGCTGTCTGATCAGGATCTGTTATTTTTACGTATGCAGTAATATATATATACATGTATGATTCATTGATTCTACAGTTTCTATCATGGCCAAAAATTATTGTATTCATATGCCATACTGTAAACATTTCTTACATAAATATGCATGGTGCCATTATGATTTGTCAAGAACATGGACATTATGGATGGGGCTAATTTATAATTTAATTATATACTAAGTGAAGATAAATATGATGAGCCTATCAGTCCAGTAATTGCTACACAACTTTTTCAAAAATATAGGACCGTCATTGTTCTTAAATGTTGATGTATCAAATTGTAATTTTTCAGGGCATTAATCCAGCAGACCTTTAAGACTGATGTTAGTGGCATATGATTAATCATGGTGGCAAGTAATTCAAGACAAATGTGTCCATGAATTTGCACAAGATTCAATTTTGACGACCAACATTCTGTTGAAGACCCTGCTAAATAGTGTTACCAGAAATGTAAGTATTTTGTTTATCATTTTCATATAAAAATTCAAACCTAAATAAAAAATAAAATAGTTGATATTATTTATAGCTTGTTTTCACGACAAAAGAGGTGCCAAACTGAATTATTACAATTGTCCTAAATTAGTCATTGTCGCCCTTCGGCATTCATATATTTATTGGAATCAGGTTGTCGGTCAGTAGAAACGATGTTGTTCATACTTCAGTTTTTCACAAATTTTGGCTGAAACTTTATCCTACTATCCTACCATTGGAACTTGCGCCTGCAATTTTCCTTATGATTTGGACACACGCATGAGGATATAGAAAAGTCAGTGAAATTTTGGAAAGACTGCGATTGAAAGATGCAGAAAATGTTCCAGAACTTTTGCCATCAGTATAGAACTGTTGAAGGATATGATAGATTGCAAATCTTGGATATTACCTGCTTTACATAAAGTGGAACAGATTTCGTTTTATAATCGTTACATTATAAATGTTCATGTAATCATCTAATGAGTGGTGAACAAGTTATATAATTGTAATAGAATCTGTTACAGAATGCCCCCCCCCCATGAAATGGACAACAGGTATTGATGAGTAAAATATCTAAATATTCACCAATCACAGGACATGACAAGTTTACCATGGCAACCAACGCTTTTTAAACATCTGCCTTTAAGTTCAGAGTACCAATATACCCCTACTTACCAATTTTTACAATGAAGAAAATATTCCAGGGAATTAATATAATAATACACAAATACTTGCATTGCTCTGATCTAATATTTTGACCACTAAGGGTCTTTACAAAGATTATCATGATAATCTTTTAAAAAGGCCCTTAGTGGTCGAAATATTAGATCAGAGCAATTCAAGTATTTGTGTACCAATTTTTAGCAAAATCTAATAATATCTTATATCATCCAATCAGAGGCCACCACTCCATTACCATGGTAATTAACTCTTTCTAAACACTTACTATTGAGTTTGGGATACCTGAATATTCAGTGAATACCCCATCATACCAACTTTCAGCAAACTTGAACATTATCTAAATTTTCACCAAGCAGAGCTCACCTTTCGGTTACTAAGGCAACATTTTAATGAACCTAAAGTTGAATGCACACCTGCAAATAACCAGCAATGTTCATGTGAAGTTTCATTAGGATTTGACTATTAATGCTTACTGAGCCATGGACAAGTTCACGGCAGAAGAATTTGAGCAATTAAGAATAAGAATCGGAAGAAAGAATAATAATTAAAAGAATAAGAAACGGAGTATATGTAAATGCTTCAAATTGGGAAAAAACACATATTTTTGCCATTGGGAATATAGCCTATAAACGGCCACACACACACACCACACATACACTTTGTTTGGGGGATGTAATTTCTTTATTTAAATGTTTCTCACACAGTCATAAATGAGTTAATCTGGATCCTTCAACTGAATAATATGCCAGAACTCACCAAAGCAAAGTCTACCAGATTATTCAAAATAGATGTTGAAAAACAAATGAATTATACTGAATAAAGTATAGAACATTGTTTGAAAAGAAGAATTCTTTTACAGACTGCTAGGTATTTGGCAGTAAGATCGAGGGAATAGATGACAGCTTCATAACAGAACCACAAAGGATCTTGGACATATTGCCCCAGCAGAGGAAGACAAGTGATTTTGATACTCCAGAGGTTTTACCAGAGATTCAGGAACTCATACAGAGGAAAACTTGGGTTACATGCTTGAAGGGTAATTCATGTTTATATTGGTTTGCTTGTTGCATATGACTGATCATTGTTACATATTTCCAAAGCACATTTGGAATCTTTACTTTTGATGCCTTTGCAGAGTAGACCCAGATCAGATGGCTCCTACAGAAGCTGTCTGATCATGGTGTGCTCTTTTTTGTATACAAAATAAACTAAATATAAACTATGGTATATACAGTCCTGCCATAGTTAAATATTCCATTGTGTTTTCCCTTTCATATAAACACCTGTTCACGCATTTGCAAATAGAGTAGACCCCAATCAGATAGCTCCTATAGGGGCCGTCTGGTCAGGGTCTGCTCTGTTTGTTTATGATATGATATAGATCTCATTCTTCAGTTTCTGCCCGAAATGTTCACATGCCATTATAAAAATAATCTAATTGATATTCATAGTGTCATTATTTCTTACATAAATATTCAAACTGGGAAATGGTTAATGCTGTTATAAAATCCAAGTAATTAATATTCCTGCACATTTCCTGTGGATGGTGGTCCATGCTTTTTGAAAGGAAATGGCAGAAACATAATAAATAGTCGTCACACTTTTCCTTTATAAACACCTTTGCCACACATTTGCAAACAAAGTAGACCCAGATCAGACAGTTCTATAGGTCTTAAAAACCATCTGATCAGGTTCTACTATGTTTGCATAAAATTGACATGATATAGATCTGATTCTATGGGTTTTGTCAAAAAGTAAAAATAAAACCATTGAAAAGTTATAAAAATTGAGCTAATAAATATTCATGATGTCATTATTTCTTACATGAATGTGAAACAGGGAAAGGGGTAAATACCTTAGACACAGTGGAGATTTCTCTGCGCCATTCACTTTCACTAATACAAAAATATAGTCGTGATGTTTGCCTACTGTGGAACCATGTAAGACTGCTTCATATATGAAATTGAACTTATATTTTTAGAATTATTGCGTTTTACTTAGGTTGATTTGAGTGTAGTCCGATGTTTATATCAGTTTTGCCAGATAAATAATTCCTCATATTATCCTACCAATTTGACCTGAGACTCATGCATATTCCGTGTATTATCGTCGGTAATCTTCGAATAAATTTCCGAAGGTATATAAGAATGCGCTATAAGAATACAGTAAACCCCCTCTAATGCGACCAGCAAAAAGGGATATTATTCACAGTGTCAAAGGCAGGTGGTAGCTTAATACAGGACGAAAGTAATGCAGAAAGCTCCTGTAGGAACTTTCTGCATAACTTTTGACCTGCATTAAGTAAGCACCTACTTATAAAGACCGCCATGTTTATTAATTAAGTGATCGCATTAGAGGGTTTTACTGTACACTCCTCGTGGAACATGATTATTACGGGCTTTTGGTTTGCTATTTTTGTCACAGACTATTACGAACAATTCCGATAAACACACCGAAACTTAATCAAGTCTCAGGTCAAATTGGGAGGATAATACCAACTAAACCTAAATGATAACAATGGTTAATTATTAACCATTTCCCTGTTCTACATTCATTCCAAAATTCAAAACCTACCGAATACTCATGGACAAAATAGTTATAATGGAAAATGGAAGTCTTTCACCTGCATCGAACAAACTTAAAAGCATCAGGTGTTGATTATGTAATAGATACAGTACGAGTCTTACTACCAAAGTGTCTTCTTACAACCGTTATCAGGACAGTTTGTTCGCATGACCTCAGACAAGTGTCCGAGGCGTAGCCGACATGGTTGTAAGAAGACACTTTGGTAGTAAGATGAGTACATGTATCTTACTTGTACGACAGTACGTTGTAGACTTTTAATTTTGATTAAAAATGAATAAAAATGAATATTTCACAAATGAGTACAAAATGTTTTCCCCTTGGTTCACCCAATTCAAATCCTAGGTAGATAGGTTTTAAACACAAGAATCACGTGCGTACAAAAGTGTCCACTTACAACCGTTATCAGGACACTTTTTCAATAGCTTTGCTGGGGGTCTGTCGTACAATAATAACTATTGGCCTTTCTCTCAGTTTGATAATAAATACAATTTTCAAGATTTATCTATATTATAATCTATGAATATGGCACCTCTTCATTTAACCCTTTCCCTGATATAAATGTGTTTTCCCACATTTGTAAACAGGTCAGACCTAGATCATACGGCTCGTAGATGAGCCATCTGATCAGGATCTGCTCTGTTTGCCAATGACATTTGATATATCTGTTACTTTAGTTTCTAAAATGGCTACAATGGTCCACCTTTCATGTTTCATTATAACTATTTTGTTAATGAATATTCAGTAGGTATTGAAATTTGGAATAAACATTGAACAGGGAAAGGGTTAAGACTTACTGATAAAAAATGAGCAAGACATAAAGAATCAGTTTCATATGGCATCTTACGGCTTTGGCCATGTCCTCAATATTGACAATGTATATAGACCCTCTTTATAAATGACAATTTTCATATTTCTACTTAAGGTTTTGAACAGCTCAGTAACCAAAAATGGACAGGATACATTTTGTGTCTATCTTTAACTAGACTCTTTAATACTTTTGTTTTTAGTAAAATGAACATTATCAGAGCTACAGGTAAAAGTGCATATGCATGTACCTAATTACTAAAATCATAATTTCTCCTCCAAACCCTATACTGTGACCGCTCTTTGGAATTGTTTCTTCAAGGCGGTTTTAAAGAGTTGTCTCAGTATAGGGTTAAATGGAGAAATAACAGAGCTATTCTTGAAAATAATTCGGATTAGGCATCGTATCAGGACCTCTGATTAACGTTTTCCATGAAGGTAGACCAATGAACCTGATTTTTAGCTCACCTGAGCCTTTGGCCGCGATCCGTCCGGCGTCCGTCGTCCGTCCACATTTTCAAACGACATCTCCTCTGAAACTACTGACCCGATTTTAACCAAATTTTGTCAGAAGCATCAGTGGTTAGGGGGAACGAAATATTGTTCACATTATGACCCCGGGCCAAAAATGACCCCGCCCTAGGGCTTATCATTTTGTCATAGGAAAATCTTTAAAAATCTTCTTCTCTGAAACTGTAAGGCCTAGACTTTTGATATTTGGCATGTAGCATGATCTTATGGTCCTCTACAAAGATTGTTCAAATTATGACTCCGGGCCAAAAATGTGCCCCGCCCAAGGGTATCAGTTTGTCATAGGAAAATCTTTAAAAATCTTCTTCTCTGAAACTGTAAAGCCTAGACTTTTGATATTTGGCATGTAGCATGATCTTATGGTCCTCTACAAAGATTGTTCAAATAATGACCCAGGTCAAAAATGGCCCCGCCCAAGGGCGTATCAGTTTTTCATAGGAAACTCTTTAAAAATCTTCTTCTCTGAAACTGTAAGGCATAGACCTTTGATGTTTGGCATGTAGCATGGTCTAATGGTCCTCTACAAAGATTGTTCAAATTTTGACCCTGGATCGAAAATGGCCCCGCCCAAGGGCTTATCAGTTTTTCATAGGAAAATCTTTAAAAATCTTCTGAAACTGTAAGGCCTAGACCTTTGATGTTTGGTATGTAACATGATCTAATGGTCCTATACAAAGATTGTTCAAATAATGACCCCAGGCCAAAAATGGCCCCGCCCAAGGGCGTATCAGTTTTTCATAGGAAACTCTTTAAAAATCTTCTTCTCTGAAACTGTAAGGCATAGACCTTTGATGTTTGGCATGTAGCATGGTCTAATGGTCCTCTACAAAGATTGTTCAAATTTTGACCCTGGATCGAAAATGGCCCCGCCCAAGGGCTTATCAGTTTTTCATAGGAAAATCTTTAAAAATCTTCTGAAACTGTAAGGCCTAGACCTTTGATGTTTGGTATGTAACATGATCTAATGGTCCTATACAAATATGTAGCTTGGCTTGTGGACTTCTGCCAAGAATGTTCAACTTACGACCCTGGCCTCTGTCCAAAACTTGGCCCTGCCTTGGGGCTTATCAGTTTTTCATGGGAAAAATATGAAATATTATTTTTCTCTGAAACCGTTAGGCTTAGACCTTTAATTAATGGTATACTGCTTTGCCTGTACAAATGATGACTTCTTGGTAAAAAATGGCCCGCCCCTGGGGTTATCTCAGGTGAGCGCTTCAGAGCCTCATGGCTCTCTTGTCTTATAGAGTAGGATACACACACAAACACACACACAACACACATCACACACGCATGAGATGAAACTTCGAAGGATCTCCCACTTTTAGAATATATTTACTAAGTGCTTATATGGTGGCTGTAAAAAGTCACCCCATACTTTATTCTCAGTGTTGTATTTTCTGGTCCTTTGGAATCATTAGTTTTGATGGTATAAGTTTTGAAAATTCATATAAACTGCTGTCCTAGCCGGTGCTAGGGGACGTGAGTAGTGTTGCACTTTTAATTACTACTTATGAACAGACTCAATAAAACCAAGTCTGCAATTTTCTCTTTTAGCATTGCTACGTTTGCTTTCGAAGGATCTCCCACTTTCAGAATATATTTCAAACACCAACAAACATACAAGTACAAAGACGCAAAGGGCCACAAGACAAACATTAAAGTAATATTATTATAAAAGTTTATGTCTGATTCAGATTTCTTTATAACTATCACAGCCTTTGACATACAAATGCAGGGCTCAAGCAAGAGGGAGATTTGGGAGAAAAAGTTTCCCTAACTCTGCTGACTTCTCCCTGTTTTGAGCTGAGGGAGAAGTTTTATTATATAGGAAGGTATAAAATCAGGACCAAATTTAACTTCTCCCTCAATATCACTGAACTGCTCCCTAATGGAGAGCTGCAGCTTGAGCCCTGCAAATGTATAACTATGAATCATTATTTGTCATCATATGTTGATAACGTAGTGCAAGTACAATGTACCATAACACAGACACACATTTATTAGAGTTATGGTCCTTTGTTAATTTAGAAAAGTTTCATTTCTTGATAAAACATGCTTAACTATTTGTATTAGTTTAATTTCATTTCTAATTCTTAGGTATTTTATCTTTCTTACAGGTACGTCCAAGCAGAAAAAGGAGGGCAATGGATATAAGACTACTAGTGTTTCTAATGGAATCCTATATTTGCTGCCTTATCCCTGAAATACTATATATCGTGATATTTCTTCATTCATCAATATTACTTGTTCTTCAATGAATTGCCAAGACAGTCTGGGTTTATATAATTACAACTACTGTATCAAAGCCAGTTGAAAAGTCAACTTCAACACACAGCTTCTAAGCTCACTGGAGCACAAAGTGCTCAGGGTGAGCTTTTGTGATCGCCTGATATCTGTGGTCCGTTGACGTCTGTCGTGCGTCATCAACAATTTGAACCTTTAAAACTCTTCATTTCTGAATCTACAGGGCTCTCAGCTTTCATCTTCGGCACATAGCATCACCTGTAGGTCCTCTACAAAAGGTATATAAATTATGCCACTGGAGTCAGAATTGCCCCCCCCCCCCCTCCATAGAAACATATAGTGAAAACTTTGAAAATCTTCTCCTGAAACTGGAATGTTGTCGGGTTTCATATTTGGCACATAGCATCATGTTCAGGCTCTCTACAAAAGTTATATAAATTATGCCCCTGGGGTCAAAATTGGCCCTGCCCCAAGAATGGCTAGTTTTTTTAAGCAGACTGTTGTTCCAGTTTTCTGTTACAGACTGCTTGGTTCATTAGTTAGGCATAGGGAAAACTTTAAAAACCTTTTGCCAAAAACTACATGTCCCAGAGCTTAGCTATTTGGTGTATAGATTTTTTAGTATACCTTTATGAATTTTGTTAATATCATAGTTCTGAGGTTAAAATTGGCCCTGCCCAAAATAGACTTATACAGTATAATGGTTTCCCTTTAACCACCAGCTAGCCAGCTAGTGTATTGGAGAGGTCAAGCTTAAGTTCACCTGTTCTATACTCTAGCTGTTGTCTTCTTCAGAATTATTGTCTGTTTGTTCACACTGTTAATACATATCAATCTTACAAATAACCCTCTTGTACCAACCACATAATTATGAAGTTACATATGTATCAGATCAGAATCCAAACTGTGTGCTAATTTCAGTCAAGTCATGCTTAGCACTGATAGGGTTATAACACTGGGTTTCTGTTATCTGTTAGAAATGTCTGCTGAAATATTAACACTGTCAATGGCCCCCTTGTTTTATATCTATAGAAACATATTGTGAAACCTAAATAGTAATCTTCTTCTTCTCTGCTTTCATATTTGGCACATAGCATCATCTTGAAGTCCTCTACAAAACATATGTGAATTATGCCCCAACGGTGGCCAGATTTCTATAGAAACATAGAGAAAACTTTGAAAATCTTCTCCTGATTGTCTGGTGAGCGATATCAGGGCCATCATGGCCCTCTTCTTGTAAAACTTTAAATGTTGTAGAAAGTTCTTTAATGCTGATGATGACTCGAAATGCAAAGAACAGTTTCCAGTGGGTGACAATGGATTGCATGACACTATTTGCTTGTTCTAATTGAACTTGTTCTTTTCATTTAGCTCCAAATCAGACGAGCATTGGCACCACATGTGGCTATTATTAACCCTTTTACCTGATGAATATTCACGTTAGAAATAGAGATATTATAAATGTTTATTAGCTGATGTTTTATAATGGAACAGGAACACAAACAAACAGCAGACCCAGGTAAGGCACCTTTAACAGGGTCTGCTGTGTTTGCAAATGCGTTTATGTGAGGTAAAAGTTGGAACTAATAAAATTGAATTTTGTTAGTCCATCTAACAGATAGGTATGACTGACATTTACTTGTTTAGTCTGCCCGATCAAAGGGTGGGCACATTGCTTTTGCCCTCTCTGTGTGTGTCTGCTTGTCTGTTGGTTTGTCCCCAACTTTAACGTTGGCGATACTTTTTGTAGCCAATGCACATACATACTTCAAACTTGGCATGCATGTGCAATTTATGGAAGTGAACATTTTAGGGGTGACATATTAAAGTCAAGTCATATATGAAGGTCAAAGGTCAAATTCATGTTGGCCCCGGGGGCATAGTGTTTCTTGTTTTGCAATCTTGATACAGACTGTTTGCTTATATTGCTATGTATTTTACCATTCTTGTAATATTCTTACTTGTTAGTAAAAGATAAAGAAGTTTGTATAAATAAAATAATAAATAATTTAAATCTGTATTTGTTCTCATATTTTCCCATGAAATGATTTATTCAGTCATTTGAAGTTGTTATTAATTTTATTTGTTGGTACATTGTGTTAAAGTGATTGAAACTGTTTAGTAAGCCTTACACTAAAAACATTTTCCGACTATGATTGACCCTGTCAGCAAGGCATACAAGGTATAAGTTTTTGGCTGGCAAAACCGTTTAAATTACACACAGTCACATATGCAATATTCAACCAGCCGAACAAAGTATCAGTGTTCAGCTTGCAAAACTCTTCAACACTTATACTTTTTTTCGAAAGTTTGTTCAGTTTGCAGAACATTGCTTGTATTGCTGCAACTGAACCTGTTCGGCCAGTTAAACACTGATGCTTTGTTTAACCGGCTGACCATTTTGTAAACCCGATCGCACTTGTTTGGCCAGCTTAACAAAGCCAAACCTGTTCCGACAGCGACTTTGTTTAACCAGCTGAACATTTTGTAACTGTTTTGTTCAGCTACTTTAACCCT
Source organism: Azorinus chamasolen (assembly GCA_963576725.1). NCBI lineage: Eukaryota > Metazoa > Mollusca > Bivalvia > Cardiida > Solecurtidae > Azorinus > Azorinus chamasolen. The sequence goes on from OY755242.1 coordinate 65,832,296, forward strand.
TTCCCTCATATAAATGCATTTGCAAACAGTATAGGAACTGTCTGATCAGGGTCTGTACTGTTTGCTAATGGAAATTGACAGACCTGTTTCTTTAGTTACTAACACGGCTACAATTTTTGTACCTTCAATATGTCATTATAACTTAAACTATTTTGTGCATGTGCTGGTCTAACATTGCTGGTGCTGATTGAATTTGTTCGGCCAGCCGAATACTGATATTTTGTTCGGCCAGCCGAACATTTTCTAACTGTGTTTGAAGCTTTTCGGCCAGCTTTATAAAGCAAGGTGCTTTTCAAATATTTTGTTCGGCTGGCAGAACATTGCTGATGTCACTATATTTTGAAGTAACATGACCGGGGTCATAATACTATAAAATATATAGAACCCTAGGTCGAGTTACTACGATAAAAGGATTTGATCACAATATTATCAGGCGGTCTTTATATTATGGCAAAGAAGTCACTATACTTTATAGTAAAATGGCATTTGGGTCATAAAACTATATGATATATCGACCCTGTGGTGGATGTATTTTGCAAGGGAGTCACTATATTATGTAGTAAAATGGCATGGGTGTCATAGTACTATATTATATATCAGCCCTCCATCGTGGATGGATTTTCGCAAGGGAGTCACTATATTTTATAGTAAATGACCAGGGGGCATAGTACTATAAAATATATAGACCTCTCGGTCAACCTACCACGAAAAAAAGAGTGGGTCACAATACTATAAAGCGGGTCATTATACTATGGCAAGTATACTATGAGTCACTATACTTTATAATATTAAAATGACCGGGGTCATAGTACTATATAATAAATCGACCCCCGATCTACTACGGGGCTCACTTTTCCTCATAACACCGGCAGGCGACACGTGTGTGCGGTGTTCGGAGGAACACCTTTCTAGTTTATCATATCAAGTTACCATCTGATCAAACAAACTGCAAAGAAAATAAGTCAGAATATCATTTAAGAGATCATTTCTGACCAATTCATCCTTGCTGAGTTATTGCATATGCCCTCTGATGGGAGAGCGGTTATGCCCATAGGCATAAAAAGGAGGGTTGGGACTCTGACATTAAAGGGTGTGTTTCGCATAGGGTTGAATGCCACTGTGAAAAACACAAATAACTGGAATCAGTCACGCATAGAAAGCTGTGCAGATGCAGAGTGTTCTTTTCATAAACGAAGAGCCCGATCATAGTTAAAGTATTTGTCACCCACCACCAATGACAATTCGGCCATATTCGCTTTAACCTGAATTAAACAGAGTGGCGGTTGGAGGTGTTATGATTATTTGCATTCAGAAAAACTCCGAGGTGGCCTATACAGTATTTATGAAATATGTGACTTTCACTTTATCCTTCTGTTATGTTTTACGTGCCTGTTCTTTTCTTCATAATAATGCTTTATATGGACTATGTGAACTATGCACACTATGCCGTTTGTATATGTATTGAAAGTGTATATTTTATATACAGGCAGTAAAATGATTTATTCTATCTTAATTAGCATTCTGCTAAGATTTATTCTATCTTAATTAACATTCTGCTAGATGACATATCCCTAATAAATATTAAGACCCTTCACTTATTCCGTCTCTAAAATAGATATCTGACAAAACTCGTCGGCTTGAATCTTATAACCTGATGTAAAAATAAATATTTTATGAATTCAGGTCAATCGACAAGTAACTCGACGTCTCATCCATATAAATACAATAAAATATAACTTTGTTTATGTGGTAAGCCGCTTTACGTATGAAATGTTTCATTTACTTCTGAAGACAACCACATTTGGAACATTCATAAACAATATACATGTTTGGCCCAGCAGGAAACCCCTTGCTCCTTACATGCTCACAAACACTCGCGCACTAATGCATATACAGTATAACCTTTAACAAATGCCCTCCGTACAGCAAACGCCTCTTGAAGTGAATCCAAAAACCTACAGTGAAATTCTCTCTACGCCGAACACTCCAAATACAATTGTCGGATTTTAAGGCAGGTGGCAGCTTAATGCAGGATAAAAGTAATACAAACAGTTCCCTTTGTGAGCTTTCTACATGATGTTTGTCCTGTATTAAGCCGCCAAGTGTAATTAAAGGTCCCAAGTATTTCTTTCTGAATGGTGTCGTTAGAGAGATTTGCCAAACAATTAACCTACGAGGAGCAACACTATTTCTTCAACGGCACTATTCAATGTCATCCAAAACATGTTTTGCAGAGGTTATACCGTACAACACATCACAAGTAATACAAATGTCATCGCATTCCCACAATGTCAAGCTGAACACATACATGTCTCATGGAAATTTGTTGAATATTGAAGTTGCAAGAGCTATAGAAAGGTGGGTTTTTTTCTGAAAATAGCAACATATTGTTTGAAGTTTGATGAAATTCCGTTGCTAAATGAAGCGCTGACAACGGGTGTTACATACATACAAACGAACGAACGAACGAACGAACGAACGAGCGAACGTACGGAACGATTCCTATATCCCCTTCAATTTTCGATGCGAGGGGATACTATAAAGACACATAGAAACAAAACCATGAGTGAAAATAGGAGTATCGCTTTACAACGGCCAGGGGCAAGTCGCAAGCTGGGAATTAAATAAAATAGGTCAGCATTTGATACATTGTGTATTATTATTGTTAGTAGTATTATTATTATCATAAAGTATTATATTATTATTATTTTGACATAAAAAGGACCAAAACAAACATACATATAGGTGAAATAAGAGTACCGCATAACAACGGTCATGTTCAACTCCAATCACCATTTCACAATAGATCAGATTTTTCGTATAATAGTATCAACCCTTATCATGCTCAATTGCCGTCTGCTTCAAATATATCATCTGCAAAAAATCAAAATCAGATTTTTATCCTTTTAAACTGAAGAAAAATCGAATATGAATTTCAAACAGCTTGGATCCAGATCAGAATCAAAACTGTTTGCAAATATTCGCCAAGTCGCGCCAAGCATGATAAGGGTTAAAGTTACAATAATCACAATCCCGAGTATGAAATTATGTCCACGTGGCATTTAAAAATACACTTTTCAACAATATATACGTTTAAACTAGAAATACCTTTTTAAAACAAACTTTCCCATTTGTACAGTTGGGCGACTTATATCAGAGCAACCTTTAGGTGACGGTTGACTCCGTTTTCATACCGATTTTTGCATTTTTTTCTTTTTAAAGAATTTTGTTAATTTCTATGAGTCAGGCAAATAATATATCAAACAGATAAGTAAATAAGCAACTTTTTTTATATTAAAGTATAGAACATATTTCTGCAATAAATTGATAAATACGATATATACAATGTACCCGAATGATTAAGTTTCAAATATACCAAAAAAAGATGAATTGTTCATAATTTTATTTTTTGAAACAATACAACAAAATCTTCGATACAGGTACATTTTAAGAACATACTCTACCATATGCATTTATTTCCAACAATATTCAAGACGTTTAAAAAAAGTTAGAAGTAATGTATATTTAGGCGACACTAAATTTTACCCGTGGGCGACAGCTGTCGCCCAAAGGTTGCACTGATGTACCCCGAAGGTTGGAATTATATATATATATATATATATATATAGATATATAGATATAGATATGATGCTGCAGTTTCTGCCATGGCTGAATAAAGTCCTATATTCACATGCTAGTAAAACAAGTTATCTAATTAATATTCATGAAATATGCATGGAGTTAAAGGTTAACCCTTTCCTTGTTCTATATTCATTCCAAATTTCAAAATCTACTGAATACTCAAAGACAAAAAAGTTATAATGAAATATGAAAGGTGGAACATTGTATCCACTTTAGAAAGTAAAGATACAGATCTATCAAATTCCATTAGCAAACAGAGCAGACCCAGATCAGATGGCTCCTATAGGAGCCGTCTGATCTGGGTCTACTCTGTTTGCAAATGCATGTAAAGGTGTTTATATGAAGGAATGGGTTAACCCATTCCTTCATAAGGACTCTGTAAAAGTCACTTTGTGAAACCATTGTGATAAAAAGAGCATTTGCTCCTATAGGAGCAAATGCTCTATTTATCACAATGGTTTCAATAATACACAATTCTAAAATTTTCCTTTTCTCTAGTTAATGCCGTTTTTCGGTAGATTTATTCGAAGTGGTTGTATCTAAAAATAGCCTATGAGGTAATGGGTTAAGTGGCTGCACTAGAGATTCTACTGTATATTTGATTATGTTTCACTATCAAACTGAAAGTACAGAATATTACCTGGACCATCTGTTCCTAATTCTGTCCATCTTGAAATCAAGTCCCTTTGTTCTTTATCTGGTCGCTAAAAAAAGTGATAAAAAGAAAAACTAATGATTATAAATTTAGCTTTTATTATCAGATTGTTTTAAAAACTCTTTGTGCTGATATTCTATAATTTTGTAATCATAAATGAAATCTAAAGATGTACTTAAAAACATATATGCATTTTCTTTTACCCATTACTCAGTAAAACCTCTCAATAACGACCACTAAATTACATAAAGTATTTTGTGTTAAAGGCAGGTGACTGCTTAAAGCAAGGTGAAAGTAAAACAGAACGCTCCTATGGGAGCGTTCTGTTTTACTTTCACCTTGCTTTAAGCAACCTAAACAATACCAACTAATTAACACAATTTAGTGGTCATTATAGAGAGGTTTTACTGTATTCAGGCAAGAATTAGTAACATCTTGAACATTAATTCACTGAATCTTTATGATTATACAATCGACAAAAGATTTTTTTTATCATAACGGAAGCTGTAGAATCAGATCTGTATTGTATCATAAGCAATCAATGCATACCCTGATCAGACGGCTCCTACAGTAGCTGTCTGATCTAGGTCTACTCTGTTTGCAAAGGCATAGAAAAGCGTTTTTATGGAGTAACATGCTAAAGACAAGTTTTAATTTCCTGATAGCCTGTCAGACATCATATTTTTATCCAGTCACCAGGCTTCTCTAGTGACATAATAAAGGGGGTGCAGATAAACTTAGGTTTATTAGGTTACTTCCGGTAGTAGAAGGTTTATTAGGTTAGTAGATAGGCGTAATGATTCTATAACCATGGGACTATTTTAATTTTCTGTAAATATGCATAAAAATCATGTTGACGAAATAGATCTAACAGAAAATTCACCAAAAAAATTATTCAAATGAGAAAAAAATAAAATAAAATAATAATTGGCTATAGCTGGATTCGAACCCGTGCCTGATCATACAAAAACCAATTTTAATCACTCTAAAGACGTCGTCCTTACCGATTACGCCACTGAGGCCACCTAAAAAATGACGTTGATTTATCAGTTTTATTAATTTAATCCACCGCTAGCGAAACGCGTTTTTGATAAAATCAAGCCTGGAAGCAAAGATTGACAGATAAATAGTAAATGTTTTCTTTTCACTCTCATGATAATTTGATTGATAAACTCTTACAGAGGCGGTAATAGTCATAGACCTAAATATAGCCCGTTCAATCCCATCGATTTATGAGTGACGCTATGTCTATCTAAAAATAGAAACCGAGACTATGGAACTCGAATTTGACCAGGGAATATAACCATGTCTGTTTGAAATAACTTATCGACCCTCGATTCAAATAATCTTATTTTTCAAATTCAACCACGTTTTCCCCTCTTGTAATGCAAGTATCGAAACTATTTTCCTCTGCGGTAGCTCATTAGATCTATTTACATCTAAATTGGAAATTAAAAGGGAGGGATCCGTTGATCGAAAACCCGCATTTTCAATGTAAATTATTTCAAGAGTGTTATGTTAAATATAAGTCTATGAAAAAAGATATTTAACTAAATTGACTGGATAAATCGAATAATAGGTTAGTGCCGTAGATGGGACGCCTTTATCCGACTCGGAGAGAAAACAGTTGCGGCTCGGCAAGCCTCGCCTCAACGTTTTCTCCCCTCGTCGGATAAAGGCGTCCCATCTACGGCACTAACCTATTATTCTCTATATCCTGTGCAAAACCCTTATACATGTATGCATATAATTATATATTTCACATTGCCTTACGAGCTTGTATCGAGGAGCAAATGCTCTATTTATCACAATGGTTTCACAACTACACAATTCTAAAAGTTTCCTTTTCTCTAGTACATGCTTCTTTTCGGTAGATTTATTTAAAGAGGTTGGGACTTAAAAAAAAGCCTATGGAGGAAAGGGTTAAAGATGGTATCTCACCTTCCTAGCTAGAGGAATGTTTAGCTCTGTGCACATACTGTTCAGACTTTTCAAAATCCTTTTCTCCCATCCTTGCTGAAAATGAAAGTCAGTAGTAATTGCAGATAAGTATGTCTGTAAAGTAATATTTATCCCTGATTGAAAAGAAATCATGTAATCAATAATGACTGTATGCATATAAATCATATAAAATGTTCATTTTACTGGCACATAAAAACAGGAATTTTGGCCATGGCAAGTTAACCCATTCCCTCATATTGACCCCTTTTGATGGCTCTGTGAAAGTCACTTTCTGAAACCATTGTGATAAATTGAGCATTTGCTCCATAGGAGCAAATGCTCTATTTATCACAATGGTTTAAAAAAAACTACACAATTCTAAAAGTTTCCTATTCTATAGTAAATGCTCCTTTTTGGTAGATTTTATTCAAAGAGGTTGGGTCTTAAAATAGCCTATGCGGGAATGGGCTAAATCTACATAATTCCATAGGTACCAAGAACAGGCACAGGTCAGATGGTTCCTATAGGAGCTGTCTTGTCTGATCTGGATCTATTTTGTTTTCAAAGCTAAAGAATTAAACCATAAACTGATGGCTTCGACATAAATTTTTTAGATCAAGACTAAACCAAAAAGAAAAGTTGAATGTGCCAGCAGGATCCAACTTGTTTGATATCAATTTACATCTTCCTTTATCTCTTTACTTTATGAATATTCATGAAAGAAATTATGATATCACCAATATTAATTAGATTACTTTTAAGAATGGCATATAAACACATGAAATTTTTGCCAAATCAGAAACTGCAAAACCAGATTTATATTATATCATAACCCCAGTATAACCTCCAATATTTGCACTAGCCAAATACAATGCAGAAAGTAACAGTAAACTACATCCTTTTCAACAGAAATTTCCTTTTCTAACATACCTGGGCTTTTCTCAAATATACCAGGGGCTCTTTGATGTGCTCTGTGGGAGTAGTGCTTGGATGAGGTGTGACTGGATGGGTCTGTAGGTACTGGTATATAGCATTTGCCAGCTTCTTGTCCCAACCTGAAAGAATACCATTAATACACTTATTAACCCATTCCCTCATATTGACGACTTTGATGCCTCTGTAAAATCACCGTTTGAAACCATTGTGATAAATAGAGCATTTGCTCCTATAGGAGCAAATGCTTTATTTATCACAATGGTTTCGAAACCTGCACAATCCTCAAAGTTTCCTTTTCTTTAGTAAATGCTCCTTTTCTGTAGATTCATTCAAAGAAGTTAAAACCCTATGTTGTGTCACCACTCTTTAGAATCGTCTCCTTGAGACAATTCTAAAGAGTTGTTAAAACACAGGGTTTGGTGGAGAAATGTATTATGACGATTTTAATATTTGAGTACACACTATCCTTTTGTTCAAAATAGTCGCATAAAATGGAAATTAGCCACATAAAACCTTTTGTTCTTATAGTCACATAATTATATAAACAGGAATTGTTAACGTGGACGGACAGACAGACGGACCAACCGCCCGTCCGCCCGACCAAATAGGGTGGTTCTAGTATACCCCCTCAAACAAGTTTGAATATAAATAATATTCATTATGTCATTATTTCTCAAATGAAAATTCATGGAGTAAAGAGATAAAAAATTAAAAGGCTGACATATAGAACTTCACCAATCTAAACTTCGCTTGTGGGGCTATAATTCAGAATATTTTGACAGTGATAATCTATGAACTTTATCACAAAGAAAACCACAATAATAAAAGATTATTTAGTATAGTCACTTCTCCATCAAATTTATTTCATATGCACTTCATATGTCAATACTTCAAAACAGATTCTTCCTGGTGAAACAAATAACAGCAGTAATTCAACACCATAGAAAGCATAAATAAATCTGAAATCTTCCATAGACCTTGAACTCCTTCTATTCAATTTCATATACCACATTCATCCTAAATTTTGTGACAGCCAATCTTCCAATTTTACCAATTTGTTAACCCTTTCCTCCATAAATACGCCTTTCTACACCTCTGTAATAGCCACGTTTTGAAACCATAGTGATAAATAGAGCATTTACTCCATAGGAACAAATGCTCTTTTTATTATTTATCACAATGGTTTCAATACTACACAATTCTAACATTTCCCTTTCTCTAGTAAATGCTCATTTTCAGTAGATACATTCAAAGAGGTTGGGTCTAAAAATACTAAAATAGCCTATGGAGGAAAGGGTAAAGCTGAATTAGTCAAATTAGACCTGGATTGATAACTTTAACCCTTTACTCCATGAATATTTATGTACGAAGTAATGGCATCATGAGTTTTATAATGGCACATGGACACAGGATTTTTTGTGGAAGAAACTGTAGAATTATATCTATATTATTTCATAAAACAAACACAGCAGTTCCTGATCAGACAGCTTTAACCCATTCCTCCATAGGCTATATTTGGACCCAACCTCTTTGTAGATCCAATCTCTTTGAATAAATCTACCAAAAAGGAGCATTAACTAAAGAAAAGGAAAATTTTAGAATTTTGTAGTTCTGAAACCATTGTGATTAATAGAGCATTTGCTTCTTAGGAGCTAATGCTCTATTTATCACAATGGTTTCAAAAAGTGACTTTTACAGAGGCATAGAAACTATATTTATGGAGGAAAGGGATAAATTCTTTACTACTATAATTGATAAAATCAAAATGTCTTCTGAAATAGGAAAACTATCAATCTCTTTTTCATTTTGCAAATTGAGTCGTGCAGTCAATTATTTACAAACTGAACAATGCGGAGAGAAAGCATATCTTCAGGGCTTTGCTAATAATAAAAGTATGAGCCAAATCCAGCTTCTGCACTGCATGCCATTTGCACAATAATTCAGTGGTTTTAGCCTCTAGGTTCTCAATATGCCAAGTGCACAAATAGTCTGGAAACCTTTATCTTATTTGAGATCACACATTTCTCCTTAAACAAGATCCTAAAATATAGGTCGCAGCTCGCAGCTGACACAAAAACTTATTGTTAATATGAAAAAGGGGAATAACTAAAATAATATTGATACTAGAGTTGTGGCCCTTGTGCATGACACTTCATCTCATCATGCTTGTTCCATGTGTGAAACTTGAAAGCTCTATAATGATTAGTTTAGAAATGACAGACAGACGACCGAAAAGTGATCCCTAAGTGACACACTGCCTCTCGGCAGGTGGTTTTCAACAATTTTATTCCATGTTCTTGTGTAATAAACATGAGCTGTCACTGGTAAGTGACAACTGTCCCCAAAAAGGACAAAAGCACAAGTATACTATGTGCATATTATGCAGAATAAACTGAATAATTCTGACCTCTAAGTGTCACCTAGATGTTAACCCTTTCCCTCAAATAAACGTGCTTTCACGCAATTGCAAACAAAGTAGACCCAGATAAGATGGCTCCTATAGGAGCCATCTGATCAGGATCTGCTCTGTTTGCAAGTGGAATTTGAAAGATCTGTTTCTTTACTTTCTAAAATGGCTGTAATGTTCCACCTTACATAATTGATCATAACTATTCTATCCATCAATATTCACTAATAAAATTAAAATTAAATTACATGGACATATTCTGTAGACACTTTTTCTGAAGCATTCTGTGGTGTTGTTAATATATACTGAATAGTTTGAGAAGAAGCGTTAAATCTGCCATGCGTGCAGTGAGCCAGTTGCCTGGAAGGGAGCCCACCAAAGTGGAAGATGCTCCTGCACATGCACGTTAATCAAAAGACCCATAAGTAATAAGTAGTATAGTCCAACAAGATTCACCTGACGTTGACCTTTATGCAAGAATAAATTAAGGTGAGATGACGCAGTATATATGCACGGGAGACACGATATAATCCATCTGAGGCACATTCTTGGCGATACATTAATTTTGCCAATGGCGAATGGTACAGTAAACCTCTCTATAACGGCCACTAAATCACATCACATACTTTGTGTTAAAGGCGGTGGCTGCTTAAAGCAAGGTGAAAGTAAAATAGAACGCTCCTATAGGAACCACCTGCCCTAAATACCAACTTATTAACACAATTTATTGACAGTTATACCTGAATATACCAGGTGCACTCATGTATAAATAATTCACGGAGACTACCGAAGATATATATAGAAACCCAGCGTAGTGTGAAATTATGATAATAGAGGTCAGCAACGTCAAGTGAATCTTGTTGGACTATACACATGTACTTACCCTAAATTCTTGAACACCCATTCTCTCCTCTCTATAATCCTTTCCCTGTTCTAAAATTATTACAAATTTCAATACCTTCTCAATATTCATGGACAAAATAGCTATACTGAAATTATGGAATGTGGAACATTGTAGCCTTTCTAGAAAGTAAATAAACATATCTATCAAATTCCATTAGCAAATAGAGCAGACCCTGATTAGAGGGCTCCTAAAGGAGTCATCTGATCTGCGTCTACTCTGTTTGCAAATATTTATGCGTGAAAACGCGTTTATATGAATGAAGGGTTTAATGAGTAAAACTGGAATTAACCCTTTCGCTGTTCAATATTGATGTAAGAAATTACGACATCATGACTATTTATAAGCTGAAGCGTTATAATGTAAACTTTTGCTTTAACAAAAACTGTATAATCAGATCTATATCATGTCAACAGGGAACACAGTAGACCCTGATCAGATGGCTCCCATAGGAGCCATCTGATCAGGGTCTTCTCTGTTTGCAAATGCATGAAAATGTATTTATATGAAGGAAAGAGTTAAATCAAATATGCACCGTTTTGATAACTCTAAATGAAACTATGGGAAAAGCAAATAGTGTGACCCTGATCACATTGCTCCTGAAGGAGAAAGTTTTGTATAGGTCTACATAGTTGCCTATGTATATGTGCTTTTTTTACCAAATATTTAGGGTAATCATAGAGTTATGATGATGTTTTTTTTCTTAGCCCTCATTTCAACATGTCTATAGATCTCTGTTTTATACAAAATTCAATATATCTTATGCGTTGTGCCTGCAGAGGTGTTGGTGTTTTCAAACATTACAATCCAAGTTCAACTACAGTGTTGACAACATATCTGATCAGTGTCTACTCTGCTTGCCACTCATCAGCATTTTGCAATACAGTTGAACTTTGATATCTCAAACTCGGATAACTCAAACTTCAGGATAACTCAAACTAAATATTTGGTCCTTCCAAAATTAACAATACATTATTGTTCGAAAATGTATCCTTTCACGTATCTAGAAACACATGTGACAGCTTAATGCAGGTCAAAAGTAATGCTGAAAGCTCATAAAGGAGCTTTCAGCATTACTTGAGACCTGCATTAAACTGTCACATGTGTTTCTAGATATTGGTCATATTATAAATCAGATGACTCAAAAATCTGTTATCGGTATCTTAAACTAATTTGTATGGCCCCTTGAAGTTCAAGATATCAAAGTGGCAACTGGTATCAGTCTACGCTATTTATGTAGACAAGACAACATGTTTTTTACTGTTAAATAGCTCAAATACAGAAACCTGAAGCAGCCAGTACATAACTATATAGCTCAAATGCACAAACCTGAAGCAGCCAGTACATAACTACATAGCTCAAATACACAAACCTGAAGCAGCCAGTACATTGCTAAAATACACAAACCTGAAGCAGCCAGTACATAACTACATAGCTCAAATAAACAAACCTGAAGCAGCCAGTCCATTCTGAACACCTTTCTTCAGCTCAGATACTCTTATACTTGTTTTGGAAATTTCAAGCTGAAATTAGACAAAAAGCAAATTAATAATCATCATTGTCTCCATTGCCACTTGTACAGAAATGAATTACATGTCACAATCAGAAAACCTAATCAAGTTTTGACAAACACACAAGACCTCCCATGTATCTGGTAGAATGATGTGCAAGAAGATTGAATATTTTGCTTCTCGGGATAATAAATACCAATTAACCCATTCCCTCATAGTCCATTTTTAGATCCAAACCCTTGAAATAAATATACAGAAGAGGAGCATTTACTAGAAAAAAAGGAAATTTTAGAGTTGTGTATTCTTGAAACCATTGTGATAAATATAGCATTTACTCTTTGCTCAGGATTAAAAATATTTTGGTGCCTTGACCAGGATTTGTGCCACGGACAGACATTCCAACTGACCAACAAACACACCGACTCCTATATACCCATGGCCCTCTCAAACTTCATTTGCAGGGGTATAAAAAGTCTACAGTTTTTGACGAAATGAGGATTATATTGCTTTTCTATGGTTTGGTCCGGCCCATGGTGCCCCAAGGTATAGGGAACCAAAAGATTTCCAAGACCAAAATAATCTCTGGTTCAGTCTGCTTTCAAAATTCAAATGCATATGTCCATACAAAAAGTCAATAGTTTTGAAAGAAATAGGAATTCATCGGGATTCAAACTGATTGAAATGCAATCACTGATTCATCTATAGCAAAAAATGAGCATTTATTCTTTTACAATACACAAGTGACTAATGTCCTTTTTAAGGAAATAGGTTCCTTTGGTTTTGGCCCCAACCCCATTATAATAAAAAAGGGACTAACTAAAAAAATACTGATGTTAGAGTTATGGACCTTGTTCATGACACTTCCTCTCACCAGGCCTGTTCCATATGTGAAGTATAAGTTCAATTGTATCTGTAGACTGGAGATAGACCAGGACAAAAAAGTTGTGCCACGGACAGACAGACAGACCAACCAACACACTGACTCCTATATACCCCCTCTCAAACTTCGTTTGCGGGGGTATAAAGATCAGAGTAGCTTTACTGGCCTAGTCACATATAGATTTGACTTTAACAGCCTAACATTCTGTAGTTTGTTTTTTGGAAGTTCTTTTTCAAAAAGGTTTATGTGTCTACCTTAAGACTGGTCACTAAAACAAAGTAAAGATGGTAACACTAACAGTATCAGTTTTAGGTAGTGTCTAATTGACTAGACAGCACAACTCTGTAGTACATGTACCGGTAGGTCTTTCTGAAAAAGAATTTGAGCACTTCAGACCTGAAGGAGATGTCATGTCTCTCTTCAACTGATACATTTGCTGTCAGTTGAAGAGAGACATGACATCTCCCAGTCTTTGAGCAAAAACACCCTAGACATTGCTGTTAGTATATATTTAGCCAGTTATCAATACTACATAACCTCTTAAAGTTTAAGTATACACAAATTTACAACCATGTTTAATGTGAATGCTTTCGTTCCACATTGGTTGAAAAAATTAACGTTTCCAAAAATTACATAAATGAATCTATTGTGCTTATTTCATTTATTTGGAATATTCCATTTGAAAACTTAGTATACATGTAGTAAGGTTAATACGCAGAGTGTGCATCAGCGCAAGTGCAGGAAGAAGACAAAACATCAAATGCAATACTGTGTTTCCGTTTCAGATGATTTGACAGATTTGTCGTATTTCCTGTCTTGCAGAGAATATCTGTAAAACAGATCTTACATGGTGGTTTATTTGTATTGTTGCCCTCGCAAAATCCGAAAGTAAGACCACAATTTGGAGTGGTAGTTTTTCAGGGCAGCACATGAACTGACACAGCATGCCCACCATCTTTTATAATTTGGGGTACATGTACCCATTGCCTCAGAAAATATGGGATACAATGACAAAACTTTGGGATACAACAATTGATAGATGAAATAAAAAAAAATGTGTCCATGAGACACGGATGCCCCCGCATGTAAACAGGAAGTAGATGAACGACAAACCTGAAAAGGGGAGACACGGTACAACTCACTAGATTATGCTTCAGACCAAATATCGATCATATCATTGCAGCATACACAATGGAAGAAATCTTTGACGAAATTTTGTGTCATTAAACAATCACCATAATTCAATCAGAGTGTCGGCAAACAGGAAGTAGTTGAACGACAGACCTGTAAAGGGGAGACACTTTACAACTCACTATGATAATGCTTCAAACCAATTATCAAATCATTCCACCTTACACAAGCCAAGAAATCCTTGACGAAAATTTCGGACGTACTGACTAACAAGGGTAAAACTTAATGCCCCCGTCGCCTAAAGGCGGGGGCATAAAGACAGCAATTTTTGTTCATTTTTAAAAAAGCCATTAACTATCAAACAGTTTAACAGCTTCATGTACATATTGGTTTTAAATGAAGCAATATATTTTTCTCTTCACTCAATCCCAAGATATTTTCTTGCAGCCTCAGCAACTAATTCGAGTAATTTCAAATCAGTCAAAAAGTTTCTTATCTTACCATACATAGTCCAACACTTTATGTATACAATATTTTTCTTTTAAACGAGTTACAAATTCTGTTATAATATATCATGATTAAATCTATATGACTAATTTTTGTTGAATTTTCACAAGTAGGCGGATTTATACTGGGAATAAAAAAAAAATTCTAGTCATTTATTACTTTATCATCTTAAAACAATGATTTCAAATGAAAATGATTAATAAGACGTAACATCATGTTGATTATTATTTTTACCAAACCGAGCTTTAAAATTAAAGTTCAAACAAACGTGTTTATAAACTGAACGTTTGCCAATATCAGCATTCCGAATTATGGAACTGTCACAGTTTGCATCAGCTGACAAATGATGACATTTGTTTCTTTTTATATATCTTGAGCAAGTCATCGCAATGTATTAATTAGGTTAAATGAAATGTTTTATTCTGAATAAAAAATTACAGTTACTTAGTCTTATATACTGCCGCTGTCTGTAAAATATGATTGGATTGTAGTTTAAGTTTTTCATCATGCAGCCAACAATTTACTGCACCGCAAGTAGGAACGACAACTCATAACTGTGCTTGGACTGCATCAGCAGTAAACTGTAATCCAACAATATAAAATGTCCCAAATGATGCGAAAGTTCAGAATCCTAGACCATTTCCGACAAACACTGTAAACACGTATCTAAGAAGTAAACTTGTGATATTTCAATGTTTTGGAACCCTTCACTGTATCGTGATACACAGGACCCTGTTATGGGCAGAGCCTATTTACTCACTGACCACTACAATTGTGTTTTATGATATATTTACATTGTTTTCAATATCCCAAATTCATGTGCATGTGCCCAACCACATGCAAAAAAAATGCTTATAGATTTTTATGAGCGATTCATACAATCTGTTGCATGACTGAGCATGCTGTGACAGCCTCAGCAACATTTTGAAAGAAAACAAAGACGCTTGAACAAGCGCCTGGAAGATCAGACTAAACGCTATGCATGCAATGTTTGATTGGCTAAAATAGTAAGCCATCATCCAATTGATTTGGCCAATTGGGTCTATCAAAGTGTTTTTGTTTTGACAGATCTAATGTGGGAAAACTTATCTTTTGACTTTTCTTAGAAGATTGAGAGAGGTAAGTTTCATTTCGCTATAAGTCATTTGGAAGATAGCCTTTCATAATAAAAATCGAATAAAAAATGAGATCTGCCGAATCATATCAAACTGGATCTGTAAGGTCGCTGTTCAATTCACATCGCTATTAATTGTTTCACCCTTACCTACATGTATTCTATGCTGAACTATGATTTGGCAGTTTGCGATAATTGCCGGCATACACCTATTTGAACAGCTAACAACATATACATAGCTGCGATATAGGTGTGAAAACATAATCCGTATGTGATAGTAAGGTCGAAGAAACAACTTTGGGTCTACTATATAAAATAAGGTCGACGAACAGGAAGGTCAACGAAACGACCACTTCAACTTCAACTTGGTACTTCGATCCAGACAATCAGTACAGATCATTATCGGAAGGCGCTGTCTGGGATATTTAAACGGAATTAGTCTATTGAGTGCAAGCTAAAAGAATAGGATAAAAGATAAGAAGTAAAAGAACAGAATAAGTGGTGCAAAGTTAAAAGTAAAAACAAGTCACATATGGACAAGAAGTTGACCGCTACCAATCAACTCTTAAAAGCATCTAGACTGGGGCATGATTTGAGTTGATTTGGCAGGCTGTTCCAGTATCTTATGGTTAGAGGGAAGAAAGAGTTAATGTGGCACTGGGTACTGGAATGTGGAATTAAGTAGTTTTGATTTCTGATGGGAGTGAGGTGATCATGATCTACACAGACAAATTGATGTTGGATTTTAAATAACATGATTAGAGAGGTATGAATTCTACGGTGGGCAAGGGTATTCACACATGGGTATTAAGCATTTGGGTTACACTACTAGTAAAATTGTAGTCATTCAGGGCTACGGGACGTTTCGCTCCAAAACAGTTCCTACCGGGACGTTTCGTCCCACTATTGAAAATTTACTGGGACGTTTCGCACCACTATTGAAAATTTACTTGGACGACCGTTTTAATTGTTATAAGGGCATTCTTCTTAGGGTTTTTAGAACTTAGAGTGACTAATTAATATGTACCTGACTTTTAGGCCAATAATTAGACATGCTTTGATGGTCGATTTAAACAGGTTTTACTGTTCATGGAAATTCATGGAACTAGATCTACTCGTAGACATTGTTAGATCCACAATAGTTTTTTTGTACTAATTACTCATCTAGCATTTTCTTTAATCTTTGCATTTTCTGTGTTACATCCAGATCCAAGCAGGTTGTCACTCACTCAACTTAGCAAATTTGTGACGCCGTAAAAATAATACATATTAATCAATTAAACAATCAAGTCTTTTACGCGGGAAAAAGTATAGCACATGACACACTTTGACCGATGAGCTATATGCCAATAAGAATATTATGCCTACATGTAAATACGAAGAAGAAGAATAAACAGAATAGAAAATACATTTTGAGAAGGGTCTAATCAGGATCTGAAACCGTTAGCTCACAATCCCAACAGCCGCAATTGCAACCACTCAAACAACTATAACTGCTTTAACAGAGCGGAAGCATAACACTTCTGTAGGCATCAAGGAATAAATAAGAAGAAAGGGAATGAATAAGAAGAACTATTCCAATAGCAATAAGAAAAGCAAGAGTAATAAATTACCAGTGTCACACAAAGTTGAGCTAATTTTAATAAATAAGTATAAGGTTATTATTGGACAAAACTCCCCCAGATCAGTGGGACGAAATGTCCCAGTCGAAAATTGGTATGAATTGTCCCGGACGAAACGTCCCGGGAGGAGCTGGTTTTGGAGCAAAACCTCCGGGACCGTCATTCAGGACATATCTGGCGGAAGCTTGTTGAACCCCTCAACCATAAAATAACAATATTCTATCTTTGTATTCAAGCATGTCAATTACCTGCGCAGCATTCTGTAAGTCTGTATAAATTTTTGCTGATTTCAAATGCTGGAGTAAATTAAGAACATATGCTTGTGAAAAATTTGGCTCCATATTCAATGCAGCACCTATGCAAACGAGTTCTGTCAATCACATGGCGGAGTTCACGGAGTTTTCATAGCAACCAATTTATTAACATTTGTGTTATTCCTGGACAGGAAGTTGGACTATTGTCTAGTTGTTTTGTTAAACTATTTGTAAGTGCATTGCTCCAAATAAATGTCAGTATTCTCAACACTTCATTATCCAAAGAACTTAATTAAAACAACTGCAACTCAAGACTTGTTTACATTCTTCTACACACCGGAAATATTATGTTACGAGTTATTTCCCTTTGGCACGGTTAATGTGCGGGCATGTCATACATTTTTCACCAAGTCGCGGTATTTCCCAGTTCTTTCTTCTCCGATTTATAAGTAAGACCAGCTTGTGTATACACAAGGCAAGTACTAAAATACTTTGATCTAAGAAAGGACCAGAAACCACACGGTTACAACTTATAAAAGGTGCAGACTTGAAACGCTGTTCAAAGTGATTTGCCGAGAAGGAAAACGCTATGAGTGAAAAGACATAGAAATAGAAGGATTTCGAAAAACGAAATAGAAGGGTCACTGATCAGTTCAGTTGGAAGGATTATATACTAATGTCAACACATTTACCACACAGCAGAAGATTATGAGTGGAAAGGAAAAAAATGTCACTTACTTCTGTAGTTATTGATAGTTGTAAGAGAAGTTTGCGTACACAATAAAAATTATATATTTGATGAAACAAATATATTCCATTAAAATTAATTCTATAAATACATTTAAAAGTTAAAACAGAAGATCATGAAAGAAAAGAAAAAAGGTATGACTTTAAAAATGTTGCTTTTGATAAAACAAGCATATTTCATTAAAAGGCAGCATATTAAAGATCAATTTAGTGAATCGGACACAAGCAGTTTTACTGATTGGATAGTCACACATTCGCTACTTTGGAATGTAGATACAAAATGTATATATCCATTAGGGGTCGTTAATGGATTGCGGCACGAGGGTTATGTATGTAACCGGGTGTTCTTATAAAGAAACATATCCGCTCAGACCCGGGATCGAACCCGAGTCGCCAGGTTCGCAGTCAAACACTCTACCACGTCGCCATAAAAGCGCGCTTGTACAGCAAGGCCGTACAAGTGATGATAAACCTACACACTGTGACATACTCCCCCAGCAAGTTGAAATTCGTCCCGAATTTCTATGGGTATGAGAACGACTGGGAATCGAACTCGGAGTTCATACAGTCACAGTCCCCAGTTGGGCGCCAAATGTTCTGAGATCTCTGAAGTTAAGAGTATCATCAGGATCTGTATCTTCGGATATCCCTGATGAATGGCAGTTAGCCATTGATAGTCTTAATTACAAGACTTATACAGTTAAGGCTTGCAGTCGGAAGCCTATTTCGGTAGAGCCCTACCAGACTGTAATGATCAATGGATTTGTTCGAAATATTGATCAGGATGTAACGGATATTGTTACAGAAACCATTGTGCAGTCTTGCTATTCGGTTTGTCCGAGAGTTGTTAAACTCAGTCAGACTGACTATAGCAGAATACATGTGAAGGTCTGCAACATGACTGCTAAACCTATCACCATTAAGCCAAGATCAGCTGTCTGTCAAGTCAGTGAGGTCAAGGTAATTGATACCATTGCCTCAGAAGTCCCAGGTTCTGTTGCGGACAAGAAGGGATTCTCTATTTTAGAGGAACTTGGAGTCAAGGTAGACACCACAGCTTTGACTCCAGAACAAGTCTTGCGTGCTCAGCAAGTGTTGGGCAATTGGGAGCACATATTTTCACGTGGTCTCACAGACTTGGGCTGTGCTGATCTTGTCAAGCACAATATTGAATTGATAGACGAGAAACCTTTTAAACAGCCCTATAGGAGGATACCCCCTGGAATGTATGAGGAGGTTAGACAGCATTTGAAAGACATGCTGGCCGCAGGTGCCATTCGAGAGTCTAATAGCCCATTCTCTTCAAATGTGGTATTAGTCAGGAAGAAAGACGGCTCTTTGCGGTTCTGTATTGATTACAAACTGTTGAATAACAGAACACGTAAGGATGCCTACATGCTGCCTCGCTTTGACGATACTGTCGATACATTTGCTGGATCCCAGTTTTTCAGTAAACTCGATCTTCGATCTGGATACTGGCAAGTGGAGATGGAAGAGAAGGACAAGGAGAAAACGGCATTCTCTGTCGGAAACCTTGGCTTCTATGAGTGCGAGCGCATGAGTTTTGGGCTCTGTAACGCGCCGGCGACATTTCAAAGGTTAATGGAGAAGTGTATGGGCGAGCTCCATCTCAGGGAGTGCCTCATCTTCATAGATGATATATTGATCTTCTCCAAGACGTTTGAGGAGCACACTCAGCGACTCGAGGCTGTCTTTCAAAGGTTGTCTCAGCACAACCTTAAGCTGAAACCCTCCAAATGCGAGTTTTTTAAGACCTCGGTTGTCTATCTAGGACACATAGTTTCCAGTGAGGGTATTGCCACAGACCCAGAGAAAACTGCAGCAATAAGGAACTGGCAGCCGCCTAGTAATATTAAAGAGCTGAGAATTTTTTTTGGTTTTGCTGGGTATTACAGGCGGTTTGTTCAGAATTTGTCCTCAATAGCTCAGCCCTTGAATGCCCTCTTAGAAGGCCATTCGACCCACAAGGTCAAGAAGGGAAAGGCTAAGGGGAAACCCAAAAAACCTGCTCGATGGGTCTGAGGAGAGTAACAGCAAGAGGCTTTCTCTGTACTTAGGGAGAAGCTTCTAAACCCTCCTATACTAGCCTATGCGGACTACACGCTACCGTTCATTGTGCATACTGATGCCAGTGGGCAAGGACTAGGGGCTATCCTGTATCAGAAGCAGGAGGGCAAGGAGCGAGTTATTGCTTATGCCAGCAGGGGTCTGCGGCCCAGTGAACGCAAATATCCCGCACACAAGCTGGAATTTTTGGCATTGAAATGGGCTGTTACTGACAAGTTTCATGATTATCTCATGGGCAACTGTTTTGAAGTTGTCACAGATAACAACCCATTGACTTATGTCTTAACCAGTGCCAAACTTGATGCTACTGGGCATCGCTGGGTCGCAGCTCTTGCCAACTACGATTTTACGATTAAGTACAGAGCTGGCAAAAGGAACAGTGATGCTGATGGACTCAGCAGGCTTCCTTCTGATGCATACGTGCCATCTGTCAATCGGTGACAGTTAATGTACCTTTCGCTGAATGTTTCCCTGGAAAGGCTGATCCTCAGACGGCCGCTGATGGTCAGTCCGACTCTGGGCAGTTCAGTAAGGTTGATTGGGCAAAGGAACAGAGGCTAGACCCTGTCCTTGCCAGAGTGATCAGACTCCTGAGCAGCAGTTTTCGCCCCAGGGACAAAGCATCCCGTATGGAGTTGCCTGAGGTACAGAAGTACATTCGAGAGTGGAAAAAGCTCCACCTTTCAGGCAATGTTCTGTACAGAACTGCAGCTCAGGATGGCCAAGTGGTCGAACAGTTGGTCGTACCACGAAGTAAATACAGATTTACTTCGTGGTCGTACCAGAGTCCTTTAGACCCAAAGCTTTGAAGGGTGTGCATGATGACGTGGGTCATCAAGGCAAGGACAAGTCACTCTGGTTGGCCAAGCAACGATTCTATTGGCCTGGCCTTGAAAAGGACATAGAATCAAAGATCCAGGCATGTGACAGATGCATCAGAAGGAAGGCCCCTACGAAACCCATTGCGCAGCTCAATCCTATCTCTAGCACCTATCCTATGGAGCTGGTGTGCATAGACTTCTTGTCTCTGGAGCGATCCAAGGGCGGTTTTGATCATGTACTGGTTATTACTGACCATTTTACACGCTATGCTCAGGCTTTTCCTTGTCGTAACCAGACTGCACAGACAACTGCAAAGGCCCTGTATGAAAGCTTCATTCGCTTTTACTCCTTTCCAGCCCGGCTCCATAGCGATCAGGGACGTAATTTTGAGAGTAGGGTCATCAAGGAGCTCTGCAGACTCGCTCATACGCAGAAGTCAAGGACTACTCCTTACCACCCTATGGGCAATGGGTCTGCAGAGCGATTCAATCAGACCCTTCTCAAAATGCTCGGGACCCTGGAGAACAATCAGAAAGCTGATTGGAAGTCTTTCGTTGCTCCGTTGGTCCAAGCGTACAATGAAACCCGCAGTGACGCAACGGGTTATTCACCCCACTATCTTATGTTTGGGTGGCACCCGAGACTCTCAGTGGATGCCTTCTTAGGCACATCACCTGCACAGGACGAGGCTACTGCAGGGCCACAGTCCTATTGCAAGAAGCTGAGAGCCCGCATGCAATATGAATATGACATTGCAGCTAGGCATGCCGGGAAATGTGCCCAGAAGAACAAGGACTTCTATGATAGAGGGAAACAGGAGGCTATTTTGGAAGTTGGGGATCGGGTCCTGGTCCGAAATGTTGGACTGAAAGGGAACAGAAGTTGGCTGATAGATGGGAAGAGATACCCTATGTTGTTTGTGGCATACCGGATCCAGATCTGCCGGTATACAAAGTTCGGGCAGAAAATGGATCTAAGACCCGAACACTACATAGAAATCTTCTTCTGCCCTTTAACTGTGTGCCAGCTGAGCCCTGCAGTCCAAGGGTCCTCGAAAGACCCCAAGACCCAGACAAGCAGAGCCTGAGTCAATTTCCGGGGAAGAGAGCTCTGAGAGCCAGATTTATATCATTCCCGCGAGAAGACAGAGGATCAGTAGTCAGACACCTGGTAACAGGGCGTCAGACACGGGTGGCTTGGCCCATGGGTCTAGGCAACCCAGCACCAGTGTTGGAAGCAACTCCAGAGTGGTGCCATTGATTCTGTTTCAGATCCTATTTTGGATCCTGTCTCTTGTTCTAGTCCTGATCCAGTTCCAGACTCTGTCTCTGTTCTCTATCCTGACACCATTTCCGGTCACTCTACCCATTTCCGTAGTCCAGTTTCCGGTTCTTATCCTGACCAAAGCCCTGAATCAGTCTCAGGCAACAATTTCACTATGGATCAAAGCCCTGTCTCAGTTCCAGACATTGATCCTGACCAAAGCCCTGTGACAGTCTCAGGCAACAATTTTACTGTGGATCAAAGCCCTGGCTCAGTTCCAGGCATTGATCAGACCCTTCCCTCTGATCCAGATCCAGGTTCGAACTTGGTTCTAGATCCAGACCCAAGCCAAGACCAAGCTCCCTCACCTAGTTTACCTTCTAGGAGGCCTGTCCGGAATAGGAAAGCCCCTGACCGTTATGGGCAGTGGGTGTGTCCCCAGATTGTTTGGAGCAATTTTTGTGAAACTGATTCCTGTTTTGTCTGAGCTTCACATTGGTTTTAGCTTAACATATATTTCAGTTAACCTCATATATGACACGCTATGTGTACAGGTCTGACACCTGTTTCATTTTTGCTTTTAATACATGTAACTTGCATTTTGGAAGCTGTATTTGGATTAGTTTGCTGTATCATTGGTCAGTTATTGTAGAAGTAATTATAGTTTACTTGTATTTCTTAGCCAGAATCATGTGACCTGACAGCTAGAGGTTCAGCCTTAGGATTAGAATGTAGATTCTATTTCTGTATTCAGCTTCCAGGATAAAATATATTGTTTGATGGTCTGTGCTTTCTGCATTATAGTTTTGTAGTTTGAAACTTCATGTTTTCTGCATAGTTCTCTAGTAAAGAAAGTACATGCTTTCTGTTTAATAGTTTTGAAAGCATAGTGTTAGTAGCTGTGTCTCGTTATAGTTATTTTAAACTTGTATGGATATGCCTGTTTTAATAGTTCAGTTTGTAAATGTCAGGAGACATTTCAAGGAAGCAGGGGAGTATGTAACCAGACCATAGTTTCCCTGTATGGATCCCCGATATGTTATGTACATGTTAGTATGTTTACACTTGTATGTATGTTCATGTGCGTGGTGAGTGTGCACGAGAGAATCGGTTAAGTGTGAGTTGACATGGTGAGTGAAGCATATCAAGTCACCTGACCGTAGTTAATGAGCTAAACCTCTTTTCCCGCTTCCAATATTCTGGCTATAACTCTCGTACTAAACGGACGTCTATATCATAGAAAACTCTCCGTGGCTATTGCTTATATTCTTCTCATAACGACCAGCTGGTAAGCCTTCTATTTGTTATATTTGGGATTTAATTTACAATTCTGTCATTTGTTCGGTTAACAACGAATCAAGTCGGTTACGCTATTGGAATTTCGATACGCGAGTCTTAGTATTCAACTCTGGCTCAACATTGTACTCATCATTGCTATTTTGTATTTCAGACCCTTTTTACATATACTGATTAAAATAACTCAACAACCCTTCTGGATCCGTTTTGATTCTGACCCCGGGTTACATGTACACAACAACAGAATTTGTTTAGCTTGGCTAAAATATTACCCTAACCGAAGATGCTTTTCAAACTATGCATTTGTCAATGAAGAAAATATTCCAAAAAGGGAATTAATATAATACATAAATACTTGGAATTGCTCTGATCTAATATTTCGACCACTAAGGGCCTTTTTCAAACATTACCATGTCAAAATACACGTGATATTTTTTACATGCATTCAGCCATAAAATCAAAGAGAATAATGTTGACCAAGCGTCATGGTGACATTGGGTTGTTATTCAAAATGTCATTTAAGGGAAATCTTTGTTTTAACATGCAATCATGGGAAACGCGGACACAGAGTTCCTAAAACAACGACAAAGTGATTCAAAATTTATCTCAATTCGGTAAGAAATAGAAACAAATATCGATTCAAAAGAAGTAACGGAAGTGTGTGAAAGGCTCAGTGGACACATGTAACTTGTTGCTCTGAATGAAAGATAAAATATTTATAACATTTCTCTGTTATAACGTTTTCTTTACCATGATCCCTTGTGAAACGTTATAAACAATCTTTACTGTATACTATACGTGTTTGACAAATATAATGAATCTAATTTTGTACTCATTCGTTAATATGACTTATTAAGGTCAGTAGTAAATCGGACAAGAGCAATTCACTGATTGGATTATGACAGCTACGCTAATTCTATAATTGGATTTTAGACAACCTATTCAGGGGTCTTTAGTATTGCCGATGTGATATTCGGTAAAATCTTATCTTTGGGACAATAATCATAAGCATACTCATTACTGTACAGATTCTGATTATATGCCCCTTCAACATCCAATGATCTTGATCTACATTGTTTTGCTATGCTGCGAAAGTTATACAGTACATTTATATGATATTTATATATTTTAAATCTTTTCAAACTGTGTTGGTACTGGTTGGGGCCAACACCATTGGATTTAAATGAAAAAGTATCAAAGTCAAGCACGCAAAGCCAAACACAAGACGCAACCACCACCAAAACATCGATAGATGGCATGACACACACACACAACCACACACCCAAACACACGCACATACACGAGATGAACACAGAAAACACCAACAAACACACAAGTAATAGAGATAAACATTCCACACTTGAACAAAAGCGCAAATACAAAGACACAAGACAAACAAAAGCAAGGGTGACAAAGAGAGTACCGTCTTGGTACGGTCAGTAGCGAAATCACCACAGGAGGTTTAAACCGGTTTACGGACGTCCTAACCTCACACTTCTCTCAAAGTCACCCTAGCTTTACAAATAGTGTAAATAAAGGTATCCCCGCCGGACTTAACCACAACATAGAAGACGGTAAACACATGACAATAAGTAAAACATAGCATAACAACTGTGAACATCCGTCAAATATGTACTCAATGACTTTGCTGAAGGCAGAGCTAAACCCGCAACGACATACAGAAAATATAACCTTATAAAACTATATTCACATATTCTAATTCAGACAGAGACATATACATACATGTATGTACATGTATGTATATGTCTCCGATTCAGTGGATAATATGTGCATATCAATTCTTATTAATAAATATACAATATGGTGTTTTTATTTATGTCACTTTCAAAGATGTTTGTGTTTTGTTCTTACATGTTATGCGAGGCGCGTTCTAATAATTGAATAAAACTATTTTTGGAGATTTACAGACATCAGGATGTGAAGTAATTAATATATGATTTTCTGCTCGTTTGTGCTTTTATGCTCTATCAAATATGTGTATATAAAATCTTCCTGTTGGTTTACAGTGGTTCTCACATAAAGGATTTAACACAGATACACAGCTACTTGGCCTATCACACATGTCGGTCATTATGGTACTACAGTTAACCCTTTACGCCATGAATATTCATGTAAATGATAAATTGCCGTCGTGAATATAAATTATATTTTTAATAGAACATGGACACGGGATGTTTTGGTCACGACACACAATGTAGAACCATAATATATCATAAGCAAACAGAACATACCCTGATTATGCGGTTCATCTTTGCAAAGGGCATATAAAGGCGATTGTATGGGGTAAAGGGGTAAAGATTGCATGCAGACTATTTCTCCAACCTAATATAAGTCGGGGGAATTTAGACGTTTTTCCTCTTTATGTATGTATTCGGCAATTCACTTTAGCGTTTTAGACAGACCCGTTATAAAATACGTCAGGGAATCATGATTTATATTTATAAAACACTGCATTAGCACTACATGCACTGAACTGATCAGTGTTTCACTTTGATAGAATAAGAACTAGTAAACCATGGTCGATAACATTTTAGAACATGAACTGAAATTGTCAAACTGCATTGGTGTACTTTCATCACACTTTAACCCTTTCCTCCATAAATACGCCTTTCTACGCCTGTGTAATAGCCACTTTTTGAAACCATTGTGATAAACAGAGCATTTGCCCCAACTGAAAAACAGATTGCTTTGGACTGATGGGACTGGTCAAGTTTGGTTGGTAACTAGTCTAATCTAGGAAAAGAAAAACTCAGACTTAAATCTCCGCTGCCTTACTGTCATATTCAATCATAGGAGCAACTTTCGGGACTAAACTTGAGGAACATAAGAACTGGAGTCCCCAAGACGGTTCATTCGCTATGGCATGGCGCCAATGCAAATATATATGAGTTTCTGCCCTTCTTGGACATCGTCGACGATATGGAGATGGGGACCTGCTGCATAGGCAACAGCCAATCTTTCACATCAAATTGCCACGCCCTGTGCACTGGAGAGGACACTGCGAATGGACGACACAAGATAAGTATTTAGTTATCTGTGATAAGTCAGCGTTTAAATTGACAAAGAGCTGACGCTGAGGACCATTTCCGCCAGTGAGTCGGGAGCGAGGGACATCGTACACTGAGTAAGCTACCACCTGCTTAACCTTTTCCCTATTCTATTTTTATTTCAAATTTCAATACCTACTGAACATTCATGGACAAAATAGTTACAATGAAATATGGAAGGTGGAATATTGTAGCCGTTTTAGAAACTAAAGGAACATATTTATCAAATTCTATTAGCAAACAGAACAGACCCTGATCAGACGGCTCCTCTAGGAGTCGTCTGATCTGGGTCTACTCTGTTTGCAAATGCGTGAAAACACGTTTATATGAGGGAAACAGTTAAAGTCATGCAACCCCAGGGAAGTTAGGTGTTACCGCATCACAGTTTAAATGCCTAACTGGGTGCGCAAGGTTTAGGGCTTCGAAAAGTCTGACAAGTGGTCTGTAAAAACCCAAACAAAAATAGGAAGGACAAACACGAGGCAATGAAAAAGCCTATTCTAAAATGTGCCTCATGGAACGTAATGACCATGACTACTGGTTTAACGGCCGTTCTGCTGGGCTTGAGTGATACTTGCAAGACAACATTTGATAACGAGCTGCTGACACTCGATGCAGACATTGTTGCCCGTACTTTGGGCATCACATGAGACCGGAATTTGTCATAGACAACATTATCCATAGGGAGTTGGCTTCGAAGACACACATTTTACATTCCTAGTCCAACACTCTACCACAACGTTATAAAACCGGATTGCTTAGCAATAGTATAGCAATAGTATAAATGTGGATAAACTTCTCCAAACCGTGTATAAAGTATTAAAATACTACGTGACTAAATCACAGTTTTAAAGAACAGTTGCACTTCGATATCTCGAACTCGGATAGCTCGAATTTTGGATAACTCGAAGTAGTAGTTCGGCCCTTCCAACATTGTTTTCAAAAGTATCACTAGGCATATCTAGAAATACACGTGTCATCTTAATACAGGTCGAACGTAATACTGAAAGCTTCTACAGGGACTTTCAACATTACTTTTGACCTGCATTAAGCTGTGAACTTGAGAAAGAGTTCAGATTAAAAATCGGAGAGCTCGAACCTCTGTTATCCCGAAGTAATCTGTATGGTCATTTGAAGTTCGAGATATCGAATTATAAATGAAAATAATGTTATCAGATTTCGACCAAAAATTATATCTTCCTAGGTAATACTATGTACTTAGAATATTTAAAGACGGGGGAATTGACTATTAAAACTCTCAAAACGTAGCAAATGTATATGGAGTTACCCTTACCACACTAGGCGCGAACTGGCTGGTCTATAGTAGAACCTGTCCTAAGCGGCCATTCATTTATTGAACATACGAAAGCAGGTGGTTGCTTAAAAACATCACCCCCTAGTGACGTATTTTGTTCGCCTCTTTGAAAAGGCGGCGTCTGATCTGTACTGGGACTGCACTATTTGTCGTGATGCATTTATGCGTCATCGGCGGTGAAAGGGTTAAGTAAGAAAACCCAGCAACAGTCCAAGATTTGAAAAGGCACCATTTTATTATATGTAATGTTTAAAGGAATTATAACATTTGCGACTGTATTAGATGTATAATTATGCATCTTAGATAGACAAAGTGACAAGTCCAAAATAGTAGAAACAGAGCTCAAGAAAAAAGGTGCATGCTCAAATACTAAAACCTTCATTTCTCCACCAAACCCTATGCTGTGACCACTCATTAGAATATTGTCTTTGAGACGATTCTAAAGAGTGGCCACAGCATAGGGTTTGGTGGAGAGATAAATAAGTTATTCTAGAAAATGTCTTAACCAATTTGCTCCCACGATCCCATATATGGAGCGTTGGCAAAGAGTGTAGACTCTGATCAGACGCCGCATAATGAGGCGTCTGATCAGAGTCTACACTGTTTGCTGATAGGAAATTCAATATAAAACAAAACAAAAATGAAAATTTAGACCAGACATCCCTTAGATAAAAGATAGACTAATCCAATATATAAGCATGGAAGAATCCACTGGGAGCAAATGGGTTAATTTACGCCTCCTTCTGGACCTCTGGTAGAAACATTATAAAACATGACCTTCGCAAACTATTTTATTATCACTATGTATCCTCTATCAAGGGCACGTGTGTAGATAACCTACTAGATCCGGATAAAAGAGGATTCATAGAAGCCCTCTGGTCAGCATATGCACTGTTTGTGCCATATTTTACACACAGAAACGCTTATAGAATATATCCTACTAACGCACATTAGATTCGTTCGATATATTCATTATTCAAAGTGGTAAGAAAGCGTGACTGTAAATACAGTCAATCTCGATTAATCGAATTTTCTATATAAAAGAATTTAGACCCTTTTAAGCAGGTGGCTGCTTAATACACAGTGAAGGTCGTGTAGAAAGCTTCTAGAGGAGCTTTCTGCATGACTTTCACCGAGCACTAAGTTGCCACCTGTCTTACAGGGCGATAATAATACGTATTTTAGTGTTCGAATACTCGAGATTTTACGTTAGTACGGAACCCTAGACTGACCACTTCATACTTCTGTTGTGAACCAATGAATCAACGCAGTTGTACGGATAGTTAACATCACTTTACTTATCAATTTGTGACACCAACCTTTAGTCACGTCTTGAATAGCTTTATTTTTACATTCTCGATGAGTGTATGTGTGTGTGTGTGGGGGGGGGGGGGGGGGGGGAGTGACTCTCTATTGAAAAGCCGGATACATACACACTATTTTGCATTACATATTTATCACAATATTATATCACAACCCTTAACGGCTGACTTCTATATACAGTAAAAACCCTCTAAACCGGTCGTTAAATCTAGTATAAATATCGGTCTTGAAGACAGGTGGCACCTTAATACAGAATGAAAGTCACACAGAAATTCTAAGAGCTTTCTACATGACTTTCACTCTGCATTGAGCAACCACCTGCCTAAAAGTATCTAAATGTTTCTTTAGCAGAATTCCGGTTACTGTATTGTCAGGTATGCTGTACTAATAAACATATTACAGTACTACCTCTCTATAACGGCCATTAAATTGTGTTAATTAGTTGGTATTTAGGGCAGGTGGCTGCTTAAAGCAAGGTGAAAGAAAAACAGAACGCTCTGTCTTACTTTCACCTTGCTTTAAGCAGCCACCTGCCTTTAGCACAAAACACTTAATGTAATTTAGTGGCCGTTATAGAGAGGTTTTACTGTACAGAAATCTGCGCTGCGACATTCTCTAAGGAATAACGTTTCTTCGTTTGATTTTCCTGCGAAAGCTTCAACAATTCAAAGCAAAGTTCCTATTAAATTATGGGCCACATACATTGTAGTTCGCTTAAACAAACTCTAATATTTCTTACAAATGGTAAACAAATAAAAAACATACAGACCCTATAGGTATATAATTAGAGTTTAAGATTTTAAACGTTTATATTTTAAAAATGTTATGTACAAATGTTCCCTTTATTAACCCTTTCGGTGCCAGAATTGTCGTCTGCTGGGCATATTTTCGTTTAGTTTTAGTGTAAGTGTGTACACTTCTTCCATTTTCTTTATAAAACAGTAAACAGAGTGTCAAACAGTTTGGACCCTGATGAGACACCGAGATAATCCGCGTCTCATCTGGATCCAAACTGTTTGCATGTGACATCATAAACCCGTCATTGTGGCACGGAAGGGGTTAAAGCACATTTAGTGCGAACTTTACGGCCTTTTTTCTAGTAATTATAGTGCTTTTCAATCGATTTATTTCACTTTCCATTTGTCAGAACATTTCAAAAATAGTTCATAGAACAAGCCAAAAGCTATCATTTTACATATGAGAATAATTAAGGTCACCCTTCTAATATTTGAGTACAAAATATGCTATCCAAACTTTAGTCAATAATTCTAATACATTGTGCTAAATAAGATCAGAGCCATACACGTGCGTATTCAAATACTAAAATCGTCATTTCTCCACAAAACCCTATGTTGTGACCACTCTTTAGAATCGTCTCCTCGAAACAATTCTAAAAAAATGGTCACAACATGGAGTTTTGTGGAAAAGTAAAGAAGTTTTATCTGGACCCCGATCATCCCTGTAAGGCACACGAAATACTAACTTACTCACTGCACAGTGAAGGCATGGGAAGAAACGTTTAAATTTAGATCTGTTCTATTATATTCTAGGAAAAATTAATTCTAAAGAAGAGATGTTTGTAAAACATGTATACCCCCAGACCCCCTGACCTTTGATCTAGTGACCTCAACTATAGAGGTCATCTAGTGGTCATGACTAATCAACACGGCAACTTTGAAGATCCTAAGCCAAACCACTGATCATTTATTGATCTAAAACATTTCACAAGTTAAGGTCATGGATTGGTGACATTGACCTTTGACCTAGTGACCTGAACAACTATAGGGGTCATCTAGTGGTCACGACCAACCATCACAGCAAGTTTGAAGAATCCGAACCAAACCATTGAGCAGTTATTAATCTGAAACCATTTCATCAGTTAAGGTCATGGTGACCTTGACCTTTGACATAGTGACCTAAAAACAATAGGGGTCATCTAGTTGTCATGACCAACCACCTAAGCAAGTATGAAGATCCTAAGCCAAACCCTTGAGCAGTTATGGATTGGAAACCATTTAACAAGTTACGGTCATGGTGACCTTGACCTTTGACCTAGTGACCGCAAAAACATTAGGGGCCATCTAATGGTCATGACCAACCACCTAAGCGAGTTTGAAGATCCTAAGCCAATCCCTTGCGCAGTTATTGATCGGAAACCATTTAACAAGTTACGGTCATGGTGACCTTGACCTTTGACCTAGTGACCTCAAAAACATTAGGGGCCATCTAATGGTCATGACCAACCACCTAAGCGAGTTTGAAGATCCTAAGCCAAACCCTTGAGCAGTTATTGATCAAAAACCATTTTACCAGTTAAGGTCATGGTGACCTTGACCTTTGACCTAGTGACTTCAAAAACAATAGGGGTCATCTAGTGGTCATGACCAACCACCTAAGCAAGTTTGAAGATCCTAAGCCAAACCCTTGAGCAGTTATTGATCGGAAACCATTTAACCAGTTAAGGTCATGGTGACCTTGACCTTTGACCTAGTGACCTCAAAAACAATAGGGGTCATCTAGTGGTCATGACCAACCACCACAGCAAGTTTGAAGATCCCAAGCCAAACCCTTCAGCAGTTATTGATCGGAAACCATTTAACAAGTTAAGGTCATGGTGACCTTGACATTTGACCTAGTGACCTCAAAAACAATAGGGGTCATCTAGTGGTCATGACCAACCACCACAGCAAGTTTGAAGATCCCAAGCCAAACCCTTCAGCAGTTATTGATCGGAAACTATTTCACCAGTTAAGGTCATTGTGACCTTGACCTTTGACCTAGTGACCTCAAAAACAATAGGGGTCATCTAGTTGTCATGACCAACCACCACATCAACTTTGAAGGTCCTACGCCAAGTCGTTTATTAGTTATCATTCGGAAACCATCGATCTACCGACCGACCGACCTACCGACCGACCGACCGACATGTGCAAAGCAATATACCCCCATTTTATCAAAAGGGGGGTATAATAAAACCAGAATGAGACAAAATTGAAACCTTACCCTCTTGAATGTTAGCAACAGCTTGAAACATTCTTCATCCGAACGGTCCATTTCGAGGGCTTGGTGCAAAACTATTCTAACTCCTTGTGAAGGAGTTAGAATAGTTTTGCACTAAACCCTCGATTTGTTTTTGAATAGTGTTTCCTACGCGTGTTTTGATTGGCGCGCAAGGAAAAATCGAACAAAGCACGTGAATAATGTGAATAAACATGTGATAGAATGTGCAACTAAAAGGATCACGTGCAAACCTAAACAGGACCTTTGGCGTTTGGTTGGAATGCACGCATTGGTAATTACGGCTAGTTTAAACGACCCGCAACATAATTTGGACATGCCTGACACAAAGATTGGTTTATTTAAAATTCCAGTCCATTAAACACTGTTGCATGATATTTTTGAGTCTTAAATTTAAAAGCAAGTGCTTAGATTAGAGTGTTTGGGATCCAAACGCACCCCAAACAGTTGTAATACGAACATACAGTTGAGCTTCGATATCTCGAACTCGGATAGCTTGAATTTCGGCATAAAAATTCAGTTCTTCTAAAATTTACAATACAGAATTTTTCTAAACTGTATCAATACGCATAATCATGAAAGCTCATACAAGATTACTTAAAGTCTGCATTAAACTGTGAACATGAGAAATTGTCAAGATTAGAAATCGGATGGCTCGATCTGTTCTTATCTTTGTAATTTGCATGATCCCTAGAAGTTCGAGATATTGAAGCTCAGCTGTACCAGTAAGTGAGTATGATGCAGCATTTGACAAAAGACAAGCACCTGCCTACAACAGAACCTGCATTTAAGAAATAATGACGTCATGAATATTAATAAGATTATTTTTTATAATGGCATAATTATTATGGACATAGGACATTTTGGCTCAGACAGAAGCTGTAGAATCAGATCTATATTACACCATAAGCAAACAGAGCAGACCCTGATCAGACGGATCCTATAGGAGCCGTCTGATCTGGGTCTACTCTGTTTGCAGATGCACGGAAATGCGCTTATATAAGGGAAAGGGTTAAGCGGTCATCAAAAATAGGCCTACGTATGGGTTTGTAAGACAGGTGGTACCTTATTGCAGGTCAAAAGTAATACAAAGAGCTTCTATAGGAGCTTCCTGTTTTAACTTTGTCATGCATTAAGCAACCACCTACTTTACTCCTATAATCGATAAATGAATGACCGCTTAACACAGGTTCAACTGTATAGCACAATTTATAGTAACTGAATTGTGAAAGAAATACTATCAATATAGATTACACTACATGTACATTAAAAACAAATGACGATCGGGTCAATACCCTTTGCATCATATAAACGCGTTAACGGGAACTGTCTGATTAGAGTCTGCTCTATTTGCTGATGGAATGTGAAATATTTGTTTGTTTACTTACTAAAATGGCTACAATGTTCCACCATCCTTATTTGATGCTAGATAATTTGTGCATGAATATTCAATATGTATTGAAATTTGAAAAATACACAGAACATGGAAAGAGTAAAGTAATTACATGTACATTGTATTTCATCATGACTATCAGCATTACACTCTATGAAATGCAGTGTCTACTTTATGTTTTATTGATGTATTTAGGGAAAGAGAGTACTGTGAAATGGTACACATGGCTAATACAAAAGAACATTTGTCAAACACAGACACGTTGATATACAGTTGAACTCCGATATCTCGAACTTCAAGGGACCATACAAATTAGATCGAGATAACAAAGGTTCGAGCCATCTGAATCATAATCTGACCAATATCTCAAGTTTACAGCTTAATGCAGGTCGAAAGTAATGCTGAAAGCTCCTGCAGGAGCTTTCAGCATTACTTTTGACCTGCATTAAGCTGTCACATGTGTTTCCATACATGTGTAGTGATAAATTTCAGAACAATTCTGTATTGTAAATTTTGGAATGACCGAACTTTTAGTTCGAGTTATCCCGAAGTTCGAGTTATCCGAGTTCGAGATATCGAAGTTCAACTGTATACAAATTTAGCCTCTTTTGACCATGGTTTTGACAAACAACATTGGGCTGTGCAAGTTTCATTGGGAGTTACCTCAGGATTACTTATGCACAATATTCAGCTACTGGTTTCTGCGATAATGAAAAGTAATGTGTTGGAAGTTAGCCAAACCTAGGCAACAGTACTCCTTCTTCGGAGATTCGGCACGTTTCAAATCTTGGAAAAGCGCCAAGTAAATATCACTTCTATAAAACATTTTAAATCCTAAACATGACTGCAATGAGGAATATATTATAAGTTTCCAGTACGGCTGTCAAAATGCTAATGGAACAAAATAATGCCGAATGGAGACGAATGGTTAGATAAAATGCAAACAGAATAAACTGCCTTAATATTTCCACGAATTTAGCTAAAATGGTCAAAAGCATCCAACATTAATATTTATGAGAAGTTAAATGTCCAGCGTTTGACTCTGACTACCTTGACCATTATTGTGTGGGAACCGAGTATATAACATCTTTGCAAACAGTGTATACCCAGATCCAAGGGCTCCTACGTGTCATAATAACCATTTTCAGCAGCGATAAAGCTTGATATAGCTTTTTTGTTTTAAACTAATATTCCGAAAAGGAGGAGCGAGTTTTTTATTATTCAGCAGATCAAGGGTCTATGATAGATGTTAATGAAGCATAATGCATGCACTAACTAATTTGTTTTGTAACCCACTAGATGTTCCAGACTGAATGGGGAATGAGCCAGAAGTACAGACCAATGATAACATGTTAACTCTTATCCCGCTATGAAAACGTCGCAATGTCTTAACCCTTTCCCTCGTATAAACGTGTTTTCACAGAGTAGCTCCAAATCAGAAGGCTCCTAGTGGAGCCATCTGATCAGGGTCTGCTCTTTGATTTCTAAAATGTCTACAATGTTCAACATTCAATATTTCTTTATAACTATTTTCTTAATGAATATTGAGTAGGTATTGAAATTTAGAATAAACATAGAATAGGGGAAGGGTTTAACTGGCTCTTGTGCAAGTTTGATAATTCCGAGTTCATCAAGATTGGAGAAACTATTGCCCAGCGTTAGTTATCTCGGATCCTGATGGGATGCCGAGTACCTCGGCATCTCATATGGTCTTTGCAATTGTGAGTCAGGTAGACACACATACATTATTTTAGACTCCAATACTATGTACCTTATGAATATTGGAATCATATAGATCGGTTATATGGTGTACTAAAAGAGTCAAGCATAATTTTGATACACGTACATTTAACAGTTATACAAACACCATATATGGGAAGACAAATAATTTACAGGTGCACCTATGGGCAATAAATACATTTTGAGTTTCTTAACATATATGTGTTTGTATAAACACGGATATAACCAAACATGTAAGATAAACTAATGTTAAACCTATTTACGCAACCTAATGGTAATGAAAAATGTTAGTAACTATTTACTAGTGCAATATTCTAAATTATTTAACAATAATTGTTACGTTATTTTTGAAGAACAAATGGTAATGAGAAATGTTAGTAACTATTTGCTAGTTCAATATTCTAAATTATTTAACAATAATTGTTACGTTATTTTGAAGAACAAATGGTAATGAGACATGCTAGTAACTATTTGCTAGTACAATATTCTAAAATCATTTAACAATAATTGTTACGTTATTTGAAGAGCAAACGGTAATGAGAAATGTTAGTAACTATTTGCTAGTACAACATTATAGATCATTTAAGAATAATTGTTACGTTATTTTGAAAATTTTGAACTATGGTTGCCGTAGCTGGCATAGGCCCCATGCCTACTTGCTTTATGGTTCAGTTAAATCTTATCCCACTATCCACGACCTGGGTCCATGCTTATAAAACTTTTTAGTTGAGTCTGAGTTCGTTCTAAAGCTTTTGATTGGTCAGATTTGAGTTCTCAAGCTTTTGATTGGTCAGATTTGAGCCGTTGGCTCAAATCTGACCAATCAAAAACTCGAGAACGAACTCAGACTCAACTAAAAGTTTTATAAGCATGGACCCTGACTCGCATTTGCAAACAACTTGGATGCCGATTAAGCACCGAGTAACTCTCATCAGAATCCATTCTCTTTGACGCTCGGTCAACAGTTTCTTACACGATTTTACGAACCAGAAATAAGTGAAACATTCAATAGATCATCAGAGTTTTGGAAGACACATTTTTCAACACTATAACAATACCCATACTTCGGGAAGCTGCCTTTTCATACGGCAACACATACGGCCGGAGTAGAATGTATTTTCATGAAAATATCATCGGTAATTTCATATTGCATGCAACGAATCGTATGCGGGTGATTCTTCAAAAATGTGTAATATGCTGTCCCTCACCTTTCACATGATTTAAAAGTCATAAAAATTTACTTTTATAAGAATATTTTATCTTTGCCTAGTTAATATGACATACCTTAGTGAGAATATAGTGATAACCAGTGAGAATTTATGTTCATTTTCTTGGAATCGAGTTTGAAATATGAAAGGGGGTGCAAAATTCCCATGTCCCTCATGATACAACACATAATAGAATGAGATATCTTGACCTTAAATCATCATAAATTTGATAATTTTTCTCTATTGATAATGTCATTATATTATCATAGAATGAATGAATACAAAATATAGCTGTTAGTTTAATCTTTAGTGGCTTTTTTCAGCTGCTGATTTTTGTCCCTCGATTTCCTGTCAGTACCGAAACGGTATGGTGTTTTAGCCTGTACCTATTTTATCTTGAAATTAAGGGAAATCCCTTCTGACGTCATCAGAAGGTTTTCCCCATGCAGTCATTATAGGGTACACTTCGAATTAGCAATCCCAGTTCTATTATAAGAAATGGCCTCCCAAACATCTATTTCTATTGATTATGTTTTTAGGCCGTCAGCACCGTAACGCCCTCAAACCAGGCAAGCTGAACTATAAATTCATGTTAGCAGATCTTGTCGTATACGCTGTGTGTACACGATGCTTAAATGCATAAAATAATTGAAACATGTACTGGGTAAATGCCTGAAATTATGAAAAATAAACAAAATTGTCATTACCGAAACGGTCATTACCGAAACGGCCTGTGTTTCGGTACTGACATAACCCTTAATTATTTTGGTATCTTACAACTATTTTGTGAAAATACGACTTTAACTTGCATCCAAACACAAAATAAATAATATTTCTGAATAAATTCAGTACCATTTGGCTTTACTTTTTGCTGTCATTACCGCAACGTCATTACCGCAACGTCATTACCGAAACGTTTTTCATTCATTTTTTGGCATTTTTTGGCATTTTTTGGCATTTTTTAAAAGTTGAGCAATGGAAATGTTTGAACTGTATACTTTTACGATAAATTAGTCCTAAAGCTCTTATAAAGCATGCTTTTAGTTAATTAAAAGAAATTTAGTAACACTTTGGAGACAATTTCGATACATCAAAATCTTAAAAATTAGCTGTTTCCATCACCTTAAGAGACAATTTTTGATTTTGCAAGATGTATTACTAAAAGAAACAGAATTACGTTATTCATATTCATAATTTACACACATCATGAACGATAAACACCCTTTAACTAAATATTAAGATAAAACGAGGTCCAATTATACATCGTT
This sequence comes from Azorinus chamasolen, assembly GCA_963576725.1. Taxonomy (NCBI): domain Eukaryota; kingdom Metazoa; phylum Mollusca; class Bivalvia; order Cardiida; family Solecurtidae; genus Azorinus; species Azorinus chamasolen. The sequence goes on from OY755242.1 coordinate 65,870,346, forward strand.
GCGGTAATGACATTTTCAGGTCATTGGCAATTTATAAAATGGAAAAAAAAATTTCTATTGAACAATCAGCACGGACATTACTCTTTATAAGTCAAAGACAGTTCATAGTTATGGTATACGTGTTAAGCAAATGGTTTTATGAGCAAAATGTTTTTGAAAAATTTGTAGGCAAAATTACAAATTTTTGAAGAATCACCCATGCCTGTATGCATACCACGTCGTTTGGCAAAACTAATAACCGTAGTTATGGCTAATTAGGAATTACATTAATGGATATAGTTCCTTCATGACAGTAATTACTTCAACAAAGTTAACGGTACATTTAACATTCATAAAACTCCCAATCGAGAGGGAATGATGCCCGCATATCTCCCATATATTCGGCATAGTTAACCCTTTCCCTCATATTGACGACTTTTGACGACTCTGTAAAAGTCACTTTGTGAAACCATCTATTTATTACGATGGTTTCAAACTACAACATTCTAAATATTCCTTTTCTCTAGTTAATGTCCCTTTTCGGTAGATTTATTCAAAGAGGTTGTATCTAAAAATAGCCTATGATGTAATGGGTTAAATTGATTAAATGTGTTAAGTCGTTGTCGGAGGTAGTTAACGTAACTATGGCTTTGTATTTTAAAATGAAGTCAGAATGAGAAATGCGATAGGAGATGCTATGTTAGTTAAGGAAATAATTATAGGAAAAAAACCAGTCTGCGGCGTGACAGAGGATAAATATCTTTATTCAGTTCGAGGAATTTCTAAGTTTGTATTTACAAAAAGCTGAAACACAATATGATGTTAACTGTACGTATTGTGTGTATTAGAACATCAGTCGCTTATCGTTTAATCGAGTCGCAAAGAGAGTATAGTATATATCATATAAAACATGCGATACGGCAAAACATGTTAAGTATCTTTATTTTCACAACCGTCTAAATAATTATTCAGTTTGATAAATTCTTTTGAGCGTTTCGTAGTGTATAAATCAATAATTGCATTCAGGAATTTGACTAAACAGTGTGAAATTTTGGAAGCTCTAGAAAAAAGATATTCGTTTTGTTGCTGTTTTATTTTTTTGTACATGAGCACAGTTTCTTAACCCTTCGCTTTCTATTCACGTCAATATACCTACCTGTAAATAGTGAATAGTAAATAGTGAAGCAGGAGCTGTCTCATCAGGGTCTCCACTATTTACAAGTTGATTGTGCAACCAGTGCACTCCACAGCAGGTGACTGCACAGAGAAATACGTGTACACAGTGAAGATATATGTAATTATACAACAGGACATGGGTAAAGTTTAAAATTCAGCAAGAGAAGGGTTAAAATCCGGCCTATGTACATGAGATGCAGAACTGTCACCACGATGTATCACAGGGACAGAGTATTGCATACTGAAACAACATACGTACTGACTGTGTACATGCGGCTCCTGGTCTGGCTTCTTATTAATTTGTATAAGCATTACGTTCATTTGTCACACGGAACGCCTCCCATAACATTCGTCTACGTGTGTACATTTTCTATGGTCAACGATAGTCGCCAGGTATGCAAGTCTACTGCAAAACCAGAATACTGTAGTCAGTCATTTTCATGTATTCTATGACCACCCTTTAATGAATTGTCGCATGTGTGTTGTAAACAAACGAGTACATAATTGCATAAAAGAGAAACGTTAAAGATACCTGTTTGCAACACAATACCGGTCAATAGTACGTCATATTTTGTATATTGGTCTTAGTTGAAATATCGATATAACATGTGTCGCAAAGGCGTCACTCGAAGCATCGTTAACCCATTACCTCATAGGCTATTTTTAGACACAGCTTCCTTGAATAAATCTACCGAAAAGGAGCATTAACTAGAGAAAGGGAAAAATTTAGAATGTGTAGTTTGAAACCATTGTGATAAATAGAGCATTTGCTCCTATAGGAGCAAATGCTCTATTTATCGCAATGGTTTCACAAAATGACTTTTACAGAGGCATCAGAAGTCAATATGAGGGAATGAGTTAAAGCCAAATAAAAATACTAATAGGGCAGAAAGGACCGTGACAATCAACTTATGAGTAAACATTTATGACAACTACTGACTGCAAAATAAGACAACTTATTTTGCATAATACTTTTAATATAACCGTTCCAATACAACGTAGGATTTATAACAACCTGCATTGCTACTCTATCGACATAACGACTTCACACACTTAGTATAATGCATTACAACATCATGCACTTTATACACTGCACTGCGACTTTATACACTTTATATACTACATTACCACTTAACATACAGTAAAACCTCTCTATAACGGGCACTAAATTGTGTTAATTAGTTGGCACTTAGGACAGGTGGCTGCTTAAAGCGAGGTGAAAGTAAAACAGAACGCTCCTATAGGAGCGTTTTGTTTTACTTTCACATTGCTTTAAGCAGCCATCTGCCTTTCAAACAAAGTACTTGAAGCAATTTAGTGGCCGTTATAGAGAGGTTTTACTGTACGTCTTTTTTGTATACTGGTCTTAGTTGCAATATCGATATAACATGTGTCGCAAAGGCGTCACACGAAGCATCGTTAAAGCATAGTATAATGCATTACGACAACATGCACTTTATACTCTGCACTTCGACTTTATACTTAATAATGTATACGTTTTATACTGCATTACGACTTTATACCACTTTATGTACTGCATTACGACTTTAAACTCTTTATACTGCTTGAGAAATTATACACTTTATATACTGCATAACGAAATTAATCAAATTATACACTTTTTTGTCTTTCTAGACTGCATTGCGACGTAATACGTTTTTTACTACATTACGGCTTTATACACCGCTGTACGGTTATATACGGCGTGGTGGTTCATATAACTATCATGAAATTGATGACATCCTGTCATGCTTGTTACTTTATCTAAACTGATCTAGATGGATATAAAGACGTTTGCTTGAGCATCATGGTATTGTGAAATTGTCGCTACCAATATGTGATCATGTTTAACCCTTTCACCACCGCAGTCGCATAAATGCACCACGACAAATAGTGCAGTCCCAGATCAGGTACTTCACTATTTGTCTCAATCTCTATTTCTATATATGTGCTTTATTCCTTTAAAATTCCGATTTATTTATCTCATTTCCTTATTTTACTGAATGATTTAACAAACTTCGATTGCAGACACCAATTAGAAATTTGGCACCGAAAGGGTTAAAAGAATTTGAATCCGAATGAAACGCCGAGTGACTTGGTGCCTAATCAGTGTCAGGAAATAGACAAATGTACTACATTAAAAACCCCTCTAATGCGACCACCTAAAAGAGGTATAATTCCTGGTGGAAGAGGCAGATGGTAGCTTAATGCAGGACAAAAGTAATGCAGAAAGCTCCTCTAGGAGCTTTCTGCATTTCTTTTGTCCTGCATTAAGCAACCACCTGTTTATAAGGACAACCATGTTTATTCATTAAGTGGTCGCATTAGAGGGGTTCTACTGTATTAACAATATAGTTGACGACAATATTGCAAACAAAATATACTTAGTCTTGTAAAGTTTAACACTTTGCTTGCTAATCTCGATATTACTGGCATTTGCAAACAGCATGGATCCAGATATTATGCCGAGTAACTCGCCGTTGCATCAGGATCCAAGCTGTTTGGCATTCAGTCAATAGCTTCTCAAACGCTTAAACGAAATAAAAAAATCGGTAAGTTAGATGTGTAACATATCGTCGGTGATTTAACCGCAAGCAAAGGGTGAACATATGCACTGTATTAACAATGTGCCTATACAGACATAACACAACTATATTTATATGTGCACATATGAATTACGTTTCCCCGTTTCACTATGACCTTAATTAATTTTAAAGGGAAAGTCAGACCTTTTCTCTACCGAATTAGTTTTGCATGTGAAAAATAGAACTTTGAAGCTGACTATAGTTTGCACTTTGCATTTAGTAGATATGTTGTTCGCAAATGGCTGATAACAAATCACTTTACCATTCACGTCAATTGAATTCAGTACTTAATGCACAAATACATTTTACCCAAACATAACGAGATTAATATTATACGAGCAATTGTTCGCAAATATTATAATTTCAAATCCGTAACATATGTTTTCGACGATACGTTTCTATTGTGAAAGCCTTAATATCCGAAATAAGGGTTGACAGAAATAAAGCTTACAGTTTAATATAGATATACATGGTTAAAGCGACAGTAAACTGTCGTTACAATAGTGTGCCCAACAGAATATTAAAAGTACATGATAATGTTAAGGGCATCAAATATTATATACACGTACATGTACACAAAAAACAATGATGTAGCTTCCGTTACTCAATGTCAGTACGTATGTTATTATATTTAACTCGTTAGTTTGTCTTAACAGAGACACACACAAGCAATGGAGAGCAAGATCAAAGAGTTTCTGAAACGTCACTACTGCTTACGACAATACGTGTTTTCTACATACCACAACTACAAGAAGAAAATCACCGACACATCCAACAAAACTAATTTTAAGACAAACAGGTCCGATTACATAATATATTATTCTCTTGAAATACTTCAAATCTAACGTTTGCCTTTTTAGTGTAAAGCACAGACAACAGCCAATACTAATTTCATTTAATATTGATCGCAAACTGTTTTGTCGGTTGTGCGATGCGTGGTGTGCGGTGGTCTAGTAGTAACGCGTTTGACTACCGGTCCGGAGGTCCGGGGGTCAAATCCCGGTCCCTCCCGGAAATTTCAGAGACCCTTTTCAGTGTCTCCCACCCGCACATCCTCTCCACCCAGGGGGTAAAATAAGTACCTGTGGGGGTCACTAGCCGGTACTGCGGTACTGCGGTCATTCGGACTGAAAGTAGACTATAAATAGGTACATTTTATTTACTTTGTCTACGAGTATCCTTCATACACACAACCGGTTATAGTCATGCAAACAGCGTGTTATATTTGCTCGATTCAGTTGACCTAAAACAATTAATTCTTATTACTACCCCCTCGAAACTAATCCAGTTTGCTGATAAACATTTTATATGTTTATTCCTGGTATGTATAGATTTAGCAAACTAAATGAAGCTCATTGCAAATAACAGTGTCAATTGTCGAATACAAATATCAGTTTGAGATTACCATTGCTGGCACGGCGACGAATGAAGTTGTAAACACAAGAGATTTCAAACTGGGTAAAATCAGACGGTAGAAAACATTAGCACGTTAATTACAAAATGATGAGATATGTTATTTATCTTTGCCCGGTGACACATACGTGATTGTTAAACTCTTGGGAAACTTAACAACCCTTACTAATATATATTACTGGTAATAAAACTTATCAGAAAAGATACTATTATAGCTAACATAAGCTTGTCCTAATATAATTGCTGTAATTCTCAAGATTTATTGGTATTAAATAGCAGTGAATCTCAGTTACATTTGAGTATGAAGAAACACAAGGATAGGGTATATGGTCATTAAAGAATTGGATTTATGCACATTGACGGAATTACCACTTCAATAATAGTATAAAATGGGGGTAATGGATATAACGTGCTACATTAACCCTTTACCGGGTTAACCCCTCGCTTGCTATTCACGTCAATATATCTACCTGTAAATAGTGAAGACACAGATGAGACAGCTCCTGCAGGAGCTGTCTCATCAGGGTCTGCAGGAGCTGTCTCATCAGGGTCTGCACTATTTACAAGTTGATTGTGCAACAAGTGCACTCAACAGCAGTGATTGAACAGCGAAATACATGCACACAGTGAAGATATGTGTAATTATACAACAGGGCATGGATAAAGAAGGAGAAATGTATTTTAAAATTCAGCAAGAGAAGGGTTAACTGAGTTTGTGTAATGTTCAGTTTTACTTTGATACATACTCAGGAATCAGATCTGTGTCATTTTATTATCAAACAGAGCAGATTCTGATCAGGCTACTCTTACAGGAGACGGTTGATCTGGGTCTATTCTGTTTGCAAACGCGTGAAAAAAGGTGTTTATATAAAGCAAAGGGTTAAGCAGTTGACTGAATAAGTAGTAATTAGGTGTTGTTTGAATATATTAGCAGTAATATGAAACAGTATTGTATTTAAACTTTCCTTTCACTTACAATTATTACAGGTTGACATTTACTAGCTCATAACATATATATGTCACATGACGATGCGGGCATTGGTTGGGTTATATCAATGGTAAGCAATATGCTATATAGCTTGGAATACTAGAAAATTGTGTCTGTAAGACACAACGATGCCCCCGTGTAGTTGCTTGCCTAGCTGCACGTAAAATGTCTAAGTCATTTGACCTTGACCTTGGACTTGCGGGCAGCATGGGCCGGGTGCGCAATATAAGTACGGATGAAACAACCGTGACAACCAACTGCACGTAAAATTGACATTGAGAATGGGCTTTTGGGCAGCATGGGATTGGTGTGCAATGAGTATAGATAGTATTTAATGTATATATGCAATTCCATGCAGATAGGTACGTACAATGGTTAGGGAAATTAAGGCGATGAAAAAACTGTGAAAACCAACAGCGCGTTAATGTGACAACCAACTGCACGTAACATTTCAAAGTAATTCCTAAGTCATTTGACCTTGACATTGGGCTTGCGGGCAGCATGGGTTGGGCGTGCAATGAAAGTATAGATGGTATTTAATGTGTATATGCAATTCCATGTGAATAGCTACAGTGATTAGGGAGATATAAGACGATAAAAAACTGTGACAACCAACTGCACGTAAGATTTACAAGTAATTTGACATTGACCTTGGACTTGCGGGCAGCATAGGCTGGGTGCACAATGCAAGTATGAATGGTGTTAAATGTGTATATGTAATTCCATGGCAATAGCTACAAGTGTTAGGAGATATAAGACAATGAAAAACTGTGACAAGCAACTGCACGTAAATGTGACCACCAACTACACGCAAACTTTCCAAGTCATTTGACATTGACATTAGGCCTGCGGGCAGCATGGGTGGGGTGCTAAATGATAGGACAGATGGTAATTGATGTGTATGTGAAGTTTCACGTGTATAAGTGTAGAAATTACTGACATATAACACTTGAAAAAACTTTGACAATCAACTGCACCTAAAAGCGTGACACACGGACAGACGGACGGACGGACAATCGGACGGACATGTGCAAAACATAATGCCCCCTGACTATCGTCAACGGGGGCATAATAAAATATTTATAAACTGATTGCAGATGAAGTGATATAATACATTAGTCATTGGTTTTTACTTATATTCTATAAACCCTAACACATTATAGTTAATAATATTGTCGATCGTTTCTATAGCTATAGTTGAGATCTAACCCTAACCTTTAGATACATATGAACGGTATTGGGGTGTTCTTGATCTTTAGCGTGTGTAGTAAAAACGTATGCGTACGTTTCCGTTGTTTAATGGGTCATCTAAAGTTTGAGTAGTTTATATATGACACGGTCCATTTTTATAAATATTTCTTTAGCGTACGTCATCATACCTGAATTATACAGTAATACCTCTCTATAACGGCCACTAAATTGTGTTAATTAATTGTTATTTAGGGCAGGTGGCTGCTTAAAGTAATGTGAAAGTAAAACAGAACGCTCCTATAGGAGCGTTCTGTTTTACTTTCACCTAGCTTTAAGCAGCCACCTGCCTTTAACACATCATGCTTGATGTAATTTAGTGGCCGTTATAGAGAGGTTTTACTGTATATTGTTTCACTCATTATATGATCGGTATATAGGCTTTCTTTCAAATACGTATATCGCAGTTGGCAAATACAGTTGAACTTCGATATCTCGAGTTCGGATAACTCGAACTTCGGGATAACCCGATGTAAATTCGGTCCTTCCAAAATTTACAATACAGAATTGTTCTAAATGTATCATTGTGCATATCTAGAAACACATGTGACAGCTTAATGCAGATCGAAAGTAATAAAGTAATGCAGTAATTCAGCATTAATTTAGAGGTGCATTAAGTTGTGGAATTGTTCAGGTTATAAATCGGATGACCCAAACCTCTGTTATATCGAAGTAATTAGTATGGTTCCTTGAGGCTCGATCTATCGAAGTTCAACTGTATATTGCAGCTATGAAATAATTGCTTTCACCAGTGATACAATATAATGCATCTATCGCTCAAAACAAGGGGAAAGAAGGGACTCAGGGATTTATTTGTATACGAGTATATGGTTCCCTAATGTTCTGGTAAATATAAGTGTTATACATACGATCAGTAAAATATTCTATGCTGTAGTCGTTTGTTGTCACTTGATGCTATTGGAATTCCCCTGTATTCACCATAATTTGGCGCTACGTGACCCATTCAGTCTCGCTGTGACCTACCAACAACTCCAGTGTCACTCACAGTGCCTTAGACACAGCCCAGCCAATACGATATTTCTTCAGAAAGACGTCATTCTTGAGTAAATTATGTTGTCACATATTGTCTGGGGCTTTCGATAATTTTTGATCGTTTGGTGTAACGGCACATTTGCGACATATTATAATCATGCGACACATTATCGTCATATAGCGCCGATTTGTTGTTAGCAGGTAAGCACCAGGTCTGCGAAGGACGTGCACGCACGCGCGTGTGTGTGGTATGCGTGTGTCTTTGTGTTTGTGTGTGTGTGTGTGTGTGTGTGTGTGTGTGTGCGAGACACCCCCCCCTCCACCCCCACACACACTCTGTTTGCGAATGCGTGAAAAGGCCATTGCATGAGGGAAATTTTAACAATGAACAGGACGATGAATCGTCTGTCTGGTAAAATATATGTGCCACAAAACTGCGTTTGTGTAAAAGCTCGATCGCGATCTGTCAAAAGACCGACACACGTTTTCAAATATCCGGACAATAGTTGCTTATATTATCTTTATAATATGCAGAGGGGGTTTATTACACGCACGATCCTGTTTTATTTGTTGACGTTGTCCCCGTATACTTAGATTTGAAAGTTTCGACATATTCGCAGGAATCAAAGACTAACACATTAGAGCATATAATAGAACTGACAGCTCAATGGCTATTACCCACTTTCATATATTAATTATTTATTATTTCCTTAGTGTCATTAGTTTTATTGCAGCTACTGCAGTTTGTTTGAATAGACAGTTTAACCCTTTAACCACCATGTTATATTAACCCTTTCACCACCAATGTCGCACATATGCACCACGACAAATAGTGCAGTCCCTGATCAGATTCAAGGCGGCGTCTGATCAGAGACTTTACCTTTTGTCTCAAACTCTATTTCCATATGATTATGTGCTTTAATCCTTTGAAATTAACATTTATTTATCTCATTTCCTTATTTTACAAAATTATTTAAAAAAGTTGTTTGCAGACTATTAGAAAGTTGGCACCGAAAGGGTTAAGAAACATATCCATTGCTCACGGCGGAGGGGTCCAGCAAATAAAATATGTCCTGTTGACAACATTTGACATAAAGTGGTGTAACATACAGTGCAGACCCTGATCAAAGGACTGCTTTAGCAGCTCTACGACCTGGGTGTACACTGTTTCCTTATGTATCATTTAAAGGATCATGGGTGTATATGGGCTATGAGAGCGTCACTACTCAAGTCACCATAGCATCAAGCTCTTCATGCAAAATAAGACTAAACAAAAACAGTGTTAAGATCAAGCATAGAGGACTTACTTTAAACAACATTTTCTCCAAAAATAAAAGCAAATATTTAGCCGATTCGGCTCACACTTCACAGTATTGTTTCATGGAAGGTTTCAGATTCCTTCAAATTTAGACTATCCTTGTGGATTTCTAGTTGCTATGATAACCAAGTGAAAACTCTTCGTTCGACTGGTTATCCCCTTGTTGTTGTTTTTTACATTTTATTTATACTTGCCTATATAGTTATAGTGATGTAAAGTTGGGCATAAGAGGTAGATTACTTGATGATGATGTTGTTTCCCCCCTTATATCTCTTTTATAATGTAGTAATGAAGAGTTTTCTTTAAAATGAATAAGGCCTTTTCCGCACAAAATCTATGCTTTGTATACTTATGCAAGAAAATAGGGACGATATACAGGTTTAAAATCCTCATTATGGCATGAACCTGCTTTTATTAGTGACGGTCTTATAAGTGACCTGCTTCTCGTAGCTCGTTTTACTATCTACTTCAGTATTGGTGGTATGGTAATGGATAATAATCTGATACCTCTCCTGTGTTATCCCTCTGACTGATATTGACAATGATTGGCTCACAAATATAATAATTTCAATTATTATTTTCAGTTGGGCTTAGGTTACATATCTATAATGCACAATGCAATAGAAGAAAGAAATAATTTTGACAGAGATTGAACAAACTGAGGGTGTAATTGTACAATTAGTTTCGCATTCTGTAAGAAACATGTCGAGTGTTTTTATAAATGGATTTATGTAATCCCGTTCATAGCTTGACGAGGGTTGGGAGCTTGTACGGCAAAATGGAAATAAAGCAATGTATTCATGGATATATTGGCATTTATTTTAAATGCCATAGTAGAAATGAAATTAGCAAATTTTTCTAGCATACTGGGCACCAATTATGCGAACTAAATTGAAGACATTTTCAAACTGGCAAATATGTTTAAGAGCTAGTACAAATATATTTGAAAACTTCTATGTGGAAGCAAAGGGGGAGGGGTGGATAGATTTAAACTGCGTCCTACTCCGAGCGAGGTAAACACACTAATGAACTAAGGTTGCTGTCGATTGGCCGTTTACCTCGCCAGGAACGATACACGCTTTCTGATTGGTTGACTCACAACAGCATTTACATACCTACAAGTACATACATACATATATATTGAACATTCGCATAAATTATTTTATGTATACATGAAATTTATTTTTGTACACCCGTTCATAGCTTGACAAGGTTGGAAACTTGTAAGGCAAGATGAAAACAAAGCAATGTATTGATTGATATATGTTTATTTTAAATGCAATATTAGAAATCAAAGTAGCAAATTTCTCTAACATACTTTTTGCCTTATCTGGGCAAATAAAAACTGACACAATGTGTAACGTGGGCAAAAACAATGGAAACTCCACAAATCGCATTAAGCCATGTGTAAAATGAAACACGAAAAACATAAGAAAACAGTTCTACCTCTGTGGAAACGTGAGCCGTAAGTTTAAATGACGCAGAAAGTGAGAAACAATGAAAATTACCACACTATTTTGCATATATTTAAACTGCGTCCTACTCCGAGCGAGGTAAACACACTAATGAACTAAGGTTGCTGTCGATTGGCCGTTTACCTCGTCAGGAACGATACACGCTTTCTGATTGGTTGACTCTCAATAGCATTTACCTACCTACAAGTACATACATACATATATATTGAACGTTCTCATGTATGCATAAAAAAATATTTATAAACTTGGCAATAACAGTTCGAGGCGTCCGCACACATATACTGGTAACGTATGTTCGTAACAGACGAATTTAGCGGTTTATATCGTCACTGGTACCATTACCATGTGTGGATGCAATCATTTGTACGAATATGAAATGCATTGACGCAAATATGAAATGCATTGACGCAATGTCCTTTATGTGTAACACAATGGTAACACATGCTCAATACGTCATTCAACCAAACATTCCTTCTGTCGTTATAAAATGTCATGAATATCTTGTTATTATTTACTGATGTGAATAAGCGTACCTTCTTGACACTTTACTTGGTGTATTCACCTCATTGAATGCATTTGTATACTGGTACGTGCATTTTAAGTCATGCCAGTAACTTCATAATATTCGTTTATAGTTCCATAAGCAAACAGAACAGGGTCCATGCTTATAAAGCTTTTAGTTGAGTCTGGGTTCGTTATCAAGCTTTTGATTGGTCAGGATTTGAGTTCTCAAGCTTTTGATTGGTCAGATTTGAGCCAATGGCTCAAATCTGACCAATCAAAAACTTGAGAACGAACTCAGAGTCAACTAAAAGTTTTATAAGCATGGACCCAGACCTGGATCTGAGTCTACTCTGCACAGTATTTTAATGTTTTCCTTTTCTGTTTTATAATCTTACCAGCATATGGTGGCCTTGAGCTAAAATATCTGATAAAACAATGCCAGGAAATGCTAGGTAGGTAAACAGTTGTGAAATATGATTTATTTTATGCATTAAGTCAGGAACAGAGCTAACGTAATGAATAAAATCGATTTAATGACCAGTATCGCATATTAAGATGAATAACTGTACTCCGTCTGTCTTGCCAAAAAGACGACCGAGCGAAATGTCTCCAAATCCTTAGAATAAATGTGATTATTCATCACTTTATTACATACAATGGCCCACGTATGAAAGACCCAAGACGGGATTTGGTTGCGATATACATTTTACGACAAAGGCTTATCATAACTCATGGTTTATTGGACGAGACAGCTATATATTTTCATGACTAAACGCCTGTCTTATAACAAACATTTGCATAACATTTTTATTTCTTATAGACACTTTTTATGAACATTCTGCAAGGACCATCTTGATAGCTTGTCTGTACACTCCACAGTATAGTTCTGAACTTAATATTAACGTTGTGATTCTACATTGTTGGTCTTACGCCCTATGTACGGACTTGTTTGAGTAAATGGCATCGCGAAATAACGGTACCTACTTAATCTGTATGTGACGTTTTGTCTGTTTTTTTTTTATTTGATCTTCAATCCTCAATGGCGAGCCCTTGATATTAGATAATCACGGATGCCAAATTGCAATAAGCAGATGTTCACTAATCTATAAGTGCCAAATTGTTGTTAACCGGTATATGTACATTATGTAAGCAATAAAATCTAAACAACAACAGTAACTGGTGTAAGACTTCTTGTCAAGCAGAACATGATAACAGCATTATAAATTTTCTTCGGGTGGTACACGCCACGTAAAAAGTATTTCATAGCTGTGTTTCTAAATCTCATTTATAATCAGCAGAATATAATAATGAAGTTATCAAATATTATTGAACGGCTTTTAGTACAACTAAGCTGTTGGATAGATCTATATTTCTTTGATTCATGTAAGACTCGCGTACAAGGTTTAGAACTTCTTTAATTGCTTTGCAGATATGTTATACTTGTGACATTTATTCGACGGAGCTTGCAGCATGCTCGTTTGCCCGAAGGGTCTGGTCAGGTGCCTAATACAGCAGAATCACGTGGCGGGACGTGTGTAGAGCTTAGCCCGACTGAGCAATTACTTGAGGCTGAAATTTGCGTTTATTTTTGGCAATAGCTGATGCTCCATTATTTCTTGTTATACATTAAAATGACTTGTAACGTTAAGTAATCAATCGACGCTATAGAATATTTTGGCGTTTCACCAAATGTACAAAAGCAATATTTTAACCTTTTCACCGCCAATGTCGCAAAAATACCCCACGACAAATAGTGCAGTCCCAGATCAGACGCCACGTTTTCAAGGCGGCGTCTGATCAGGGACTTCACTTCTTGTCTCAAACTTTATTTCTATATCTGTGCTTTATTCCTTTGAAATTTGCATTTATTTATTTCATTTCCTTATATTACCGAATGATTTAACAAAATTGGTTTGCAGAAGACAGTTAGAAATTTGGCACCGAAAGAGTTAACGTAGTTATCACATGGAGGTTTGAAATATACATGTACCAATCAATTGTTAATTAAAATAGAAAAGAAATCATGCAGGAAATGTCCACAATAACCCTAGAAGCACACACAAAAGTGCGTGTGTATATATATATACATGCACAAGATAAACAGAATTGTGAATTACATGTTGTTTCTGAATCGCAAAAGTTTAAATATAACTATTCGAAATAAATGTTTTAAGCGTTTTTAATGTCTTAAGGAAACATTTTCAAAAGCCTGATATATGTAATTTTTATTTCCAAAGAAATCCAAGTTGAATATTTACCAATTATCTTTCATATGATAAGGATTTAGATATTCTATGATTCTACAAAAGATTCTACATGTATTTTGAAAAAAATGTGCCCAGTCTTTGGACACGTGGAGCGCGCCAAAACACGTGTGTTGCTTTATCAGTGTATTTTCACGAGCACTCCCCTTGATCCGCATTTGACATTCACCTTCATAAAGTCATTGAAATAAATGTGCAGCATAACATAGGACGTCGGCAAATAGTGTGCAGCTGTAGACTCCGTTTAACTCTTTTTGGCGCAAAATATCGTCTGCAATAATAATTTCATATCAAATATAATTCTAAACTAAATAATAAAGGTATATTAGTTAAACTTTTGTTTTTAAAGACCTGTATGCTTGGGCTAAAATAATACAGAAAACTGAAGTCCCAGATCAGATGCCGCCTAGAAAGGCGGCATCTGACCTGGGACTGCACTGTTCTCAATGGTGCCAACAGGCGACATTGGCGACGAAAGAGTTAAAGGAACACTCTGATCAGAGCCTGCAATATTTACTGAGTAAATCGATACCAATGGCGTACAACAAACATCTTTAGTTTGAGATGCTTCATCAGCATGGCATGTTCGGACAATTTCCCGTACGCATACGAAAGTTAGGGAAGCACATGCTTTTGGTTTGGATATACAGTAAAACCTTGATTATTCGGACATTCAAGTACTTTTCATTATCGATATGTAAGATAAGTGACAGCTTAATGCAAGGTGGAAGTCATGCAGACAGTTCCTTTGGGAGCTTTCTTCAAGACTTCCACCTTGCATTAAGCAGCCACTTGCCTAAAAAGGGTCTATAATATTATACTAAAATTTCGAATCATTGAGGTTTTACTATACGACAGTTCATTCGCAGCACAATGTTTGTCTAAAGTTACTAAGAAACTGGAATTCACCAGAGCTACCATCTTGCGGTGAAATGTCGGCCAAAAGAGTGTTGAACATCGATCTTCCGTTATAAAAGACATTTTGAATCATATTCTTTGTTTAACCGTTTGACAAACATCAAATACTGTTAACCAGGCTTATAATAAACAGTGAAGACATTAAGAGGGATCTTATTCTGGATAGAAAACATACCAGTTTAAAGATTCCATTTTCAGATAACATTGTTCCATCGTTGAACTTGATGATCAAAATGTGATTTTTAGATACCAATTATTTGGGATAGTTCGGGGTCATTCAAAACAGTCTTTACCGTCTGCATAACTATCAACACCTCGACGCCCAAGGCAAGAAATGATATCTTTGAAACGACACGTATTTGTTACAGCATTTACCCCTTAGTCAGTCATTGGGAGTACTTATTGGAAGAACGCCAATACAGTACAACATTCTTAAGCAGCCATCAAAAAGTGGTTACTTTGCCTGCTTGACTTTACTACTTTTCCATTAATTATGGGTTTGCACGACATGTGGTGGCTCAATGCAGGTCCTATAGGAGATTCCTGCATTACTTTCGATCTGTATTAACTATTAAGGTACTCCTTGTGTTTTTAGACTCCCATGTTCAATAAAGGAAGGCCTGCCTTTGACAGGTGAATCGGGAAACATTAATGCTATACATGTACAGAAAATTATATATAAGTACATATATGTGATCGAATATAAATTTAATTACGTACACTAGTAAATACATTATTTAGATTGCTATAGGATGTTACGTGCTATCAAAATGTTTAAAATATATTTGATCTATCGATATTTTAATTTGTATGACATTGCAATTTCAAACATTTGCACGCAAGGTACCATGGGTATACCATTATCAGCTTATACTTTGTTATATTGCGTTACCATTTAAAAGTTTTAGAGGATTTAATCATTTCCCTGTTCTTTATTTATTGCAAATTTCAATACCTGAATATTCATGGACAAAATAGTTATTATGAAATATGGAAGGTGGAATATTGTAGCTGTAGAAACTAAAAAAACTAATTAAAGATATATCCAATTTTATAAGCAAACAGGACAGACCCTGATCAGACGGCTCTCATAGGTTCTCAGATTCGTGAAAAGGGGGTTATATTAAGGGAAATGTTTAAAAAGTTTCACCCAAGTTTGCATAATTACAATAATTCTATGTTTAAAACAAATAAGTAATATTTGCGTAATTGTATTTTATCTCAAACTTTTAGATATATATAATCTTCAAAAGCTTAAGTGGTTTCAGCCAAATACAATGTATAAATAATATCCAGTTTGGTTAGTTACTCAAACGTTTGGCTGTCTTTCATCAGACAGCTAGCTTTACAGGTTGAAGACTGTTTTCCATTTAAGGTGAATATGAAATATACAACGAATTGACGATTAGTTTAGTTATAGATTCCGCCTGATAAGCGTTTTAAGCGATCGCCAGATAGAAAACACATATACTGGCTGATAACCCTTTACCACATAGTACGTCATTCTAACGGCAATTGATATAGAGTAGACGCGGGCTAGACGGGTCCTGAAGGAGCTATCTGATAAAGCTCTGCTCATGGTTTATGTAGTAATATAGATATGATTGTACAGCCATATGCCAAACCGACAAACTCATAAATAATTTTAATACAGCCAATATCATGAATATTTATCAGGTAAAGGATAAAACCATGAATATTGTCTATTTTTGTCTAATTATGATTCCCTAAGTGTAAATCTTTATTTCTATGGGACAGTGAACAGTGCTAAATGCTGACATAAGCACATGTGATATATTGCTGCTGTGATTCATATAGTAGCCACACATGGCGGTATCTGACATACTTTGTGATATATACTAGAGTGGATAATAACATCGGACCCTACTGATATGGAAGCCTGAACATCCAATATTGATATCGTCGTGATGCTATGAAACTTTTGATTGAGTCTGATATCATTCTCAAACATATGATTGGTCAGATTTTGAGCTCAAAATCTGACCAATGAGAAGGAACTATAATAATCCCAAAAGGATAAATGAATGTGTAATATCTTCACAATAATACAGGTATTACGTGGTGACAGTAAATACCCCCGCATACACACAGACATACAGTACCAAGTAAACTGTCATATTCAGATTTATTTGCGTGTAACATATCTGTTATAAAGCCATACCTAACGGAGATATTGTGTGAAAGAAACCATTATTCATAGTAACTATCCATTATAGATGTGTATCCAGCAAAAGGATTCACAGAAAGTGATGGCAAAACAGTCCACTATCGAATGTATATCCAGCAAAAGGATTCACAGAAAGTGATGGCAAAACAGTCCACTATCGAATGTATATCCAGCAAAAGGATTCACAGAAAGTGATGGCAAACACATTCAAACATCGGATGTGTATCAAGCAAAAAGCTTTACAGAAAGTGATGGAAAACACATTCCACCATCGACTGTGTATCCAACGAAAGGCTTCACAGAAAGTGATGGCAAGTATTCAAACACCGGATGTGTATCCAGCAAAATGATTCACAGAAAGTGATGGCGAAACAATTCAACCATCGGATGTGTATCGGATGCGCATCCAGCAAATGGCTTCACAGAAAGTGATGGCGAAAACATTCAACCATCGGATGTGTATCGAATCTTATCCAGCAAATGGCTTCCTGTCATGATACATTATAACATACTGCTATACAGTACTTATATAAGCCTAAACCAACTACAAAACTACAAATATGTGTCATGCAGGAAACACCACATACAGAGCAAAACAGCCGCCCGAACAGCAACACAAGGAAATACAGCAAATGTACATACCTTACAAAAACATAAAGAGACACACAAAGATAAAATAAACAAAACATAGAGGGAAGGTGGAAGTACGTTACGATATTGGCTGTATCAAGTTGCGTTACTGTCCATGCTATCTAACAATTATACAGCAGTATATACATGATGTAAATGTATCGGGTTTACGTCGCTTAGACAGTATTTCAGTCATACCGCGACGTCCAGCTAATTACGGGTGGAGGAAGACCCCGGAGGTTCTTCTGTGTACGGAACAGAATGCATTGTTTCGTGCACCGAAGAACATCCTGGTAGAACTACCTACTTACCGCAAGCCAGCTGAAAGGCTTCCTCACATGAAAAATCCAAATGCCCAGACCGGGACTCGAACCACAGCGGTGAGGGGCTAGGTGATTGTCAGTCGATGATCATAACCACTCGGCCACGAAGGCCCACTAAGATGTAAATGTAAGTATGCTACCATGTTTCACTGTTAATGGCAATAGACAACTATATTAATTCCATTAAACCGGCTGCGGGTGGGTCCATGCTTATCATTGCAAACGTTGGGGTCAGTTAATGTTAAAAGGCGTTACGGGTACCTACACCAGCATATAACCGGAAATTTCGATATTTTCAAAAACTCAGAATGAGGAGATATGGATTTAAAATTATTTAACTCAGACGATTTATTCATCTATCCAGTCATTGTATATATTAGTCGCTGAGAACATACATGCCGATAGGTATTATGTATCCACGACGTTCTGAACATGAACGTAGCCCGTCTTATCTAAGACATACACTTATTGCATTATTACAAAGACTGAGATCAGAGCTCCAGATAAGATGCGTAAATTGACACATTTCCAAGTATAACTTTTTTATTTCTCCTACACACCCTATGTTGTGACCACTCTTTAGAATCGTCTCGAAGAGACGATTCTAAAGAGTGGTCACAACATAGGGTTTGGTGGCAAAATAACGATTTTAGTATTTGAGTACGCACCGTTCGTTATCTGTAGCTCTGCTGAGATATAATACCTTATGATTCAATACCCGACATAGTACATATAGTTGTACATGTGTACATTGTAGGTTGAAAACCTCTATTTACCCTTTACTCCATAAATACATCTTTCTATGTCTTTGCAAAGAGAGTAGACCAGATTAGACGGTTCCTTCAGGAGCCGTTTGATCAGGGTATGCTCTGTTTGCTTATGGAATACTCTGACTTCCATCTTCTGCTTTGGAAAATAAATCATATTAATATGCCATTTTAAAAATTAAACTAATTAATATTCATGATATTATCATTCTTTCATTTTTTCATGACTATTCATGTTAAACGAACATTCACTATATTAACCCTTTCACCGCCAATGTCGCAAAAATGCACCACGACAAATAGTGCAGTCCAAGATCAGACGCCGCCTTGAAAAGGCGGCGTCTGATCTGGGACTGCACTATTTGTCGTGGTGCATTTACGCGATTGATCGGGGACTTCACTCTTTGTCTCAGTCTCTAGTTCTACATCTATGGTTTATTCCTTTTGAATATCCATTTATTTATCCCATTTCCTCACAAGTATTTACCGAAATGTCTTAACAAAATTAGGCTGCGGTCTACAATAAGAAAGTTGCCGCCGAAAATGTTAATTAAAGGTTATACCAGACATTTAAATACACCTATTTACCATTATGATATTGATGCGGAATGAACCCTGAATAGTGTTCACTGTGTCTTATAATAATGGAATGGAAGGTGGAATTCGAAATATGAGGGTATTGTCATACACCATGGGATATTAACCTTTAGCCTGCTATTGGTGAATAAGTGAATACCTATGCAAACAGTTTGGATCCAGATGAGACGCCGAGTAACTCGGCGTCTCATCAGGATCCAAATTGTTTGACACCCTTATTGCATTTTGGTAGAAAAATGGATTATAGCTTGAATTTTGGAAATATAGGAGGTAAAAATTCTGTAAAAATAATTTGCTAAGCAGTCTAAAGTTTAAATGTGCAAACTACGTTGCCTTCCTCGTCGATACCATTTCGATGGCTTATTGCAAAACTTCACTTTGTGAAGGGGTTTGAATAGTTTGCACCAAGCCCTCGATTTGTAATTGAAGTGAGTTCTATGCGGGATTCTTTACATATGCAAAGAATGGCGATTTATGGACAGCACGCTATCATCTATTAATACGTGTTAGTAACATTTAAAAATGAGGTGTAGCATGAATATAAAATGCCATCAAAACGTTTTGTTTCCGTTCCATTTCAAATGATGGAAATTTATTGCAAAGAGTGTTCATAATATTTGCAGGAAAACACTGTCTTACGACAATCTTCACTAATTGATATTTATACTGGGTGAGATAATAAATACACCAACTATTCAAACAGATACAGTAAAACCTCTCTCAACCGGAATTCTAGTAGAAAACAATTTATATACTTTTAGGCAGGTGGCTGCCTAGTGCAGGGTGCAAGTCATACATAAAGCTGTAGGAACTTTCTGCGTGACTTTCATCTTGCATTAAGCTGCCATCGTCCCCAAGATCGATTGTTATACTAGATTGAACGTCCCGTTTAGAGGGTTTTTACTGTATGCACACTATATGGACATTTGTTTTGCAGTAAACCAATATTGATCTTAACCCTTTCGCTGCCAAGCTCTGTCGTCTGCTAACTTTGTCGACTGCTACAAATTTTCATTATTTTGATTTTCTTCATTTTTGTTTAAAAACATAGTAACAGTAGCAAACAGTTTGGATCCTGATGAGACGCCGAGTTACTCGGCGTCTCATCTGGATCCAAACTGTTTGCATAGGTAATCACAGATCCGGCATTGGCAGCGAAAGGGTTAAATACAAATGACGAATGGAAATACAACAGCATAAAACAAGAATGGGTAGCGACGCACGTCTTACAGGAGTTTTGAAAGTATAGCCAGTCTCTCTATATTGCCATGTTAAGAAGAAATACAGTAGAACCCCTCTAAGCGACTACTTAATGAATAGACACGAGTGTCTTTATATAAGCAGATGGTTGCTTATTGCAGGACAAAAGTAATGCAGAAAGCTCCTCTTGGAGCTTCCTGCATTACTTTTGTCCTGCATTAAGCTACCACCTGCATCTAGCACCCAGAATTATATCTCTTTTGGGTAGTCGCATTAGCGGGTTTTACTGTGTATTAAAGAATTTTGACGACACATCAGGTATACATAAAATAGACATATCTTTAGAAATGGTCGTCATATAGAGAATGGTATGTACGCCCCACCAACCACGCACTCGCACACGTTATATCGACCCATATTAGTAAATGAATGCTCTTTTTGCAAACATTAATTGCCAAGTTTGATAATGTAACAGCGCGTTTTTTTCCGTAGGCAATTATTGTTTTATTCTAATCTCTTAACAGCAGCTACATCAGAATAATAGGTATAATCGGATCGGCATCATATGGGCATTTTCGATTGATATATTTCGTTCAGAGATTAATTTCGGAAAATGAGACTGCTTTAGATATTGGCCATTACCAACTTTCCATTCATCACAGAATAATATGCTGGTTGGACATCCTTTCAGACGAGTAGGAATGAGCAAACTTCTTGGTGCCACATTTCTTGTATTGTCTCCAAAAGTCAAAATAAATCAATCATCCCAGAAAATCAGGCTGTATGACTTCAGATACGTCATAAAATTGAAATGGGTTCACCTTTATAGGGACAGCAATGAGTCCTTGAACGAACAAGACAGAATTAAATCGACCATAGTTCATTTTCTAGTATATCAATTTTAAAGTTGTTTACAAGATATGGTTCAACCATTGCCATGAACGTTATTATGTTTCGAGGTGAATTAGCAAGTTCCGTTCTATATTTAGCCACCCTTTTAAGACAGAATTAGCAATATTCTTCTGCAACATATACATAGTGGTGAATTGTACGGCATAGAGACCGACCTATATCGCTTTTACTTACGGTAAGATCAGAGAAACAAAATAAAGGTGCGTTTTAGCAGCGCGTTTTGAAATAATATTGCACTTTGTCATTGACTTAAAATGTATATTTTACTACAAAAAACGTTCATTTTCGAGTTTTAACCCGTGAAGTTCAAAATTAGTCATGATGGCACTTCGGCGTCACATACATTTATCCTCATGTATCACTACAGACGCATGGAGATGTAATTCAAAGCAAAATAAATGATGCAGAACTTTCTTTTGCAGGATGAATACGATTTCAAAGACTTCTATTTTGCTTTAAATTACATTTACATGTCCATGCATTTTATTGTGAAACATGAGGATAGAGGTACTGGAATCATGTGACGCCAAAGTGACGTCCTGACGAATTTTGACCTTTCACAGGTTAAAATTTGATATTGAACGCTTTTTGTAGTAAATTATGCATTTTAAGTCAATGACGTCATGTGACGCCGACTTAACGCCATGGGGTCTACAGACACCGGAAATACGCCATGAGTGTATATGAGTTTGAATGTATTCTGTTTTTACCATTTCCCTGCAGTGAAAAGTACTTCAGTCATTTTTATCTCAATTTGCAACTATATTTCAAAATGGGTTGGCATCGACAATCGCACATTGAAATAAACTTCAACCCGATTCGGAATAATTATTTCAAAGTCCAACGTTATTTTAAAACGGGTTGCTACAGTTTCGCAGATACTAAAATCGTCATTTCTCAACCAAACCCTATGTTGTGACGACTTT
The DNA here is from genome assembly GCA_963576725.1 of Azorinus chamasolen. Lineage (NCBI taxonomy): Eukaryota > Metazoa > Mollusca > Bivalvia > Cardiida > Solecurtidae > Azorinus > Azorinus chamasolen. The sequence continues at coordinate 65,892,750 of OY755242.1, forward strand.
TTAGAATCGTCACGAAGAGACGGTAAGTTAGTTAAATGCAGACATATCTTATCAATGACAGGTTATCCTCTGTGCGATAACGGCAAAATTGTTATAAACTAAACAAAAAATGTAGACCCAGTAGAGACGAAGAAGTATTACATAACACATATTTGAAACTCTGACCGTATTGATCGAAGTGGAAGAAAATGATACGCGACAACTGTTGTAGACGACAAGCTTTGCACTTTAGCGTGGACAGTTCAAACAGAGTAGACCCCGATCAGACGGCTCTTGTAGGAGCCGTCTGATCAGGGTCAGCTCTACTTGCTTATAGTACAATATAGATTTGAATCTGCAGTTTCTGTCTGAGACAGTTTGTTTTGTGTTTCGTATGTCATTATAAAACATACATGTAATTACTATTAATAATGTAATTAATTTGTACGTAAATATTCAACAGGGAAAGGGTTAAAACAAATCTTTCATGCTCAAATATTAAAATATTAGGTAACTTGCAAGTCAATAACACATGCCATACATGGAATATCGCTGAGCAAACATCCTGGTATCATATTTAAAATTTTGAATATAAATTATTTATATATAAACTGGCATACTATGTTTGTGTATTCGTATAGAAACTGAAAATAGTCTGTGCTATTCCAACACGCATTAAATACAAGAATAAAAACGCCATGCTGAATAGTATTGTGTTATAAGATAAATATAAGCACAGCTACGTGGTCAAAACTATATGATGATTTGCAGACAGTTTACGGAAAGGATGCTTCCGAGTATAGTACAGTTTGTAAATGGATGAAGTTTGAAATGACCCTAGATTAGGCAGGTCTGTGTCCATTGTGACGGAAAAGAGTGTTACTGTTGTGAATCATATTATTTGATGAACAAGCACGATATACAGTACAGAAAGATGGCAGACATGACTTGCATTCGTTTGTCAGGTATTTTTAAGATACGAGAAAGACTTTAGCTTCGGAAGGTCTGCGCCTATTGGTCCCAATTTTCACACTAACGAGCAGAAAGAAACTAGTGGTAGAATGACACCATAACTACTAGAAGTAGGATATATTTAGAAAAAAATAGTTACCAATGAAACCTTAATATACAATATAGTCTGAACCAGAGTTTAAATCTAGAATTAAGGTTTGTTTTGCTTCCGAGGGTGTAAGCGCTATTATTGCCCGCCGAAGTAAGACTTCAAATCGGACGTTACATGCCAATTTCTTTTATTCAAAGGCACTATTCCTCACAATCTAGTTCCCAAAATTAGTTCTGTAACTGGGAAGTTTTACAGAGAAAACGTTTTCACAAAAATCGCTGATTTCTGTCACAAATGAAGACCATGCACCGGTATCTGTGGCATCAATCTATCACATGATAACGTACCGGAATATAAATCCGCCACGGTTCACACGTTTTTAACCCTTTCGGCGCCAAATGTCTAATTGTCGACTGCAATCCAAGTTTGTTAAATCATTCAGTAAAATAAGGAAATGAGATCAATAAATGCAAATTTCAAAGGAATAAAGCACATATACAGAAATAGAGATTGAGGCAAATAGTGAAGTCCTTAAAAAGGCGGCGTCTGATCTGGGACTGGACTATTTGTCGTGGTGCATTTACGCGATTGCGGCGGTGAAAGGGTTAAATGATTTGGGTTAGATATTTTAGAACATCCCCCATACAGCCCAGAACTGTGCTTGTGTAATGTTTGGTGAATTTTCAATGTTAACAGGATGCCGATTCGATCCCCACTGCTGTGTAGGAAGTACGGCCTGCAAGTGTCTTAACCTTTTCCCTGTTCAATTTTGTTTTTAAATTTCAATACCTACTGAATATTCATTGACATAATAAGTTATGGAAGGTAGAAATTGTAGTCATTTTAGAAAGTAAAGAAACAAGTCTTTCAAATTCCTATAGGAGCCGTCTGATCTGGTTCTGCCCTGTTTGCAAATGCGTGAAACACATTTGTATGAAGGAAAGGGTGGTGTCTTTGTACTTGTATGTTTGTTCATGTTCGTTCGTGTGTGTGTCTGTATGTGTGTGTTTGTGTGTGTAGTGGATAGATAGATGTAAAATGCGAGTCCAGGCGGACAGGGCATACTGCTCAGATAGACAGGGCATACTTCTCAGACAGACAGGGCATACTGTTCAGGCGGACAGGGCATACTGCTCAGATAGACAGGGCATACCTTGTATAGTACTCAGATCAATAAAGTTTATTTTGGAAAATACGATGTTCTCTATTAACTTCATTCTCAGTGTTGTTATATTTTCAGGTCCCTCGGGATTATTAGTTTTGATGTTATTAGTTTTGTAAAGTGAATACTGATTAAGCCGGTGCTAGGGGGCAATATATGGCCATCGTATGTATGTGCAGTCATGTTCCGTGTTGTACTGTTATATAGCAACTCGGTCATAACTGAGAGTTCATACACATTTTTTCGGGCAATAACATCTGCAGTGTCCCGATAGGCTGTTGTTGCCCCGAGCCCAAAGGGACACTGCATATGATATTGCCCGAAATAAATGTGTATTAAAGCTGTTTTTGCATAAACTCTTTTTTCTGCTTTCCTGTGTTCATTTAATTGTTCAAAATACAACCATAACTATACGCTATTTCTTTGACGGTTTATTCGAATTACGCTGTTACCGGGCACTGTTAAAACGCTGTTATTACCGGGGCGCTGTACTCGCGGCGATTGTTGACGTTAGGCCCCGCAAAGGTATAATTAAAACCTGTCAACAACAGCGCGTGAGCACGAAAATCGCCTTGTTTTTAAAAATACATGGGTTATCGGCACTACAACAACACGTTTTATACAAGAATATCCAGTTATTCATACACACAATGCACTAGATGAAAATCAGTCTGTTTAGCTCTTAGTAGCGTACATATCTACATTTGCCAATAGTGTACACCTATATGAGACACCTCCTATACTTAATAATTATAGTGGATATATTCACATTTGAATATTCAACATTAAGTTTTAAGTATTGGTAAGAAACAAGTAATACATATTTACATTTGGCGACTTGCGGTACACTACGGGATCAATTTAGAAAGTAAGAGACAGTCAGCCATCTCAACTCATTGTCATGTTCAATCCAGCAATGCGAAAATCAAGTCCCATGGTGCTGATTTAAAAAGATTTCTCCCAGACTAGTTAAAGCAGAATTCCTTTCTGCTGGATTTCAAACGGCGTCAACGTTCTACCATATGCATTGTGCTGGAGATTTAATTTACACATACACTCAGCGACACTTATAAGTGTACCAGTATACAAATACCATTTATTTATTTATTCCTTAATATTTTTCAAATAAATTTTGCACACACGTTACATACAGTATAACAAACTATTCAATTTTTAATAAATGAGTCAAGGATACGCTTCATTGCGTAATTCAATTAAAACCTAAAAATGCACGTGCAAATCGAGCTGTGACCAGATACGAAATCGCACATGTCCGACAGTACGAGAAATTCACACTGCTATATCAAAATCGGAAGATGCCACAATTATCGCTTCAAGAAAGGGCTATAAATGTGGGCTTAATTCAAGCCGATGTTTCTTATCGTGAGGTACGTGTTTTGTTTGTAACATTAACAAACCAATCATTTGTTTTAAAATGCCAATTTCACAGTAATTAATTGCATATTATTGCTTTACAGATTTGTCTGATTGCTTTTTAAAATATATATCCCATATTTCTTAAAAACGTACTTTTGACCGTCCATACGGCTTAACATTTTCCACAATACAAGGATTACATGGAGAATTATATAATTTCGTTAAAACAATCTTAAAACAATTATGAATTCATGCAAAAAGTACTGCTTCAATAGAGCGCGTAGGAAAAATTATATTGGCATCTATAGTTGTTTTATTTTTTCATTTAAATGCCGGTTTACTGTAAAGTAACATTAACGCTGTATTCACTATAAAGTTTAATCGAGCATAAAAAATCGATATTTGATCTAGATGAATGGCCGTTCACAAAAAAACACTATTACCAAATAAGTACATGGCAACAGGAAGTGTTGAAAATTTACGTAGAAGACCGCGAGGAAGAGTAACCACTCTGGCCCAAGACCATTTCCTCGTTACTTCGCATCTACGGCAACAAAATCTAACCGCAGCCGACACAGTCAGAAACATGCATTCACTGTCCGCAGACGACTGAAATCTCTGCGAACATTGCGTGCAAGACACCCACTTGTTATTTATTAAAAGTTGTATCACTATAATGTTTGTCTCCTGAGTACAACTCCTAAAAGTTTGATTTAATTCGGTTAATACCTTATCAAGATATTAACCCTTTCGGCGTCAAATTTCTAATTGTCGTCTGCAATCCAAGTTTGTTCAATCATTCAGTAAAATAAGGAAATGAGATAAATAAATGCAAATTTCAAAGGAATAGAGCACATATATAGTAATACAATTTGAGACAAATAGTTCAGTCCCTGATCAGACGCCGCCTTTTCAAGGCGGCGTCTGATCTGGGACTGCACTATTTGTCATGGTGTTTTTACTCGACTGCGGCTGTGAAAGGACTGCGGCTGTGAAAGGGTTAAGAAACGAATACCGGTACACTTATAAGTGTCGCTAACTGTATACTGAATTATGCCTAAGCACAATACGAATGCAAGGTTCATTCATAAACCTAAAGGTATATGTATTTATGCACGCAATATGTAACATCAACTCAGCCAACGTGGAGACGTTACCATTATTTACGTTTTTGCATTCATGAATAGAAGGGACACTCTAACTATCAAATTTCGCAAACAGTGCAAATATATAAATATCTATTGCATTGTGGTGTCTACTCAGGGCTTGCGTTGATTAGCACCAGTGTCTTCTTCCAGATGCAGTGTCCTAAAGGTGGCTGTTGTTGTATCATGTATTGCGTTTACGAGTATATTGCATGAATCTGAATAGTAAATTGAACCCTTTACTCCATGAGCATTCATGTAAGACATAATGGCTATATAATTATGAATCAACTTAACCTTTATTGTGCGGGAAACGAGTCACGTAAACTATGTCCTTTGCAAACAGTGTAGACGCCGATGAGAGGATGAGTCCTCTAATCAAGGTCTGTACTGTTTGTCATGTTACACTTTTCCTTAGAAAAATCAATAAATATTCATCATACGATTGACCTGTTTGGATTTTAGAATAGTCCGTTTGAAAATTCAGCGTTGTAAGGGTTAATATTTATACCGGTATTTGAACAAGAATAGTGTCACTTGCTTGTAGAGTAGCTCCTCTCCCACAGCTGCGCATGTTTTTCTCTGGTTACTGCATAACCGAACAGACGGTCATTATATTAGGTCATTCCTGAATTAAATAATGTAGTAGTAAACTAATTTAACCTCTGAATACCTAATTAACAAAGAATAATGTCCACGATCGTGTAGCCCATTCAGTACAAAAGTCAATCTCAACCGGGTTATTATACTTTAGGAAAGCGTCATAAAAGATGTCACTCCCTTGATGAAAAATACATTTTCCTTACCATTTCCAAATAACAAAGTGGCTAGTTTGCAATCCTTGTTACATATTTGCACCAACTGCTGCAACGCTGCTTTAAATGGCCGGACTGATGATGTTATTGGTCGGCATCCTTATAATGGCACTGGGGAACTTGATTGTTTCTATTTGCCGGTATCATGATATATTCGAAAGGTAATACAACACTCGCAGTACGGTTCTGTAAGAACATTGGCATTCCTAATGTGTTAAATCTGGATTTAATACGAATTTGCAATAAAACATTGAACACAATTGAAGTATAATATTTGCTACACTATTTTACAAATTTCAAAGCCCATATATTCAAACCTTATACGATATTAGACTGCATCATAGGCTGCATATCATAATACAAACTTTAAGTACAGTAAATCCCGCTAATGCGACCACTTAATAAACAGGAACTAGCGTCGTTTAAAGCAGGTGGTAGCTTAATGCAGGACGAGAGTTATGCAGAAAGCTCCTATAGGAGCTTTCTGCATAATTTCGTCCTGCATTAAACAACCACCTGCCTCTGCTACCCAGAATTATGCCCATTTGTGGTGGTCGCATTAGATGGGTTTTACTGTATTTATTTATAAACTACAACGCAGAACAAAATGCATCACATTACGCTGTGGCAACAGATCAGAATGGAAGAGCACTTACAGACAGTCATACATCTTTGCAAAATGTCATTTTCCATCCGTCACAGCAATAGCAGGTCTCTTAGGGTCTAATTTCAAATCATCCCGCCCAGACCGGTTAAAGAATATGCCTAAAGATGGCACCAGCGCTCGTGTTTGTGTATATTTCATATAAAATACCTAAATTGTTGAGTGAATATATATACGTCTATGTAGGGGTACATATCTTCCGTTTATCAGCCATGTCAGTATTTACTAGTTTGAAATAAGTTGAGTCAGCTGAGTCTTGCATGTTTGAGGACCAAACTCCTGTTGGATCATGTAAAACTGGATTTTGCAGATTTGCAGAATCCATATTTGTTAGGTAGCGAACTTTTGATTATAACAAAAAGGATAACTTGTAACAGTTTAGTATTTCACTGCCTTGCACAAACATACGGACAAATCCGTTAGAAAACACTAAGATAAAATATGATTCAGACGTAACAGTTTTGCATGAAAGTGACTTGCAGACAACAACGGACAAACACCGTGCTTGTTTGTCTCATTGTCGAACAGTGCTCCCTCCCTACAACGGCCCTCTAAATAACGATTCCCTCCTTACAATAACGCATGTCACTGTTTCCGAAACAACAAAGGGTGTCGTTGTAGAGAAGGAGCACTATATTTATATATGGATCAGACAATGTTCATGACGAAATAACGCCATCCACTTTGGTCGCTCTTCAACGCTGACATATCTTCCCCATTACACACCAAATGCGTATCGTTTGAATCAAAGCTGTTTGACACACTAGCAAGAGAACATTCTAGTTCAATTTATTTTAACCAAGAATGTTAGGTATTTTTGGCAAATAAACACCCGTGAACCCGAGGGATGTAGGCACACAGTGTAGACCCAGATAATATCAATACCTGCTTTATTTGCTATACCAATCGATGTCACAGATTGACAAAGGGAAGTTTCTTGTGCAGGGCTATCCGCAATAAAAAGCGGACCGAGTTCAAACTCTAATTTGACCCAATATAATATGGGAATTACCGAGGAATCTTTTGATGTCCGTACAGAGGGGTTGAGTTAATATATCGACCATTACACAATGCAATATACATTCGTTGACTTGCCAGTATTGCATTTTATGAAATACCGTATTATCCTTAATAAATATCCCAAGTCTAATAAACGACCCCTTATTTCATCAATAAACAATCAATAAAACAACACAATAATATATAACTAGAGGTTTGTTTTTGTCCCAAAAACAGATTTCTCCCCTATTCCCGTATCCCGTAATGTGTCATTTACCTCAAGTCGTATATATAGTTTCGCTGAACTACACCCAATGTTTTCACAGTTCAGTGTAGCAAATATTTCTCAATCTACTGTTACTCTCATTGAAACCTAAATCGCAAAGGGTCCTTATAGACAATATATAATAATAAGTCTGGGTCCATGCTTATAAAGCTTTTTAGTTGAGTCTGAGTTCGTTCCCAGGCTTATGATTGGTCAGATTTGAGTTCTCAAGCTTTGGTCAGATTTGAGCCTGCGGCTCGAATCTGACCGATAAAAAAATTGAGAACGAACTCAGACTCAACTAAAAGTTTTATAAGCATGGACCCAGATGAGTTTGTCTACATCATATCCATAGACCAAGAAACGGCTTCAAATTTATACTACACTACAACATCATCGATTAGTGTTAACTCGTATTATAATATCAGCTCAAAACTAGCTCTGATGCAATATTTGACTATGTGTGTTTCAAAGAGGCTTTTGAGAAGCCACTGACAGAGTATCAAACAGCTTGGACCCCGATAAGAGACCAAGCTATCCGGCCTCTTATTTGGATAAAAATGTATGATCAATGTCGTTTGCAACTGCAAGTAAAGTCCCGGATGGCAGGATATGGTTTAACTATACAGACATAGGGAATGTTCATAACAGGGACAACGCATTGCTTATAATTTGTATACAGTAGAAAGAGTATCTATGGGTCTGTAAGGCATGTTGTAGCTTAATGCATGTGTAAATTAATGCCGAAAGCTCCCTTAAGACTCATATATTCAATAAATGTATGGTCGCTTAGGATAGTTTCTACTGTACATTGAAAAGTATGGCCGAGCAACACAGAAATTCCAATTAGTGATTCGAACGCCGGATTATTCCTATAGATTGCCAATGGAAACAAACATTTCTGCTTTTATCTGTTTCTAAGGATGTAGACATGATGATGCTAATACATTCACGCCTTTTAAGGAATATGGCACGTTAACAATCATGTGATAAAACATGATTGATTGAGTTTCATTAAAATAATTTATCGGCACACACGTAGCGTAAAATGCGCTTGGAAGCCATTTAACTGATTTAAAATCAGCTGAAGTTTAATTACGGTAAAACACTTGCATGCATATATTATTACATTTGTTACAAAACATAGTAACATTTTTACATTCAAATTGGTCCTATATCAGTCAAAAAATTGAGTCGTATATAGTCCGAGCGGGCTAGCGACGGGCCAATAACCGACATATGCCCGCTGCCAAGATAATAGTTCTGAATCTATAGCAACAGAACCCGAATACGTGGCGAAAGTCTTATTCTGCCCCGATGATGAAAATATTGTCAAAGTGCTCGTAAACGTACGGATTAGCACCAGTTTCCAAACCACAATCCTCGCCCGATTCGATTCAGAATTATGTTCATGCACATTAGATCTACACGTACCGGTAAAGTGAAGTCTAGCCTCTAGTTCCATTGCCAATTATTCGAATAGTGTAAAACCGTCATTTTGACGTCATCAAAATGACGCCATGATAGCGCCCTTCCCTCATTTTTTTTAAACCGTTTTTATGCTGAGAAATGGTGTCTGCTCTATCTCTGATCAGATGAACTGTTCGCCAATGTTTTACAAATGTAATAAACAGGTTACTACACGGGTGACTAGGGCCGCAGCGTATTATTGGCCCTTACCTTGATATAGACCCTCGGGCTAAAGCCTTCGGGCCAATATCAAGGTGGCGGGCCAATATCACACTGCAGCCCTAGTCACCCGTGTTATAACCTCTATTTACCATTTGAAGGTTAAAGTTCGAAAAATACCAAATGAAATTGTTAATGGCACATGCTTTTTTGTGATTCATATATGACCGTTTGCAAGAACGAATACTATTTGAGAATTTGATACAACTAATATAGTAGAACCTGTCTTAAGCAGCCATTCGCTTTTTAACATAGAATTGTTTTAGAAGCGCTTTTGAACGAACATATCCTGTTTGCTATAGAAATGTAGTATAATAATAATAATTGTTAAAAATAGGTGGTTGATTGATAAAGGGCAAATGTAATGCAGGCAGCTCTTTTAGGAGATTACAGCATTACTCTTAACCTGCACCAAGCTACCATTTGCCATACACATACTAAAGGGTAAAACCAATATTTGAAAGTTAAGAATATACCCTCTAATTGGAGTCCGCACTATTCGTTATTCAACTCCCATCCCTCTCGCAAATTAAACACTATCATACTGACTGGACTCTACATAAACACAATTAAACGATGGACCATTTGTTTCAAACTTCCAGCAATAACATAAACAGCTAAATAGTAAAACCTCTCTAAATCGGACGGTAATTTTAGTATAGATATCGATATTGGAGAAAGGTGGCAGCTTAATGCAGGATGAGAGTCATGCAGAAAGCTAATCTAGGAGCTTTCTGCATAACTTTCACCCTGCATTAAGCAGTCACCTGCCTAAAATTATCTAAATTCTTATTCACCAGAATTCCAGTTTAGAGGGTTTTTACTGTACATGTAGTTCAATCCGATAATGTAAGAGCTGACAACATATCTCGCGTCCCGTCTAATACACTTCCTGTTCCATTAGTGAAAAATAAATATTATACAAATACTGAAATAACTGTCAAATAATTTGGTAAACTATATCTTCTCATATAAATATAGGGAAAAAACTTAATAGCATATGGTAATGGTTATACATGTACTCTTGTGAGTATTTGAAGAGAAAATGAATACACATTATCTTTTGGAACAGACACTACGGTTTGAAGAAAAAGACACTTTCAGTATGGTAGCTTAAACAATTTCCCTAATTTAAACACCGTTCCATGCACCTCCAAACAGGGTAGACCCAGATCAGACGGCTCCTGTAAAAGCCGCCTGAACAGGGCCTGCTCTGTTGGCTAATGAGATTAATAGAATCAAGCATGGGTTTTGTTAAAGACGGGGGTTTCTATACCCGAGGTTGGTCTGTTCCAGTCGGAAACGAGCTTTAGCGAGTTTCCGATAGGAAAAGACCAACCGAGGGTATAGAACCCCCCGGCTTTAACAAATCCCATGCTTGATTATTTTTCTCGCTGAAATACGCCCTAAAACCAAGAAAATTAACGAATTTTGTGAAGTACTACTTTACATTGCGTAATACGACTTCCATATCTAATAGCAACAGACCGCAGCATAACTTTAGGCGTGACACCAAAATCTTGCATAAAACGTGCTGTTGTAGTCCCGCTAGACCATGTATTAACAAGGCGATTCTCGTGCTCACGCGCTGTTGTTGACCGGTTTTAATTATACCTATTACGGGCCTAAGGTAAACAATGGACGCGAATGTTACAGCGTTTTGGCTTAAGCTAGGTGAACGCCGGGGTGTGAGTATTTCCAGGAGCACCGACAATGAACTGTTTTTAGTGATATACATATTGAATGAAATTCCGTGTAAACGGTATTTGATACAATCATGAATTGACGTCGAAAAGAAAACAGTGGCCCGGAAACAGCATAAATCAACAACAGTCCCTCGGGACACTGCAGATGTTATTGCCCGAAAAAACGTGTATTAACCCTCTAATGACGTCATTTGTTATGACAACCACAAACGTTACGTTTTGGCGTAAATATAAAAAACTGAGTGACTACAAAACAACGTCTTCTGTTAATTAAATAGGCTTTTAAAGTGTTTATATGATAAATAGAATTTCATATTCGTGCTAATTACTTATATTAATTTCAATTTATAAGGTTGTTGCCTATAGAAATGTTGGTATAATTCTGTAAGAAGTCCTTCCCTTGTATTGATTTTACCCAATCGCGCGTATGAATACACTAGTCACGGGGTGTTCCAGATAAGGATTTCTAGTACGGCTATTTTTAGTAACTCAGCTTATCTAGCACGACTGAGAAGCGAGAATAAATGAACCTGGTTCTTTAGTTTCTAAAATGGTTGCAATGATCCACATTCCATATTTCATCATAATAACTATTATGTCTAGGGCTATCCAGTAGGTAACTTAATTTGGACTAAATATAGAACAGGGAAATGGTAAATCAGTTACTTCAAGTATGGTAAAATGCATGACCCAATCCGTACTGCCACCTTGTTTATCAATTTTTAAAAATGTTGTCAAAATATATTATTTTGCTGTACGTAAAGTATATTGTTGACAATATATGTTCTATTTTTGTTCTATTATGAAAGTTTTATCACGAACTCAGGCATATGGTCCGAAAGCACTTAAAACAACCCACGCGCATAATGTACTAGTAAAGGACAAGCACGTACAAAGTTTCTTTTGTTATCTTTCTTTGCTGAATTATCCCTTTTCCTGTTCTATATTTATTACAAATCTCAATACCTACTGACTATTCATAAACACAATAATTATAACGAAATATAAAAGGTGCAACATTGTAGCCATTTTAGAAAGTAAATAGTTAGATATTTCAAATTCCACTAGCAAACAGAGCAGACCCTGATCAGACGGTTCCTCTACGAGCCGTCTGATCTGGGTCTTCTCTGTTCGCAAATGCGTGAATACACGTTTGTATGAGGGAAAGGGTTATTGAAGTTGTCAATTCCATGTGACATTTCCGTTATTACTAGCACGGACAATTTTGCGAGAGACAAGGGTATATGCAGCACAATGCCATCATATAAACGAGCCAAGAAATATGGGTGTTATTTCTAAGTTACATTCTCAGTATGCATTACGTTCGTATTGGTTAATACATTTGGCACCAGATAACAGTCGTCTGCAAACATTAACGTCTGCTTCATTATACAAAGTGAAGGCAGAACTACAGATAAAGGTGCGTGTCCAAATACTAAAATCGTCATTTCAAACCAAACCCTATACTATGCCCAAGGAGTTATTCTTGAAAATGTTGAAATTTACGCATCTAATCTAGACCCTTGTGACGGTATGTTTGATTTTTTTACGACAATAACCCGGGTGTCAAATAGTTTGGATTCTGATGAGCTGTTCACTTATCTGCATCCAAATCGTATGCGAGATTATCACGGATTCACATCTGGTGGTTCAATATCAACATCGAACAGTTGTGGTTGATTTCTTTAATCTCTCGGCGCCAAATTTCTAATGGTCGTCTGCAAACCAATATTGTGTCAAACTGATTGGATTCTGATGTGACGAGGAATCACTCGGCTCTCATCTGGATCCAAGATTTTGACTAGAGTGTGTCAGGTCGCTGAAAGCGAGATAAGGGTTAAGACAGGGTTAACAATGAGAAATATAGCATTTGTACATAAATAGTTCGAATGTCTATAGTAGTACAATTTTTCAATATTGCACAGTCGTTAGACTTAAGGGTAAAAAAGAAACATGAATCACAGGAGTTAATATTAACATAGGATGCTATATGCGAGTATCGCATATTTGACAAATATAACAAACCCATCAGAAATACAATTTTCAACTATAATAAAATTGTGGCCGACCTTAATATTAATGATAACATTCCTGATAATTGAGATTGCGCCACCTCAAAATTTTGCTATTCTCCGGCTGGTCATGTGATTACTGGTAATTTTGAGATAATTAAAGATAAACGTCTACGATCTCTTTTGAATAAAGGTCCCAAATATAGAATACCATCCTTGATAGATTTTAACTCTTGTCGAGTTCAGATTGCGGAGGCTTTACAAAATTTTAGTATTAAATGGTGTCGAAGAGAACATGTTGAGTCTAATGCTCTTTCTTGTTGGAAAAAACTAATTTTTTATATAATTGATAAACGCATTTCCTTTTACAGCTCTAATAAACACCTTCTTCCACCTAAACCTAGAACTTCTTTTAGACATCTTAAAAAGGGTTTACAGGATTTCCATTCAAAATACGTTTTTGTTCCTGCTGATAAGGCATCGAATAATGTGATTATTATTTGACGATTACATTATATCGATGTCTTGAAGCAGGAAATTATTAATACCAAGTCATACATTTCAGTTACCACTGACGAAAAGACCATCATTTCAGACCATGTCAAAAAGTGTGAACAATTTGGAACCGATATTAAAATTACACAACATAAACTTCCTACGATGTATTGGTTACCAAAACTACATAAAAAACCATATAAAGCGCGTTTCATTGCAAATTCTAGTTCATGTACAACTACTAAATTGTCTATACTTTTGACTTCTTGTTTAACGAAGGTGAAGGAACATGTAAAATTCTACTGTGATAAGACTTATGAAAATTCTGGAATAAATCTCTTCTGGTCTATTAAGAACTCTTCAGAAGTCTTAAACAAACTTAAGAACAAAAGGTATCTTGCATCCACTGTAAGCACGTACGATTTTTCTACTCTGTACACAACTCTTCCTCATATTTTAATTAAGGATAAGCTTACTAATTTGATCCAGAAAGTATTTGCCCGAGAAAAAACATCATTCTTGGCATGTAATGCTGAAAAAGCTTTCTTTACTGACGAGCAAATGAAATATTACAGCAATTGGACTTGCTCAGAAGTTTGCGAAGCACTAACCTTTCTTTTGGATAACATATTTGTACGTTATGGGAATGCTATATACCGTCAGGTAATTGGTATTCCTATGGGTACGAATTGTGCACCACTTGTCGCAGATTTGTTTTTGTACTGCTATGAGAGAGATTTCATGTTGCGTTTGAATCCTCAATCACAAGAATATGTTATAAAAGCCTTCAATGAAACTTGTCGATATTTGGATGATATTTTAACTTAGATAACCCTTTCTTCGATGCTCTGATTCCTACGATTTATCCTAAAGAACTCAAATTGAATAAAGCTAACCCGTCCAACAATTATGCAGCGTTTCTTGATCTAGACCTTAAAATTAATAATGGAATGATTTCTTCTAAAATATATGACAAAAGAGATGATTTTGATTTTAATATTGTAAATTTTCCTCATCTTGACGGGGATGTTCCCCGTGCTCCATCTTACGGGGTTTATATATCTCAACTTATTCGTTTTGCTAGAGCTTGTTCATCTATTGACGATTTTAACAGTCGAAATCTCATTTTAACTGAAAAACTGCTTAAGCAAGGATATAGATACCATAAACTAAGAAAAACTTTCTCTAAAGTTTACTATCGAAATCTCTCGCTTATTGGCAAGTACAAATGTAATCTCAAGGTGCTTCTGCGACACGGTATTTCACATCCTGAATTTTATGGTGATGTGATTTACAAACTTCGTAAAATTATTGGACATACCCATTTTCTCACTTTGTTCATCAAATGTATAAAAACAATTCATTAAAAAGGGATATGATCCTGTAGTACTACAACATACTGCATGTTTGGTTGTGAACCCTTTTACAGTTGGCAATCACGCCGGCCTCTTTGCATGTACGCCGACAAGAAAGGTTTAGTACTCTATGAAGGCGACCTCTTAAATCCAGAAATGGAAGGAGAACGTCGGATATCTGTACTATTTCATTTTTGTCGTACCCTTTATTACTTTTCTACAGTTACTCTGTTTGCAGCTCAATCATTGAGTACACTAGCGATAGGTGGATACAGTATGTTCACTTAAATGTTTTTTCGTTATACATGCACTTTACCACTGTATTTGCTGTCGCGGTTGTTGTAGATTAGTCGGAGAGGGGATACGTTTATTTACACTGTTTGTCTTTTAGGATGGGGATGGAATAAGTGTGAGGTTGGGCGCCCATAAACCGGTTTAACCCCCCAGTGACTTTTGTCACTGACCGTTCCAAGGCGGTACTTCCATCTTCCTCCTATTGTATGTTTGTTTTGTCTTTGTGCGTCTCTTGTTGTTTTTTCTAGTTATGTACATTTGATGTTTCCTTGTGTTGCAGTTCGGGCGAGTGTTTGTTCTGTATGTGGTGTTTCCTGCATAAATCATTTTTGTACTTTTACATTTTTATAAGTACACTGCAAAGTCAATGTTTTGTTCGGAATTGGCAGTAATCCGTAGACTTCGTGTTATATACCCTGTCAGCGGGTAGGGTAATTTTGGCATTACTCAGAGCAACAGATAAAAGCGAGTACTCAACTATTAAAAGCGTCATTCTCCACCAATACTTATGTTGTTATGTGGTTACACCAGGTTTTGGTGGAGAAATATGGCAGTTCGGCTTGAAAATGTTACGTGCATATCAAGATTATTGACTATCGCGAAACGATGAGTACAAAACCGTCTTACCATTCCATCTAGGGGAAAGGAACAAAACAGAGGATGAAACTAACTGTTGTCGGACATTCTAAAACACAGACGGCGTTTCACCGTAGGACCCTACCCAGAACAATGCCCAAGTCCCAACAAATTCAGACGTTGCTATCGACAAATCGGATATCAATGCCTCATAATATGACGCGAGTATATTAAATACCAGGGTTTTTACGCGCACATGTGTATGGAACGTGGTGACGTATGGTGTATTTCATTACAAAACCCAAATTTTAGTGACATGTTATACTTGGAAAAGATACAAATAATAGACACGTTTGAAGAGGTCGACGACGATAGCAGGTTATTCAAATTGTGCAATGATACAGTGATACAGGAACACCCGTAAATGACATTGATAGAAAGACATGTGAGAAATTTATTGCCAATACATTCCCATATTCATCTCATATCCGTCTAAAGGTAATGACAGGCAGGGGTGTTAAACAGTTTAACAGTAAACGTTTCACCTCCTTTTTAGATCAACAATGTGCGACAGAAGTGGAATTTTTAAACACGTTTCAACGCTGCTTATATTTAACACAACAGAAATGCATACTCACAACTTTATACTGCATTACATGTATCAGTGGAAACTCAATATAAGTGAAAACATCCACCCAATTGCACAATCCACCTACAGGATTCAGTTTATAAATAAGCAAACGGGTTGGCCACAATTACTGGAAAGAGACTAATTAAGGTGATCCCGTAAATTTCCAGATGCCCCGTCCTTTGAGGCTATGAAAGAGGTTCACCTAATGTCTTTTTTACAAGGAAGTACGAAAGATAGTTTGTGGTAGCGTTAATCCCGTTTGTAGACCAAACTCTCTTTTGTAAATCGGAGAACCAAATCTGTAGAAATGAGAATGGAATAAGTGTGAGGTTGGACGCCCCTAAACAAGTTAAAAAACCCAGTGACTACCGTCACTGACGTTCCAAGGGGGTACTTCCATCTCCCCATGTTTTGTTTATTTGTTTTGTCTTTGTGCGTTTCTTTGTGTTTTTGGTAGTTCTGTATATTTATTGTTTTCTTGTTGTTGTGCTGTTCTGGCGGCTGTTTGTTTTGTATGTGGCGTTTCTTGCATGTTTTATATTTGTACTTGAATTACGGTATATATACTTCTCTAAACATTGTAAAACAAACGTCCCATGCACTATAAGTAAACAACAAGCAGTGAACCATAAAACTCAGCGTAGTCCATTTTTGAGGGGAATCAGCAATCTGTCAGCATAAAAACCTGCATGAGAAAATCGTGATTGACTGTCGCATTTAAAGTACATATCTTAGTAAGATGGACTGCAGCAATGCCGACACCCCTAAATCGTGGAACGTACCAAAATGTAAAGTACATTCACGGCTCACTGCTCGTTGTTTACCTATAATACAGTTATAATGAATCGTAAACAAACAACTACATGTAATATAATGAGCCACAGATGGATCGATATATGTCAAGAAGATGAATTTAATTAGCTTCCAGCTTACATTCCAATGCTTCTTAGATTTAAATGCACATTTCAGCGTGTTGTTAAGTACAGGAAAATAAACTATTCTTAACCACAATATGACACTTCCGAAGACCAATGATGGAAGACCGTATGTAGACATGCAAACACGCACAGTCATTAGCTATAACATGCCCCGAAAACGCTTTCTTGACAATCAATTACATCAGATATTCTATTTGTAAAAGTAAAATATATTTAACCCTTTCCCTCATATAAACGTGTTTTCGTGTATTTGCAAACAGAGTAGACCCAGATTAGACGGCTGCTATAGGGTCTACTCTGTTTGCCAATGTAACTTAAAAAAAAGTCTGTTTCTTGACTTTCTAAACTGGCTACAATTTTCCACGTTCCATATTTCATTATAACTAATTTGTCTATAACTATTCAGTACATATTGAAATTTGAAATAAACATAGAACAAGGAAAGGGTTAAGTAAATGCGGTTATTCCGCTGAGAGGTTAGACACGACGAGTTATTTGTCAAAGGTGTTAAAGTTCCCTTATATCTTTTGTGTTTTATTATTATTATTATTATACCACATTTATATAGCACTCTCTTCACACAGGATATGTGCGTTCAAAAGCGCTGTACATGGATGAAATCAATAATCGGAACGAACCGCATGATTATCTATCCAGACAATTAAAGATTTACAATAGATATACAATAAATATAAAAATCACTAACCGGACGGAAACGCATGATCGTCCATCCGGTCAGTGAAGGATATACAAAAGATATACAATAGATATGAAATCATAAACCGGAAGGAACGGCATGATCGTCCATCCAGTCAATGAAATGTATGCAATATATATATAAATAAATATAAAATCACAAACCGGTAGGAACCACATGATTATCTACCCGGTCAATGAAAGATATGCAATAGATATACAATAAATGTATAACCACTAACCGGTAGGAACCACATGATTATCTACCCAGTCAATGAAAGATATGCAATAAATATACAATAAGTATAAAATCACCAACTGGTAGGAACCACATGATTAATTACCAAGTCGGTGAATTATAAGCAAGATATATACAATAAATATTATATACAATACATATGAAATCACTAACCGGTAGGAACCACAAGATTATCTACCCGGTCAATGAGAGATTGATTCCTACAGCATATCCCAAGGCTGCAATGGCAAAGGAATCGTAAGGTATGAGAATTGATGATTATAAGCTACTTTTCCTAAACTGTCCTAGTACTATATGTTGAAGAAATGCGTTTTCAGAGATCTTTTGAAACATGCCAGTGAGCTTGCATCTCTAATGCCTGATGGCAGAGCATTCCAGAGTTTTGGAGCTGCATGCATGAAACTTCTCTCACCGTATTTTACCTTACGACCTTTTGGTACAACCAACGACAAGGAACTACTTGCTGACCTTAATTCTCTGCGGGGCCGATACACGTCAAGCATGTCGACAATGTACTTGGCGGATTCATTGTGCATGGCTTTATACGTAAGGGTCAGAATTTTGAATTCAATGCGATGTTGAACCGGAAGCCAGTTAAGTTCTCTCAAAACAGGCGTGATATGATCATATCGAGGAGTCCTGGTTATGATGCGGGCTGCTGTGTTTTGAACTCTTTGAAGTTTCTGCAGTGTGTTTTTTGAAATTCCATGCAGCAATAAGTTGCAGTAGTCTATTTTTGATGTAACCAGAGAGTTCACCAAAGTCTTGGTAGCATCAGGTGAGAGGTACTTTCTTATATGACCTATTCGTCAGAGCTGTGCATAACTAGACCTACACACCGAATTGATGTGTGATGCCATATCCATTTGTGAATCGAGTCATGTACCGAGATTCTTTATACACAAAGACGGTTTGATCTTAGAGGGGGCTACTTGCACATGAATGTCTTCAGGTACTACTGTGTTTTTTGTATGAAACAGGATGACCTCAGTTTTGTCAGTATTGAGCTTCAGCATGTTCTGGTGCATCCAAGAGACTATTTCTTTGAGACAGATCTCAACTCGTGATAAAGCTTCTTGTTGACAGAGGAAATGTACTTGGGCTTAAAGGATAGGTATAATTGCGAGTCATCGGCATAAAAATGGTGCTTTAGCCTATGGTTTCTGCAGATTGAGCCGACAGGTTTTGTGTACATGATGTAGTGTTTTGGTCCTAGGACCGATCCCTGTGGCACGCTATATTTCATATTAACTGGGGTGGACAACTCCTTACCTACTGACACTATTTGATAGCGGTCATTTAGATAGGAGGTCATCCACTCAAGGGGTTTCCCAATGATTCCGAAGTATTTTTCTAGGCGCTTTAGCAATGTTTCATGATCGATAGTGTCAAATGCAGCCGATAAGTCAAGCATCACCAGCACTGTTGTTTCATCTTTATCTAGGGATTGAAGGATGTCATTCTGAACTTTCAGAAGAGCAGTCTCTGTTGAGTGATGCTTTCGGTATGCTGATTGATGGTGCTCATGTAGATTGTTTGAGTTCAGGTGGGACTCAATGCGTTTCTCAACCACTTTTTCTAACACTTTGGAGACAAATGGCAGATTTGATATAGGCCTATAATTCTAAATGGAAAAGTAGTAAAGTCAAGCAGGCAAAGCCACATGCAAGACGCAACCACCACCAAAACACCGATAGACAGCATGACACACACACACACACAACCACACACCCAAACGCACACACACACACACACACACGAAATGAACACAGAAAACACCAAAATACACACAAACGTTCCACAACATGAACAAACAACAAGCACAAAGACGCAAGGCAAACAAAAGGAAGGGTGACAAAGAGAGTACCGCCTTGGCACGGTCAGCAGCAAAAACACCACTGGGGGTTTAAACCGGTTTACGGACGTTCTAACCTCACACTTCTCTCAAAGTCACCCTAGCTTTACAAATATTGTGAATAAAGGTATCCCCGCTGGACTTACCCACAACATAGACGACGGTGAACACAGGACAACATGTAAAACATAGCATAATAACTGTGACAATCCGTCAAATATGTACTCAATGACTTTGCTGAAGTCAGAGCACCTGCAGGTAAGCCGTTAAGGGCACGACAGGGAAAAAGTAATACATGAGTCTGGTAAGCTCCTCCTGTATCCAAGTTTAAGAGTATACTATCATAGAGTACTACCCTCGGCCTGTCATCGCGCAAGCAAAGAGGGAAGCGTAGCTACCGACTGTAAAAGGGTCGATAACCAAACATGCAGTGTGTTGCAATATAATAGGATCATAACCTAAAGTTCATTTGAATCCAGATCCGGTTTATTTAAAATAGGTCTGACATGTGACCTTTTGAAACTTTTTGGAACATAGGCATTGTCTAAAGAGGAGTTTACAATGTTTGTCAAAATCGGTAGGAGTTCATCAAGGCATGACTTTAATAGCCATGTAGGTATTGGATCCAGTTCGCAAAACTTACAGGGGGATGCCGTAATGATATGTCCTACTTCTTCTACTGTAGATGCAGCAAACTTTTCTAATACGTTTGTTGAATGCTGCATCTCAGTGTCAATCGGCGCACTGGATACAGTGCCTGATGCAATATCTGCACGTATTTTGTCCACTTTGTCAACGAAAAAGTCACTGAATTCTTGTGCAAGATGCTTCGAGGACGAAGTCTTAGGCAATGAGATGTCACTAGTTGAACCTAGCAGATGCTTAGTGACTCTGAAAAGACATTTTGAGTCTGCCTGGCATGCTTCAACTTTCTCTGAGTAGAAATCAATCTTTGACTTAATTAGTAACCTGTTGACTTTGGCACACTGTTCTCTGTATAACTGATGGTCTATTGTGAGTCTGGACTTTTTCCAGTTCCGTTCCAACTTGCGCCTTACATGTTTAGCATCATGCAATTCCTGGGTATACCAAGGACATGATGGTCTGAGCGTTATGGTTTTCGTACACAGTTGTGCATGTTTATTGACAAGTGCCGCCAGTGTTTGTGTATATGACTTTGAGGTGCATATGTTGTAGTAACATTTCTTGTAATTCCACTATAAAATCTACAGTTAATGGTAGAACATTTAATGTCAAGATAAACTCAGACGTTGATTGTACTACTACTAACGTTATTTATGTTTTAACTTGAAACGCGCCTAGTTGCGGTATACAGTACGTAGGACAAACAGGACGTGCTTTGAAAACTCGATTTCGTGAGCATGCATATCAATGTCGAAATCGTAAACTAAACAATTTTTTATACCAACACTTTCGGAAATCTGGCCATTCTTTTAAAGATGTTTTAGTAGAAATTGTTGAGCATATAACATATGATAAGGAGGCGACTAGTAGCTTCAAATCGAAAGCTAGATTTATATCTGAATTAAATTGGATCAAAAAATTGCAAACACCTTTTCCTTTAGGACTGAATGATAATATTTACCAGACTGGAAATATTTCAAAAGAACCAGATATAGATATTTTTTCAATTTTTTCTATTAGAAAATGCAAATCTCGATCACATGGCATTCGCAAAAATGGTAATATTAAACGAAAATCTCGTTTGAAAATGACTCTTCTTGATCTACATACTTTACGCCTAACTTCGGGCAAACATGCCATGCTTTCTAGACTTTCCTCCTTATCTATATGTTCATTAAAAGAAATTGACGAGCAAGCCGATAAAATTATTTTTAGATCAGATCCTCTCATAGGAACGGCTAGTTTGATACAAAGCTTTACTCTACATGTTCTCAGACCGCACATTGACAAATTATCTGAACACCAAAGATTCTTCTTGAAAATTCCTTTTATCAATAAAGGTATTGATTTTATTGACCTCCAAAGTATTTTTAGACACAAACATGTAATTGACACTATTCCTAAATACTTTAAAAATACAGAACCACCTATCATCTGCTACAAATATAACAAACCCATCAGAAATACAATTTTCAACTATAATAAAATTGTGGCCGACCTTAATATTAATGATAATATTCCTGATAATTGAGATTGCGCCACCTCAAAATTTTGCTATTCTCCGGCTGGTCATGTGATTACTGGTAATTTTGAGATAATTAAAGATAAACGTCTACGATCTCTTTTGAATAAAGGTCCCAAATATAGAATACCATCCTTGATATATTTTAACTCTTGTCGAGTTCAGATTGCGGAGGCTTTACAAAATTTTAGTATTAAATGGTGTCGAAGAGAGCATGTTGAGTCTAATGCTCTTTCTTGTTGGAAAAAACTAATTTTTCATATAATTGATAAACGCATTTCCTTTTACAGCTCTAATAAACACCTTCTTCCACCTAAACCTAGAACTTCTTTTAGACATCTTAAAAAGGGTTTACAGGATTTCCATTTAAAATACGTTTTTGTTCCTGCTGATAAGGCATCGAATAATGTGATTATTATTTGACGATTACATTATATCGATGTCTTGAAGCAGGAAATTATTAATACCAAGTCATACATTTCAGTTACCACTGACGAAAAGACCATCATTTCAGACCATGTCAAAAAGTGTGAACAATTTGGAACCGATATTAAAATTACACAACATAAACTTCCTACAATGTATTGGTTACCAAAACTACATAAAAAACCATATAAAGCGCGTTTCATTGCAAATTCTAGTTCATGTACACCTACTAAATTGTCTATACTTTTGACTTCTTGTTTAAGGAAGGTAAAGGAACATGTAAAATTCTACTGTGATAAGACTTATGAAAATTCTGGAATAAATCTCTTCTGGTCTATTAAGAACTCTTCAGAAGTCTTAAACAAACTTAAGAACAAATGGTATCTTGCATCCACTGTAAGCACGTACGATTTTTCTACTCTGTACACAACTCTTCCTCATATTTTAGTTAAGGATAAGCTTACTAATTTGATCCAGAAAGTATTTGCCCGAGAAAAACATCATTCTTGGCATGTAATGCTGAAAAGGCTTTCTTTACTGACGAGCAAATGAAATATTACAGCAATTGGACTTGCTCAGAAGTTTGCGAAGCACTAACCTTTCTTTTGGATAACATATTTGTACGTTATGGGAATGCTATATATCGTCAGGTAATTGGTATTCCTATGGGTACGAATTGTGCACCACTTGTCGCAGATTTGGTTTTGTACTGCTATGAGAGAGATTTCATGTTGCGTTTGAATCCTCAATCACAAGAAGATATTATAAAAGCCTTCAATGAAACCTGTCGATATTTGGATGATATTTTTAACTTAGATAACCCTTTCTTCGATGCTCTGATTCCTACAATATATCCTAAAGAACTCAAATTGAATAAAGCTAACCCGTCCGACAATTATGCAGCGTTTCTTGATCTAGACCTTAAAATTAATAATGGAATGATTTCTTCTAAAATATATGACAAAAGAGATGATTTTGATTTTAATATTGTAAATTTTCCTCATCTTGACGGGGATGTTCCCCGTGCTCCATCTTACGGGGTTTATATATCTCAACTTATTCGTTTTGCTAGAGCTTGTTCATCTATTGACGATTTTAACAGTCGAAATCTCATTTTAACTGAAAAACTGCTTAAGCAAGGATATAGATACCATAAACTAAGAAAAACTTTTCTCTAAATTTTACTATCGAAATCTCTCGCTTATTGGCAAGTACAAATGTAATCTCAAGGTGCTTCTGCGACACGGTATTTCACATCCTGAATTTTATGGTGATGTGATTTACAAACTTCGTAAAATTATTGGACATACCCATTTTCTCACTTTGTTCATCAAATGTATAAAACAATTCATTAAAAAGGGATATGATCCTGTAGTACTACAACATACTGCATGTTTGGTTGTGAACCCTTTTACAGTTGGCAATCACGCCGGCCTCTTTGCATGTACGCCGACAAGAAAGGTTTAGTACTCTATGAAGGCGACCTCTTAAATCCAGAAATGGAAGGAGAACGTCGGATATCTGTACTATTTCATTTTTGTCGTACCCTTTATTACTTTTCTACAGTTACTCTGTTTGCAGCTCAATCATTGAGTACACTAGCGATAGGTGGATACAGTATGTTCACTTAAATGTTTTTTCGTTATACATGCACTTTACCACTGTATTTGCTGTCGCGGTTGTTGTAGATTAGTCGGAGAGGGGATACGTTTATTTACACTGTTTGTCTTTTAGGATGGGGATGGAATAAGTGTGAGGTTGGGCGCCCATAAACCGGTTTAACCCCCCAGTGACTTTTGTCACTGACCGTTCCAAGGCGGTACTTCCATCTTCCTCCTATTGTATGTTTGTTTTGTCTTTGTGCGTCTCTTGTTGTTTTTTCTACTTATGTACATTTGCTGTTTCTTTGTGTTGCTGTTCGGGCGAGTGTTTGTTCTGTATGTGGTGTTTCCTGCACGACTCATTTTTGTACTTTTAACCAGCTCATCAACATATGTCGTCTGCATACTCGATTCGATGGGTTCCGAGTTTAGGAGATCTCTTTTGAATGATTCGATATTAATTGCCCTAAGTTTCCGAAATGAAACAGTTTTCCTCACTGTTGGGGTTTTTGCGGCCTTTGCCTCGAAAGTTAAGGAAAAGTGATCTCGCGAAACTTTACCACTACTGTCGGACAGTCCAGGATCTGTGACTTCAATGTTTGACACACAGTCATCACCGTCCCGTGTAATAACAACATCAAGGGTATGTCCCCCTATATGAGTGGCGTCACTCACATGCTGTCGCAGTCCAAATGATTCGAGTGTACTAACAAAGTTAGCAGTGTTTCTGTCATTTGGAATGTCAAGGTGGATGTTTAAATCCCCTACAATGACGACCGGTCTGTCGGTGGTGGCAAATTTAGACAAGAAAGATGGCCACTCATTCTCAAGAAAATCCCCAGTTTTTAGACCATTTGCACGTGATGGTGGCGGTCTGTAAACAACTACTAGACGCAAAGTGAAATCTCGGATACATAAAGTGCAGTCCATGTACTCAAAGTTTGAGAAATCATTATCTCTTGTTGATGTATGGAGGCGAAGTCCTATTGAAGCCTTATGTATGACTGCTACCCCACCACCACGGTCGCCATTGCAGCGAGGGACATGTCCTATTTTGTAATGAGTAGGAACCAGTTCGTTTAAACACGATTTGTCTACAGAACTACCGAGCCAGGTTTCCGTAATGGCTACCACATCAAAGTCATTTGAAACGATATAGTCGCAGATAGAAAGGGCCTTGTTTTTGACTGACCTGGGGTTTAAACTGCATACTTTTACAAAAGTCTGAATTCTGACTGGCATTGGAGCTTCGCGATTTACATGCACAAGAGTTTCCGTTTTCTTAGAAAAGGGCGCTGTTGAGAATTTACTCGTGTACCGGTGGGGTTTTGAAACAATGGGGATTATCTGGGGAAACTGTTTCAAGTGACTGAGATTTACGCCATCAGATGAAACCCTACTTTCAGTTTGACGGTTTCCAGAAACAGTTGGAATTGACTGAGGTATTTCCCTTAGTTTATTTAAATGAACACCTTTATTTACATCCCAACTACGCCTTGATTTTGAGTTGCCCCCTTTAGAGCCTCTTTTGCTAAGCCAATTTGCTCAAAATCTAATAGCCCTGTCTCAACCTGGACAATACTAGCGTGTTGGGTTTTATCTCATTCTAATTATCTGAAAATGGTTACTTATGATGTTTTGTACAGCATTTTACGTTTGGTTTGCTCTTTAACAACCAATGAATGTCCACTTTATGCAATCTTGTTACAGCGCCTTTCGTAACACCAGTAGAGCAAATATTTATAAGTATATGTGCTCATTTTAGTTCTAACCTTATCTTAATCATTGAAATATTGTCAAATGTCGTCTACATTCGACAAAAAGCGCAGAGCATAATATATTATAAATTGAAACTGGAAGATGGTAAACCGCACACGCTAGTCTAGTATAGTAGAGTAAATATACAAACTGAATATCTTGTCGCTTTCGAATGTCACTTATAGTCAGGTTTAATAAATGTCCTAAACGCAAACTATTATACAGCTTGTTCCTAAAACCAAAAGGTTATCGAGCTACTATTCACCTATAATAAAATGACAAAAATTACGTACATATGTCAGACTATCGAATTCGGATCAAATGATATTTAATCACAGTTGTAATTAACGTATAATTAACCTACAAATGTCATACCGACCAGTCACAATTATATATCATGCACTTTAATAGCATAATATGTAATACTGCAGATGTAGTGATGATGTGTATTATTGCATAAACTATTTTATGTTTCTGTGGTTCTACGTTGATGTTTGTTATTACCAAATATTGAACATTGACTTTAGATTCGCCAAAGTGCTTGTGATGCGATATACGCGTACATGTAGGTTTTGTATATTTTCTTAGCTTTTGAATTCTAGCACCTTCAGTTTCGTCCCGTTAAGACGCTGACGTATTTCAATATTATATGTTTTAACTTATGCATTCTTGTTAGCACCAGCACACGTGTGTTACGTATTTGCTGGAAATCACGATGTATTTAAAACGAGTTATCCCCTGTCTTTTCGGTAACTCATCTGATTTTCAACTCAAGCTGGAGCATTCAAACAGTAAATATATTGCTCACTTTCGCACTCTCTCAATTTTAAAATTGCGAATAAATGAGAAAAAAAATGAATTCGTCTGTATCAGTTACTGCATAAAAGTCAATAGAAGCGTGACATTGATTTATATATATTATATACGTGTGTATTACTTTTACCTATCACTGTAACTCTCTATTACATGTACTTAAATGTATGGCACTTTGAAGTTTCAAAGTTCGCCGCGAAGGTTAAGATGTGGTGCATTTTCTTTAACCTGTATATTTCCAATACAAGTTACCACGCACGATCTAGAAATCCCCTACTGATCACACATCTATGATATTACTACATACACGATGTCACTTCTAGAAACATTGTCTATACGGTTAAATAATTTAACATCTAGAATCTTACTTATAAACCATCTATATCAGGTGTCTATTATTTTAGACACTCATCTGATTTGCGTGTTTTTTCTGCGCATTGAATATCATATTAAGACCAAGGATGAATGGAGCACAGCGACATATGTCAAATTGAATGAGATAGGATCCTTCAGATTGTCTCATTCGGTAACATAACGGCTACATAATTGAACTTGGTAATGTATGTATCGGTTATGAAGCCCATTTACTGTCACATGTAATTAAGATTCAGATGTCAAGATGAAATGCAAGAATAGCCCTGTTATTAACCCACATAAACATATGTTGTGATCACTCTTTAGAATCGTCTCCTAGAGAAAAGAGTTGTCACACTATAGGGTTTCGTTGAGAAATGACTGTAGTATTTGAATCCGCGTAATAATCTTTTGTCCTGATACATGTAGGTGCATCACGAAGACAATACAGAAACAGCAGATTTCTGGAAAAAAGTTGTGATTCACCTCTATTCAAAACTCTTTCCGTGCTTAATTATGTCCCGCATCCGATTCATCTTCTTTATCTTTTTATTATTATTCTTTTCTTTCGATTCTTATTCTTATTTTTGGTCTTATTTTAATTCTTAGTTTTCTTCCGTCGTGAACTTGTTTGACACAATTCTCGGTCTGTAACAGTCGGATCCTAATGGTATATCACATAAATATTGCTTGTTGTCCGACTTTTATTTTTAACCCTTCTCTTGCTGAATTTTAAAATACATTTCTCCTTCTTTGCCCATGCCCTGTTGTATTATTACATATATCTTTACGGTGTACAAGTATTTCGCTGTGCAATCACTGCTGTGGAGTGAACTGGTTGCACAATCAACTTGTAAATAGTGCAGACCCTGATGAGACAGCTCCTGCAGGAGCTGTCTCATCTGGGTCTTCACTATTTACAGGTAGGTATATTGACGTGAATAGCAAGCGAAGGGTTAAATAGCTAAAGTAACCGAATCGTGGGTTCTGATGGGTCGATATTTAGATATTGTTCAACGAAACGTTTGCTGACAATTCGTATGTCAGGATATTTCAGTCTTGCGAGTTCTTTGTTTGATTTTTAGAAAGTATTATTTGCCATTGCAACCGATTTGAAGGTTCTGATTGGTCGAACTTTATGTATTGTTAGAATTTTTGCTACCAAAAACACAATGGTCTTGGTCACAATTTAGATATCGTACCTTTTGTGCTGATAATCGGTTAGTAGTGATATATGGCTACCCCAAACTTAATGGCAGAAGTTACGCCACGGCGTCTAAGGCGTTAACCACTACTAATGTATCAACCGCTGGGGAAAAACGTTTCAATAAGAATCAAGTCAGGAAGCAAGGATTAACGGATACATAGTCGATGTTTTCTTTTCACTCGCATGATAATCTAATAAAGAAGCTCTTAAAGGGGCGGGAATTGTCATAGACCTAAATAGTCTGTTCAGCTACATCGATTTATGAGTAAGCAGAACTAAAATAGAATTTGAGACGATCGTAACTCGAATTTGTTCAGAGAGCGTGCTATTTGAATTGACATAGCGATATTCTCGATTCAAATGATCTTAAGTTTCAATTTCAACCACGTTTTCGCCTCTTGTAATGTAAGTATCACAACTATTTTCTTGTTTGTCGAATGAATAAGAATTATAAAAGGCGAAATCTGACCGGGCCGACACACGTAAACAATAGCACGATAGGGAATTCCTGACAGTTACGTCATAATTAGTTTACTTGAATATTCATACAGAAGGCTGTGCAGAAGACTGTGACTATTTGATTATGATGACTATTTGATTATGATGACATGCTTGTAGAGTCCGTTGCAGAGTGCATAAAGGCGTTCTCATCCAAATCAAAATGTACCTGGTTCGAAACCCACGTAAATCAAGGTCCATGCTTATAAAGCTTTTAGTTGAGTCTGAGTTTCATTCTCAAGCTTTTGATTGGTCCGATTTGAGTTCTCAAGCTTTTGATTGGTCAGATTTGAGCCAAAGGCCCAAATCTGACCAATCAAAAACTTGAGAACGAACTCAGACTCAACTAAACGTTTTATAAGCATGGACCCAGATCTTTTCTTCTTTTTTTTGTTTGCCTCAACAACACATATGTCAAACGTGTTTTAAAGGATAAAAAGAGAATTGATCCTATAGAAAAAAAATAAAAAAATAATTAAAAAACAACACCAAACAAATACATGTAACAGTATAAACGCCGGCGAGAGTAGCGCGCATGCAAAGCCGCATATACATGTACGTCCTTCAGACCACAGTATCGGATATCCCCAAGTTGGTGTAATGTTTGTCTTATTTATTAATTATCCCATGCACAGCATATATTGAGGAAACCCTGTCTATTTTGGTTATGTTATTGTTTTGATTTAAATGCCAGACCTACTAGTTTGCTTATCTAAATTACAGTATATTTTGATGCATAGTGCAGTTCATTTAGATAGCCAACGTTATTGGTATCATCACATATGTATTTTTGAAAAACATACACATGTATGTATAAATATTTTAATGTTCAAACTCCCTATGGGTTAGTGAACTAAGCAAAAACTCACGCATGCGTATAGCCACGACGGTAGACAGTGATACCCTTTTACCGCCCCTTTCAAAACTCCTCGAGACAAATTGCAAAACATTTCAGAATACGCCGACATCCAATTCAAACACTGTGGAGAGGTCTGATGACCTCTTCAATAACTGAAGTAACAACAAACAAGCAGTAGTTTCTGAATCTACAGTAAACCTCTCTATAACGGCAACTAAATTGTGTTAATTAGTTGGTATTTAGGGAAGGTGACTGATTAAAGCAAAGTGCAAGTAAAACAGAACGCTCCTATATGAGCGTTCTGGTTTACTTTCACCTTGCTTTAAGCAGCCACCTGATTTTAACACAAATACTTGATGTAATTTAGTGACCGTTCTAGAGCGGGTTTACTGTATACTAATGTTGATATTAATATTGATACTTATTTGTAATGGCGCCTTCTACAGAGAACCATACATAATCACGTTGCTATGGACTTTCGCGTGCCGTTTCCTAATTTCCTAACAGACTACTGTTCCATTTAAGTTCGACACATGCAATAAAACTTTTGTCTGTTTAGGACAGACAACTATTTGTATTGAATCAACAAGTACGAACTATTACAACACCTTAAAATGTGGTTTTGTTTGAGTGCAGGCATGGTACAAGTACTAAGTACTGGTGGTTTGAATAATACTGGAGTAAGAAATGAGTACTCACTTTAACTTCAGTACTTAAGTACACATGTACTTAGGATTATTTTGAGTACTACATGCACCATATTGATTTGGCTAACTGAGACGTACTGCTTCTATGTATAAATAAACACTGACAACATCAAGGTTGCACAAAACAGATACTTTAAACGAAATGTATGTTTATGAATAATGTCGTGCTTACCGTAATATATCTCTTAATATATGTAAATTTATATATATCCTATCTTTAACATGCATTGAAATATAAGACAATGCTTCTATGTTGTTTTTGCTTCTATGCACGACTTCGGCTGTTTTTGCTTCTATTTTCTATATCTCCTGGGAGAACTCTCTATCAACACATCAGGGTCCATGCTTATAAAACTTTTAGTTGAGTCTGAGTTCGTTTTCAAGCTTTTGATTGGTCGAATTTGAGCCTTTGGCTACAATCTGACCAATCAAAAGCTTGAGAACTCAAATCTGACCAATCAACACATCATATTTTTTATACTGGATGGACTATAACAACAATTAGGAATTAGCTAATCCGCAGTGATCAATACACGCTGAAATTACATTCTTTTGAGGTAATATATGATTTAAACCCTATGTCTGCCACAACTCTGATCTGGGATCAGTTGAAATGATTACGTCTTGTGTGTGGCTTTTCCTGCATGGCTTTACTATATTTTTGGTGTATACTTCTAATACGTTCATATATCATTTTGCAACTTAAAACCTAAAATTGATAGCATGTATTTTGTAGAACATAATCACCGATGAATGTTTGCGTCTTAAATTTACAAATATTTCACCAAACAGTGTTTCTAAGTAGAATGGATATAGTCAATTTCTTTCACTCGATGATAATTTTCAAGTAGAGCTGTAGTTGCTACTATCAAAATATAATATTATGGGTTTCGTCTACATATTTTGACTGATTAGAAACCTTTTAATGCATTAACTGAAACATACTTCATTTGTAAACCCTACTGAAGTAGACATAATTCGACAAAATGTCGTTCAAACACAATGCCATATGCACACCGGACTAAACGTTAATTTCGGCAGGGAAGCATTTATAGGGATATATCTTTTGTCATTTGTTCCTTTTCACTTTCTTAACAATATTCAATCACACTGGTGCATTAGTGCTAATGCAACACAAAAGTTAGCTGATTAGTTATCTTAATCATTTGCGTTCAAATTATATTGGAAGAATATATTTGCAACTACATACAATATAATTCGTTTTATTACAGGGCTAAAGGAGATTGACAGGATACAAAAGTGGTTTTCTGTGACCCACAGTCATTTAAACTGAAGAAAAATAAGGTAATTTAGGTGAAATGTTTGATTAATCAACAAAACCATCTACATCTAGTATGACAATTCGTCTTTATCATATGATTAGTGATATATTCCTGCAGTTGCAACATAAACATTTCTTTATGTAGGATAGATGGCGACATACATATCGGTCTGCTTATCTTTCAATGTTATCTAGTTCAAATATCCTTTAACCTTTAGTCTGCTGAGCAAATTATTTTTACAGAATTTTTCACCGACTACATTTTCAAAATTCAAGCTATAATAAACGTGTCTACCGATATGCTATCAGGGTGTCAAACAGTTTGGATCCTCATGAGACGCCGAGTTACTCGGCGTCTCATCTGGATCCAAACTGTTTGCACAGGTATTCACTCATCGGCCCATTGCAGGCTAAAGTTTAATGGATATTATTATCAATTCGGAGAATGCTTCTACAAAACATATGCATTCATCAATGAACATCAATGTGTGGCTCAAATAGTAGTCATATATTAGAGAGGTTCTGTACTAGCTCACTGATCAGGGTCTAAACCGTTTGACAATGTTCCGTTGAAGGACAATTTAGAAAGTAAATGGCTTAAGTCTGAGCAAAAGCATGTGAATACATCCTTGCCCTAGATTTATACATACAAATTAAGACAGTATATAACATAGTGTTGATGGCAATGATAGCAACATAATGTGTAAGCTAACTACATTTCGTCATGAATTCTCACATTTAACATGAAGCAAATTTCCACGATAAACATCGAACGCATCGCTGAATTACTTATTTAACTCTAGTTGCTCGTGTTTAAAACAAAATACAGCATTAGTAACATTAAAACATCTCTATAACGGTTACTAAATTGTGTTAATTAGTTGGTATTTAGGGCAGGTTACTGCTTAAAGCAAGGTGAAAGTAAAACAGAACGCTCCTATAGGAGCGTCCTGTTTTACTTTCACCTTGCTTTAAGCAGCCACCTGCCGATAACGCAAAAAACTTAATGTAATTTAGTGGCCGTTATAGAGAGGTTTTACTGTAGTACTGTAAATAAAAATCTGTGTAAATGACAAACCGGTGAACAGCTCATTTAGCAAATATCTTATCTTGTTATGGCAGTTCTTTGCTGATCTGTAACGACTAAATTATTCGTGGAGATCATTGAAGTCATTAGTTACACAGACATTATAACAGTAATGTTTCGTGTTTTCGCCGCTGTGCATTTTTTGGTCAATTTCTAGGAAACAATCTTGTGGCATAATCTGGGCGGTCCATGAATGAAATTGTCATTTCATCCTGATTTGAATTTTGCGGATGCAATTTTTCTTAAATATAACTCTTTAGTTTGACGTAGCGAACACAAGAATAACGTGTTCTACAATATGATTAGGCCTGGTGTCTATAAAATATTTTGAGTGCGATTTTGTTCTCAAGCGTTTTCCAAGTCATAGTTTGAATACAACTGATACAAGTTGGAATATATAAAACCAAACAACATACTCAATCATTAGATTATGTCAAAATCTGACCAATCTTGAGCTTTAGCATGATTTCGTGTATGTCAAATATGCTTCGAAGTGCACTGCTGTCAATAAATTACTAATATAAAACGGCACTACTTGCATACAAAATATTTAACTCATATATTGATATTCTATTCCATCCTCTTGCAGGACTGGATATTCTAACACCCGACTTTTGTTTTTAGAAAGGTATGTATTGTACAATATGAAACCTGATATCTGAATGGATTGATATTCATAAATGAGCGTGTGATCTGTTATTGTTCCGGAAAACAAAAAGAAATCCAATGGATTTCGTTAAAATATCCAATATTCTCGAGCTCTCCTATGACGGAAGCATTCAAGATCTGTGAACTGGACAGTTTTTGCTTATTAACTGTGGCGTGTGTCATTAACCCTTCTCTTGCTATTCACGTCAATATACATATCTGTAAATAGTGAAAACCCAGATGAGACAGCTCCTGCAGGAGCTGTCTCATCAGGGTCTGCACTATTTACAAGTTAATTGGGCAACCAATACACTCCACAGCAGTGATTGCACAGCGAAATACTTGTACACAGTGAAGATATATGTAATTATACAACAGGGCATGGGTAAAGAAGGAGAAACGTGCTTTAAAATTCAGCAAGCGAATGGTTAAGCAGTCATTGAAGAAAGTGCATTTTGATGTGTATTTGACTGGTTGACCTCGTTACGACACCGTGCCCGACGGTGTAAGAGTGATAAAAAGCTGCCCGATCTGTCCTACATTAAACAGTCACCTGTTTCCAAGACCGATATTCATGCTAAATTGAACGACATGATTAGAGGGGGGTTAACTATATATGAAGTTTGTTTGTTTGTTTGTGTTGATTTACGTCCGTTTCTGCTCACTATGGGCTAATTGGACGCCCCAGAGAGAGGGAAGAGGATACAGAGAAACCCGGGTGCGACGCCCTACTCTTATTATCGACTGAATTTCTCTGGTTCTTTTAGATGCCCAGTGTAAAGCACTGATACACCAGACATCGGTTTATAGTCTCGTCCGAAGGACTTGGTCTTTATATATGAATTATAAAGGTTAATGTTATTACTTTCAGCTAAGGGTATGTGTACAGAAGGGTCTAGTAGTAAATATAAAAAGCCTGCCTTAGGCTACCAATTAAACACGTGTTATTATGAGTATTTAAGGCAGGCGGTAGCTTAATGTAAGATGTACGTAATAAAGGTAGTATGAGTTAAATTTGCCTTGTGGTTATCAGACAGGGTTTACCTCTCGTCTTAAGGTACAATAGTGCCACCAGGAAAAGGATTTAAACGGGATTAATATGATACAGTTGAACTTCGATATCCCGAACTTCAAGGGACTATTCGAGAAATTCGAGTTATCATATGTGTAATCGGAACGTTTCTCGAGTTAACAGCTTAATACAGGTCTAAAGTTTTCATTATTACTATAAACCTGTATTAAGCTGTCACATGTGTTTCTAGATATCTGTAGCGATGTATTTTAGAGCAACTTTGTATTGTAAGTTTGAAAGGACTGGACGTTTTGGTCGAGTTATCCAAGTTCGAGATTTTGAAGTTCAACTGTACATACCTCGTATAGGGACTTATTGCCGTGTTATTGGTGGTTTTAAATTTCAAGTCGCAATTTTTAGTTCAATAAATAACGTTTAATTGGGTAATGGTTAACCCTTTCGGCCGCCAAATTTCTAATTGTCGTCTGCAATCCAGTTTTTGTTAAAACATCCGTTACAATAAGGAAATGAGATTAATAAATGCAAATTTCAAAAGAATAAAGCACAGATACAGAAATAGAGGTAGAGACAAAAAGTGAAATCCCTGAGAAGACTGCCTTGAAAAATCGGCAACTGATCTGTGAATGCACTATTTGTCTTGGTGCATTTATGCGACATTGGCAGTGAAAGGGTTAAATGGCATAAATATCCACATGCAAATGCTATAAACATAAAGATGAAGGAAAATCAGATGTGTACTCTTTAGTATGCTTTTATTGGATTAACACTTAATCATGCATGTCAAATGATTTAGAGAGACAAACTAATACGAACGCTTGTACATGTATTTACATTTTGTTATACCATGCCGGGCCTATCTCAGAAGATATTAAATAGATATCAGGCACGATATACCACATATAATCCACAGTAACATCAAAGAGCAATTGAAGGCTGTGCTTACATATACAGTTGAACGTCAAACTTCGAGATATTTCGAACTCGAATAACTCGAACTTCGTGATAACTCGAACTAAACGTCCAGTCCTTCCAAAACATACAGTATTGCTCCAAATTGAAACAATGTGCATATCTAGAAACTTATGTGACCGTTTAAAGCAGTTCTAAAGTAATGCTGAAAGCTCCTACAGGAGCTGCATTAAGCTGTAAACTTGAGAAAATGTCCTGATATCTCGAACTTCTGTTATCTCGAACTAATTTGAATAGTCCCTTGAAGTTCGAGATATCGAAATTCAACTGTACATGTAATCGCATCATTCACCAATGTTACTTGCCTCTGCTCAACACCGACGGCAACATGTAGTTGCTCTATAATGAGCCAAAGGCTCAAATCTGACCAATCAAAAGCTTGAGAACTCAAATCTGACCAATCAAAAGCTTGAGAACGAACTCAAGCATGGACCCAGATAAGCATGGACCCAGATTTTTTTTAAACTGGGTGGACTCTAACAACAATTAGGAATTAGCAAATCTGCAGTGATCAATACACGCTGAAATTACATTCTTTTGAGGTATCTGATATCTCGAACTTCTGTTATCTCGAACTAATTTGAATAGACCCTTGAAGTTCGAGATATCGATATTCAACTTTACATATAATCGCATCATTCACCAATGTTACTTGCCCCTGCTCAACACCGACAGCATACATGTAGTTGCCCTATAATGACCAATGCCATTAGTCCTCTTACAGGATATAGGAACTGGGTCTATGCTTATAAAACTTTTAGTTGAGTCTGAGTTCGTTATCAAGTTTTTGATTGGTCAGATTTGAGCCTTTGGCTCAAATCTGACCAATCAAATGCTTAAGAACTCAAATCTGACCAATCAAAAGCTTGAGAACGAACTCAGACTCAACTAAAAAGTTTTATAAACATGGACCCTGATACTTCTGGTGTGGCTGTGCGCTTTTATTACGCTTGTCTTGTAGTACAAACCGCGTCAGGCGCTATGTTAAAATATTATTGAACTCATATGCTTGCAATGCGTTTTAACAATTGCTATCATTACGCGAATCATTGCTGAAAAGAGGTATATCGCAAGAAAACCGTTTGATTTACGCTGGAAAAGACAAACCTTTTATGGGTTTGATATCGAAGATCTATTAGCGTTTATTCAGTTTGCGTTTCAGTTTCGTTATCCCTTTCCTCCATGAATACGCCTTTTGACGCCTCTGTAAAATTCACTTTATGAAACCATTATGATAAATAGAGCATTTGCTCCATAGGAGCAAATGCCCTATTTATCATAATGTTTTCAAAACTACACACTTCTAACATTTTTTCTCTAGTAAATGTTGCTTTTCGGTAGATTTATTCGGAGAGGTTGGGTCTAAAATGGTCTATGGGGAAAAGGGTTAATGTTCGACATAGGTCGTTAATATTAGGTCGATAATATGACAGTATACAATAAAAATTGCACGTATCCACGAAAACAGTTTATTTTGTATTAAAGGGGGTATTTTACTATAAGTTCAAATTGACAATCTTAATAACAATGATTGACACAACAAATAACATGATATGATGATATTAAAAGTATGTGCTTATTGAAGGGAATATCACATTTGCTTGTTACTTATGACTATATCATGACTTCCATAAACGCTAAAAGCAATCGGCAAACGCCGTAGTTTATCGTTTCTAAAATACTCATTTAATAAAATCGAAGTATCTTTTATTTTTGTGTGTTCATGTGTACGTGCGTTCGTGTGTCCATGCGTCCCTATGTTTATTTTCATTTGTGTGTGTGTGTTTGTGTTTGTGGGTTTGTTTTGTTTACTGTCTGTATTTGCGCTGCGTGCGTGTGTTTTTATATTGTGCATGTCTGTGTGCATGTGTCCTTGTGTATATGTGTTTACTTTATTGTGTGCTTGGTTGTGTTTGTGATGGTTGGTTGTGTTTGTGATGATTGGTTTAGTTTGTGATGGTTGGTTTAGTTTGTGATGGTTGGTTTTGTTTGTGATGGTTGGTTGTGTTTGTGATGGTTGGTTTTGTTTGTGATGGTTGGGTTTGTTTGTGTTGGTTTTGTTTGTGATGGTTGGTTGTGTTTGTGATGGTTGGTTTTGTTTGTGATGGTTGGTTTTGTTTGTGATGGTTGGTTTTGTTTGTGATGGTTGGTTTTGTTTGTGATGGTTGGTTGTGTTTGTGATGGTTGGTTTTGTTGGTTGGTTTTGTTGGTTGGTTTTGTTTGTGATGGTTGGTTTTGTTATGCGTTTAGTTCGGAGTGAGTTTTTACTGCTGTATTAACCCTTCGCTTGCTGAATTTTAAAATACATTTCTCCTTCTTTACCCATGCACTGTTGTATAATTACATATATCGTCAATGTCAACAATTATTTCTCTGTACAATCACTGCTGCGGAGTGCACTGGTTGCACAATCAATTTGTAAATAGTGCAGACCCTGATGGGTCATCTGGGTCTTCACTATTTACAGATATGTATATTGACGTGAATGGCAAGCGAAGGGTTAATGTTTCTTTATTTATTCGGGGTTTACTTGTTTGGTTGTATTGTGTGTGTGTGTGTGGGGGGGGGGGGTCTTTCGGTTGATATTGTAGTTCTATTATTATTGCTTGATTCTTAAATGCGTTCACCATGAACCAGAAAAGTACACATGTATTAATGATTCGCTTAAAAGGCAAACGAAAACAGTTAAATTTCTAGACTTAGATTTCAGTGTTGTTATATTTTCTTGTCCATCGGGATCATTAGTGCCAATGTTATTAGTTTTGAAAATTGAATTCCGCTTAAGCCGGTGCTAGGGGGCATGAATAATATTGCACTTTTAATTAAATAACTGCTCCTGAACGAACTCAATACAACCGAGACTGAGTTTACCTATTTTCACATTGCTGTTTTTCTTTCAGAGAATTTCCTACTTTTAGAACTTAACTTAATACTTACTAAAGACTCATTAAATGTACCTACAGGAAGCGAACCAATAGTTAGATCGTTCACAGAGTTGTGGAAAGTGATTAATCATTCTGATCTTATTTTCAATTGGCACAGTGTATGGCTGAATGTTCTGCAGTAGTTACATAATGTTGATATTCTGTTTAAAATGAATAAACTCCCTGTGGGTTCACGCTACAATCTGCGTCATCTAAATTCCATTATAAATACATTCGTAAATTAGAAAATAAAACTGTAAAAGCTACTTGGTTGCACTGGATATGCGCTAGCATTATTCAATATAGATATACACATAGGATATCAGCAAGATTGATAGAGCTTATGTGAAATCGTCCGTATAATTGTGCGTAAAAAGTATTCATATTATTTTGTAGAACCCCTCTAATGCAACCACTTAATAAATAAACATGCGTGTCTTTATAAGCAGGTGGATGATTAATGCAGGACAAAAGTAATAAAGAAAGCTCATAAGAGCAAACACCTGTTTATAAGACTAAGTTCAATAGA
Organism: Azorinus chamasolen; assembly: GCA_963576725.1. Lineage (NCBI taxonomy): Eukaryota > Metazoa > Mollusca > Bivalvia > Cardiida > Solecurtidae > Azorinus > Azorinus chamasolen. Next base: position 65,931,587 of record OY755242.1, read on the forward strand.
TGAATAATTATTACTGATTCGGACAAGGTATACTGTAGTAAACGTAGTGATTTTTATATTATTCTAACATCCTACTTATCAGATTCTGATACCATAAACCAGCTATAAGAGCATTTCGCTGACGTCATATGCCAGCATTGGATGTTTATGGCATTTCAGCCAGTATGGCTGGCTGTTAAGCCTATCAAACGTGTTCTGATTCATATTCCAGAAAATGTAAGAGAGATTCATGTATTTATTGTACCTTTTTACTTGACTAAAGCGAGCAGAAACTATCATTTGTGTTTAGTACATTCCATTTCCATTTAAACTCAACTCGTTCACTGCCTAAGCCGCTGAAACACGACTCGCAGGGCATACCATAATGGGCGAATATAGGATTAACTTTACAAACGGTCTGTATAGAGATGAGATGCCAAGTAATTCGACGTTTTGTCAACACATCATTTATATTTCATTTATATTTCAGAGAAAACTTTAAAAGTAAATCCATTCTGAAACTTAAAGTAGACCATATTGTTTTCAGACGAGAATTATTTTGAGCCAAAAGAGAATGACATGCTTTGGACAAAAACTTCACTAGCTTTGCAAACACTTTGATCTAGATGACACGGTGTATTATATAGCTACAGATAAGCGTGCGTACTCAAGTAACAAGTAAGGGTTTACGCAAACGTAAAATAGCTAGCTAACATATTTAGAAGAAATAGAGAGAGGAATATTGTTTAGTACCTTTATTTAGCAGATGAGTGGCGAAAACATGGCTATATAAAATAATAGCAGAAAAGAAGGAATGTTATAATGAGCCAAGATGTATTATATCCGTGTATGCACCAATAATACATATTACGTCACAGATTAATCATGATGTTATTCATTGGTTGTAACACACTGACGCAGAATCAATTATCACATCAAGTGCTCTTCACAAGTAAGATTAATTTATGATTAATGACAAAGCTTTTAGCACCATACGAAAGCCAGCACAACATTCATCAAACACTTCACATAACTACTACTAAATAAACATACAAACTCCAATTCTTATAGCAAAGAAAAAAAACCGCACCAGACTTGTGATTCGAACTCGCGACCCATATAACGTTAAGCACGTGCTCTACCAAAAAGCTATTACAGCATACGTTTGCACGCGTACCCACTATACACATGGCTCGTACCAGCGATAAAGGTTTACACTTCGAACTAAACAACCAATTATTCAAGACTGCCTTTCGTCTCAGAACTAAACAACCGATTCCTTAAGACTACCTTTAGTCTACATGGAATTATTCGAAAAAATCGACTCAACGACCATTAACTTTTTAACCTACATAGCCCCCAAATTAACAACAGGTTAGTTAGTATAATGTATACATTTAGTTGGGGGTATCATGCACAATGGTGAAATATGCAAAATGCATCACCTGAAAACAAAACCACGAGTTATAGCAAATGCTAGATTAAGTAGAATATAAATAATGTCCAGGCCAATACAGATTTACAAACTACAGACATTCAAGCAAATACTAAGCACTAGGAAAAATCACAACTGAAATACCTTCTTATATCCATTAAGAATCTATAGTGTATGAATGGGATTTTAGCCAAACTTTACACAAATTATGTGAGGCCATGCTGCAATATGGGTGCAACCCATTCACCGTATCTGCCAGGGGACGCCTTGACCTGACAGGACGCTGTTAAACCTGCGGGGGCACTGTGGGCAAATTGACTTGGTTTTACCTGACAGGAAGCTGTGAAACATGTGGGGTTATTGTGGGGGACGGAGGCAGCGGTGCCTCTGGTGTAGGGCCATCTAACAGAGGGGAGTCAACCTGAGAGGTCCTCTCACAATATGGAATGGCAAATTCTGTTAGATTTATATCACTTACAGTGGTTGCTGGTACGTTGACCTATATATTCCAAGAATGTGGTACCCTTCTCTTAGGAATCACATACCTCTGAACTGCCATGATCACTGTGTAACCGTTCAGGGAAACAGTAATATTTAATGAAATGCTCAAACAAGGCTTTGGCGGTGGTTTGCGCAGTCTGATTGCGGCAGGGTATCGCTTGTGCATACCTGGTAAAGTGGTCAGTTATCACTTGAATAGGTTCGAATCCCGCTTTGGACATCTCTAGAGAAGGAAAGTCCACGTAAACGAGTCCTATAGGTCTAGGTCATATACACATAGCACAGTGCTTAATCCTATCGTTAGCGTCTTTCTCAAGACCAGGCCAATAAAACCTCTGGCGAGCTAGACTTCTGACATTTCCTTACCAGGGTGACCAACATCACCATGTATCCCCTTAAAAGCCAGATTCTCAAAAGTAACTGGATCAACAAGCTGCTCTAATTCTAGTCTATTGTGCACCGTGGTTCTATATAACACACCACCTCTCAACGACAAGTGGTCTCATTCTCTAAGTATCTCTTGACACTTTGAAATTCCTGCTGGAGCCTTCTACCCTAGGGCGAAAACTGTGGCAGAGAGGATTCATAACCCTCAACAAAACAGGATGTAACTGGGTGTTCTCATAAAGAGACATACCCGTTCAGACCCGGGATCGTCATGTCTACTCATAACTAAGGCATGGGCTAAATTATATTGAGATCTGTTGATGCAAAATAATGGTATGGATAAACGGACAGACGTATGCATGTACATACATAACTGCCACTTTGAGTTGACCACAAGCAGGCTACACAAAATCAGATCACTCAATGTAACAGTAAATCAACAATCAGTATTAAAAACTCATACATATTATGTTTATGTGTGCAAATTTGAAATGAGAAGATGGGTTTAATATGCATCAGGTTTAATATGTTATGTCTTGATATGCGTCCCGTTAGATTTTGCCTTGTGGCTGTGCCGTTTCTTGTTTGATAGTAGTTGGTGCAGTGTCCTTTCATATATGGCTCTCCCTGTTTGACTTTTTTTCTATATTTAGAAATGAAACTCTCTGTGGATTCAATCTACAATCTGTGTCATCTAAATACCATTAGAAATTACAGTTTATTTCGTAAATTAGAAAATAAAAATGTAAAATCTGAATAAATTTGAATACTGATTAAGCCGGTGCTAGAGGGCGTGAGCAGTGTTGCACTTTCAATTACTACTCATGAACAGATTCAATAAAACAAAAGTACCACTAACTAAGCGAACATTTGACTCTTCCCCATCAACCAAGCTGCACGTACAAGACTTCTACGGACAACCATCCCTGAACAACCACTGTCTCTTAATACCTCTACCTGCTGATCATTCATGAACCCAAGCGAGAACGGCATATTTTTGGCTGCATTAAATAGAGGATCTTACATAAATGTTCAATACATATTATTTTTATGAAACGAGTTTACTATAATAATATGACACGAGCTTTAGCGAGTGTCATATTATTATAGTAAACTCGTTTCATAAAAATAATATGTATTGAACATTCATGTAAGATTCTTCTTATCACATAAGCCTTAAAACGCCATAGAAAATAAAACAGGATATAGCTGACGGCTGTTTCGGCCATTGCAGGGTAGTAATAGAACATATAGCGCACATGGAACTCTACGATTGGCTAACGCTTAAATCAGCGCTACGATTGGCTAATGATTGCTTATTTGCATAAAAATGCACTAGTGCATTTCTGCGAAATACGGCACTCTGTTACGGCACTCCCACAAGGCAAATTATGTGATAAACTCCATTTCATCACGATAAACGGCTGTCATTACCGGCAATGTATGACCACAGCATCTGAACAACAACTGGTTCTATTTTGATGGAAATTCATCAGTGTGGTATTGTCCACTATACTGAATGTTTTAAAACTTTTAGATCTCACACACAATTTAAATTTGAAAGCATACCCGGAGCTTTCGACCGAGTACTTCGGCCTTCGTCAGCACACTGATGTTATTGGGAGTTAACATCGTTCGAGGGAGTTCTGAGCGATGTTAACACCGTGTCGTACACGTGCTGCAGGTTGAAACGGCCGAAGTACTCGGTCGAAAGCTCCAGGTATGCTTTCAAATTTAAATTGTGTGTGAGATCTAAACGTTTTAAAACAGTCAGTATAATGAACAACTTATTCTCATATACCAGGTTTGCAACATCTCTCTTCTCACTCTGACTCATATCAGGTTTACTTGTGTGAAATTTCGACCTAAAGCCTTCTTCAGTCAATTGAAACCTTTACCTCTTTAATAGAGAATGAATTTGATTCAATGAATCAGTCACGGACAGTCTAGGATACACGTCTAGTAAGCTCGATACACGTCTAAAAAGCTATTTACCTGAAGGAGAGCGCTTAAATGCGTAGCCCAATCGTCAATACCCCAGCCAACATTCTCTGCAAACCGTTCAAATCTTATCAAGTACGCACCCATACTGTCCTGTGTTTATTAAAAGCAGGATTTGGGGCAACTTTGCTCTGACCTCAGATACTTTATTGCCACAAGCAGAGGACAAACCATCTATTTTCTTCGCATTTTCTAACTCCTTATCTAACAGGGACAACTCAATAGCTTTTTCTTTCTATAACACCTCAATGTCCATTATTTCCATTTCACTTTCTAACAATCTGTTCTCTCTAGCAAAACTTCCTTTCTCACGCCCCCTCTCTATGGTTTACATAATCTCTCAGATCAGCACCTTCGAGACCCAATTGCTTTCCAATTGCTATGTACTCGTTAACCTTATTCATGTTTGACAAACACATAACACAAAATATTCAATTACACACTAGTTAATACTGAAATAAAACACTGTTCAATAAAAAAAGAACATGTTGAGGATACAAGTATTGTTTTTCAGGAAATTAGAGTTAATACATGTAAAAGACGGTCCTGCCGAGATTGCCAAATATCACAAATTTGATTGATGGTGCAGGATTCTTTTGGATATCTCTTTAGGGAAACACTTGCATAAACAACACCAACTAGTATTTTACACTTATCATAACAGCTAATAACCCATTCACTATATCTATGATCCACTACCACACAGCTTCTAAATAACAATTATATAGTTATTACATTTACGTGATTTCAACACTGTATATACACCTAGTATTATTATAGAAACCGTCAACTTCAGGCATACATGTAAGAGCATTACACCGTCACTACCTTTAACGTTTATCTGTATATCTAAATGCCTGAATATTAACTCATTTCCACAAAGGATATATTAATAAATGGGATTCACACTAATATACGGCCCGTCCACACAGGAATATCTGCACTACGCCTATCTGTGCAACTTTGCTTAAGCATCACTTGCAACGAGTTCCACCAAGGATAATGTTAGGCAATGTACCTTTAGTTGCACATGTAGAGTATTGCATCGTAGAAGTCCACGGGCTGCGATGTTTTTGTCTACATTGTCTACCATCATCGTACGATTATTTGTATAAACTGATCGGGGCTTATCCGTACGATGACTGAGTGGCGACAGTACGGAGATCGTAAAGCATTAAGCAATCACCTGTTTATAAGACAATCACCTGTTTATAAGACAAGGTATACTGCGGTAAATTTAGTGATTTTCTATATCATTTTAACATCCTATTTATTAGATTCTGAAAGCATAAACTAGCTAGCGTCTCGAGGCTGTCAATATGATATGCGTTATAATAGCATTTTGCTGACGTCATATGCCAGTATTGGATATTTATGGCGTTTCAGCCAGGATGTCTATTTTTCAAGCATATCAAATGTGTTCGGATTGGGTTTGTTCCCACTTCGCCAACACTTTGATTTAACACCTCTGCAAATTATCATCAATATCCCAACTGTCTAGCTTACACTTTCAAGTTACCTGTATTTTCTACACTGCTGAGAAGAAAGAAGCAAAATATTCACCATTATAATCAAATATATTTGTTGGTGCAAAGTAGAACTTAGTTTGATAAAATAATGGGCATTATGAATGATTTAAGTTTATGAAGTACATATTCTGGATACACAACTAATTTATTGATAAATTGATATCAAGTTATGGTTGAACAATTAGGTGACTAGCTAACTGATTAACATCATGATCATAAGAATGTTACAGAATGTAACTAGAAAACTGACTCAGTCAGAGAGTGCCCTGTAATCAAGGGCAGATCACTCTAGACATAACTTCTGCAAATAGTACAGACCCTTATCAGCCAATGCGAATCGATGTGTTGGTTTATCAGTATCTACAATGTTTGAAATGTTTTTTCGTGATATGTCTCATAGATAATATCTGTTGCCACCAGCAGAGGGCTATACCAATGGTGAATGTTGTACGAGCGCTAATCAAAAGACAATTCATCTTATTTACTTGTTTTTTTTTCGACATTTGGAGAGTACAGTAGACCCAAATCTGCCACCGAGTTTCAAACGTGGAGTCTGTTCAAGGTCAACACTGTCACTGGTCAGAATAATAGATAGTGTTCCACTACTGCTGCAAATAGTACAGACTCTGACCGGAGTCCTCATTACCTGAAATGTGGTAAGGCTTATTTTATTGTGACATGGCTCATATAATGTATATCAATACATGATGAATGTAGATAAATCAAAAGAGGGGAAAGTCTTATTTGTTTGCGGTTCTCCATTATAAACTTTGTCTTAATAATTGTTAACAATATAAATGATCCAAGGAGAAACTCAGTCTTTTTTTTTCAACCAGAGCATTTATCACACAATGAATCTATTTTTATAGCTGAACAATACATTTCCTCTACCCCAGTTATTTATTTTGTTGTCAACAATAAAGATTGGCAAAGTGGAAACACACCTCGTATCGATGCATTCTTACATATTCCAGAACATGTAAAAGGGATTAATATATATGTCTGTATCGTGTTTTTTAATTTTACTAACGCGGACAGAAACCATTATTTGTGTTTAGTACATTCCAATTCAATTTAAAACTAACTCGTTCCGCTGTAAAACGACTCGCAGGGTATGTTACCATAGGCGAATCAATGATTTACTTTACCAATGGTTTGTATCTAGATGAGATGCCAAGTAATTTGACGTTTAGTCAGGATCCAAACTGGCTGACACGCCGTTTATATTTTAGAGAAGACATTGAAGGCCAAATCCATTCCGAAACTTAAAGAAAACGAGAGTTATTTGGCGAAAGACAATGACACGCTGTGGACGAAAACTTCATTAGCTTTGCAAACACTATTGTCAATATGACACGATGTATTATGAGGATCAAAATGGTTTGATACTCTCCAGAGCAAACAACTAAACGTGCGTACTCAAGTAATAAAATCGTCATTTCCCCACCAAACCCTATACTGTGACCACTCTTTAGAATCGTCTCTTCGGGACGATTCTAATGAGTGGTCACAGTATAGAGTTTAGTGGAGAAATAAAGAAGTTATTCTTAAAAATATTTTACGCATCTTATCTGTAACTCTGCTCTCTCTATAATGTTCCATTTCTCTCTGACAAAGACGTGTTTTTTGTTCATAATTTGCCATTCTATATTAAGGTTAACCTTAACAACGCTGAATTTTTAAATTGTCAATTCCAAAATTCAAACAGGTCAAGCTTGTGGTAAATATTTCGGGATTTTTCTAAAGAAAGGTGTAGCATGACAAACAATGAATTATTCTTACGGTTCCAGACACTCGTTCTTCAATAGCTTACTGCAAATAATCTTCCAGTTTAACCCTTCTGATGCGGAACACACGAGCACCGTCGTATACAATCAGAGTATACCAGAGTTTGCACTGTTTGTTTTTCAAAATTCTATAGCAAGTTTAAGGCCTTCGTGTTGAGTGGGACTCTACAGCTAACCTTTAGCCTGCTGAGCAAATCATTTTTACAGAATTTTTCACATGGTACATTTCCTAAATTCAAGCTATAAGCAATTTGTCTACCAAAAAAGCAATCAGTGTGTCAAACAGTTTGGATCCTGATGATACATATACATATAGTGTTCGAGTTTGAGTAAGTCGATTTTTGTAATGCTAGAGTTTGAACAGACCAATCGGGATTAAGATACAAATGTAAGGAAGATAAGCTCACATTTATGTTGAATGTTTACATAACTATACCTTACACTACCAATTTACTTCATAAATACGCATTTTAACGCATTTGCAAACAAAGCACACTCAGACCAGTACCTATAAAACTTTCAGTTGAGTATGAGTTCGTTCTTAAGTTTTTGATTGGTCAGATTTGAGCCAAAGGCTCAATCAAAGACTCAATCAAAAGCCAAAGACTCAATCAAAAGCTTGAGAACAAACCAATACTTAACTAAAAAGCTTTATATAAGTAGGATATGATTTGTTTGCGCTCTGTATTACGCTGACATGCTTCTTTAGAGGGCGTGAAGTCGTCGGATCCCCCCCCCTCCAAAAAAAAAAGTTTTTTTTTTTAAAAAAATAAAAATAAAATAATAAAAATAAAAAATAATAAAAAATGGCCCCAACTCAACAACAGGACTTAAAACATTTTGCATAGCGTATTTAAATATACGAGATCTTATTAAGTTTGCAAACGGTGCAATATCTGCAACTACCAAACAGTCAATTACGCCTCTTTGTCAACATGTATTACAAAGACACTAATGATGTCATGCAACTTTTAAAAATCTACCCTCCCACCTAATCTGAAATGCCGGATCCGCACCTGGCCTCTACAGTTTCTATCTCAGATTCCTTACTACAATATTAGCTGCATATTTGTTTTAATGTTGCATTTATGGTGTATAAAATGAAAACCGACACACCAGATTATGAACTTTCATCCCACTCTATGCGAACAATTTTATCTGGGTGAATGTGAATCTGTTCAATTTTGAAGTCGTTTGATTCGATTAATCCTTTAAGAATCTATAAACTGATTGTAAAACAGCTCAGATCCAGATGAAACGCCGAGTAACTCGGCGTTTATGCTGGACCCAATCTGTTTGAAAATGCGAGGGATGTCGCTGGTGCAGGATTAAGCTTATGCGCTCCTATTATTTAACCCTTATAATGCTGACTCGATGTTTCACCAGGAGCCAACCTGTTTGTTACTGTGACATTTTATTGAAACAAAAATGAATTTTTTTAATTCCATTTGTTGTTGACAAATTAATGTAGCGTAACACAAACCGAACTTGATGTGTAATGTATTATAATAAAGGTAAATCTCAAATATAACATCAATATCTGCTAGGGTTAAGAAACAAAATCCGGAAACCCTAACAAAAATATATGTCCAACTACTGTAGTTCCGTGAAAACCCAATGTAGTATACAAGGACTCTTGATCTGTAACTCATTATAATAAAGCTAAAAACCAAATATCACGTCATTCTATGCTAGGGTTTAGAAACATACTACTACAGAAAACCTAAAACTTCAAGAAAATCGATAAGCCCAGCTGCTGTAATTGCGAAAAAATAGGTGTGTCGTTACAAAGTTCAAATTTGATTTGAAACACATTATAATGGAGATACATACAAAATATCACTTCAAGATCTGCTAGTGTTTAGCAAAAACTCCGGAAGACCTAAACGTTCCAACTGCTATAAATCCGTAAAAACAATGTAGCGAAACAAAATTCAAATTTGTTCAAAATATTTAAATTTAAGGTACATACCAAATACCACTCCAATATCCGCTAGGGCTTAGAAACCTAAACTTTCCTGAAACAATCTAAGTACAACTGTTGTTATTCCGTAAAAAGTCAGCGTAGTGTAACAAACTTTAATCTGTAGCTCATTATAATAAAGCTATATATCAAATGTAACTCCGATATCTTTAAGGCTTTAGTTGTGTGTTTGTGTGTGTGTGTGTGTGTGTGTGTGTGTGTGTGTGTATGTCTTTGCGTCATTGTGTGTGTGTGTGTGTGTGTGTGTGTGTGTGTGTGTGTCTTTGCGTCATTGTGGACACAGGCAGTTGTATTTTTGCAGTCTTCGTGGACACATCTTGAATTGTGGACACCAAAGTTTGGTGTCCACAGTGTTAAGGTCATATATACATTGTACGTATATTTTTATGTGTTTTATCGATTGCGTAAGGAAGTGCAAACCGTCCTTGTGAACCACTTTTACACACACACACACACACACACACACACACACACACACAATAGTTGTGACAAAAACGGCTAAAATCGGTGTGCGTGTGGGGTAACCTTACGACCCGCGCACACTCTGTAACTTGATACTTTCCCTCCGATCTGAAGGCCAGATAGCGGCTGGCTAATCAGCCGCCTTGTATTCTGGGGCACATAATTTACACTTCAAATCATGCCTTATTAATTCAAGACATTATCTAACCACAAAAACATTTCAAAGGATGTTCTTTTCTAGACGAAAGAAAACAAAACACGCTTTAGTCACTTCTCCGTTGCGATTTAACGGTCATAGTACGGGCCATTTTAATGGTTGAATTGAAACTGGGCGGACTTATCAAAACTGGAAAGCGAGATAAAGGTATACATATAGGTGATTACGTATTTTATAGTATGGTGGTAGTTGAGCACAAATGGATTAGTAAAACCATTCTATTAAGACCATTAAAACAAGGCTAATTGATTGTAGGGAACACATGATGCAGCTTGAAGCAATGTGTAAGTAAAACAAAAAGCCCCTGTATGAGTTTTCTGTTTTACTCTTACATTGATTTAAGTAGCCACCTGTCTTAAACACAAAATAAATAATGTAATTTAGTGGTCGTAACAGAGAGGTTTTACTGTATTTAGGATTGCACAGGCGGTGCATCTTATTTGTGTTTTCTTCAAGAAAGTGAACGTGTCAATATCGTTTTGTTTATTTTATTTAGATAACCTGGTAAGAACGATTTCATATTTTATTACCCATTACCAAATTAATAATTATAAAGTGTGTGGCTTTTGAAATACATTGAAAACAACTGCTGCATATGATATTGGCAGTTATATCTATGTGTGAAAAAAAGAAAGGATCACCAACATTAAAAGGGCATTCCAATCAGTCATAGATTAGACAGCCGCAGCAGTACAGTACTGAACTTAATTAAACTGATATTTTCCCGTTTCCTTCTGGTTCGGTTCGATTGAAAACTTGACCGTATTTCCAACATGTTGAGCATCATTATTGAAGTGGCGATTAGTTTGGATCCTCGTGTAACGCCGAGTGTAGTAAACCCTTTCAGCACCAATTTAGTGTGAGGTTTTTAGCAAGGGGCAGATGCTGCACTTTGATATTGTTAGGGCAACGTGGAAAATGCTATGCGATGAAGGGGAAAACCGATTAACATCGACGAAATAGATCGTCTGTGTTCGCAGAGAATATGAACTCTACTGACCTTGCTCATAGTGGACGTTTCTTCGAAAGTATAGTGTGTGGCAGTATATGATTATTGTATGAAAAGTTTTTCTGATATTTGCAGGGAGAATCTGCTTTTTTGTTCACGGATTGAGCTAATGATCACTGCGTGGCATGATCATGATAGTTCTGAAAGACCTTCACTCTCAGTAGATTCATTCACAAAAATTGAGTCTAAAAGTAGCCCATAAGCTCTATTCCTGGCGATGCGTGTTCCTTATAGTTTAAATTATATAAGTGTATGACAGTTGTGCAGTCTTGTTAGTTGTATGGTAATATTTTAAAACATTTATTCATCTTGAAATAATAAAATTTCAGAAACAAATCATCAAACGTGTAAATTTGAGAGAAGTGTGAGGTTAGGACGTCCGTAAACCGGTTTAAACCCCCAGTGGTGTTTTTGCTGCTGACCGTGCCAAGGCGGTACTCTCTTTGTCACCCTTCCTTTTGTTTGCCTTGCGTCTTTGTGCTTGTGGTTTGTTCATGTTGTGGAATGTTTGTCCCTGGTTCTTGTGTGTCTTTTGGTGTTTTCTTTGTTCATTTCGTGTGTGTGCGTTTGGGTGTGTGGTTGTGTGTGTGTGTGTGTGTGTGTGTCATGCTGTCTATCGGTGTTTTGGTGGTGGTTGCGTCTTGCATGTGGCTTTGCCTGCTTGACTTTACTACTTGTCCATTGCTAAATCGATCGAGTCGACTGTGACGATTTTGACCTAATTCCTATTGGGTCAGTATCAAAATAGCATTCCGGGCAAGAAAATTCATGTTGCGGGGTTTTTTGCGGGACTAAATTCGTTCCGATAAAAATTCATAATAATGATTATTTTGAAATTTATGATTAAACTGCGCAATTGAAGAAACTTGCTGACGTAATTGTGTTTTCCATATTAACGCACCATTTTCACAGAGACTATTGACAAAAACTAGTTCACGGGTTGAGAAAACTGCGTGATAACTCAATGCACTAATTGATAGGGTATTACAAATCCATAGGAATTGGCCATAAGATTATTTGAGATGCAAACTTCAATAAATTCCCCGGAAGTCGTGAGATAAAAAATGACCCTTTGGTGTTTTAGATAGAGTGTCTATCCATTTGAAAGAAACTGATCTTAAAAAGTTTTCGTGTTAAATGGACGAAAACGAAAGTAGGTTTAAATTTTAAATATGTTTCATGCATTGTGCATATCAAATAGTATATGCGCTATAAATATATAGAACGAAGACGATGACTATCAAGCACCACTGTCTAGTATTTCAATTTTCTGTAAATATGTTGATGGAATAACGGAAAAATCACCAATAGAATTATACAAATACGAGAAAAAAAAGATTTTTAAAAGGTGAATTTCGAACCCACGCCAGGTCATACAAAGGGTAAACTTGATCACTAATTCCCAACGCCTTAACTTGTCCACTCGAACACTGCTATCAATATAAATAGCGCTGATTTTATTATGAATATTTATTAGCACAATTTAACCATGTAAACCTTTCATGGGAATTGTTTGCTTTGACAAAAACTGTAGAATCAGATGTGTATCATGTCAAAAGCAAACAGAGCAGACCCTGATCAGACGTCTCCTATAAGAACCGTCTGATTTGGGTCTATTCTGCGTAATGCATGAAAAGACGTTTATATGAGGGAAATGGTTAAATAGAGTAGACCCAGATCATACAGTTCCTGTAGAAACTTTCTGGTCAGGACCTATATTATTTGCCTATTGAATAAGCTTTAATTCATTCTGTAGTATCTGCCAAAAAGGTTCCTGTGCTCACAGACTATTATATAAATGAATCCTTTACTCTATAAAGAAGCCTGTCTACGCCTTTGTAGACTGAGATCAGATAGCTCCTGTAGCAGCCATTTGATCAGGGTATACTCTGTTTGCATATGAAATAACAAAAGTTTAAATCTACTGTTTCTACCAAGGCCAAAATTCATGTGTACATATGCCAACGTAAAAATCAGTTATTCATGGTGTCGCTACTTTTTACATGATTGTTCATCCAGTGAAGGTTTTATCAAATTGTTATTCATAATGTCATAAATCAATATTCATAAATCAACACATTTTCTCATAGGGACAACTTTTGACACATTTGCAACTAAGTAGAAGCCGTCTGCTCAGGGTTTGCTGTTACTATTCCATGTTAACCCATTCCCCCATAGGCTATTTTTGAACCCAACCTGTTGGATACCATAAATCTACTGACAAGGAGCAAGAACAATTTTAGAATTGTGTAGTTTTGAAACCATTGTGATAAATAGAGCAAATGCATTAAGAGGTGGCACTATGAGGGAATGAGTTACATGTACTGTGTATGGGTAAAATTTAGTCCTGGAATATAAATACAGTAAAATTTATTTAACTAATATTCATGTGGGAATGGTTCGTGTTTCCATACATGTAGTATACTGAATAACATACGAGTCAACAGGAACTTAGCCTTTCTGAATGTGTCTGCCTTGTACTCTTTCAGCACTATGGGCCTGTTTTTATGTACTAATTACTTTTACTATAGGAACCCTCTAATCAGAGTCTACACTGTTTGCTAATTTAAAACAGTATCTGTAAAATACCCCAAATTCCATGTGCAGTTGTACACTGGTTCATGTTTTGGTGACAAAACAAGACCTACAAGACAACATAAAAACCCACAATAGCTACTTAGAGTTGAAAGGGTCAAAACGCAAACAGTGCTGGTCACTATACACACGTTCAAATGCTGCTAAGGACTTTATGCATAACTACTTTTATCATGGTATTTTCCCAATTCATTGCTGAACTTTTCCAATAAATGTTTTTTCACAAAATGCAACTGTCTTATAGTTATTTTATTCCTCTACTCAGAGTTCAGGATAAGCATGCCTTACCAAGTTATTCTTCAAATAACTCATTAACCTATTCAACAATCTCTATGGTGTAACCAATTGAACAAACCTTTATATACACATTATCGCATCGTAACAGATTTGGTGCAAAACTATTGTTACATCTTCACTTTAGGGGCGAAGTTATAGCACGTTTGCACCAAACCCTCAACGAAAATACTTGGAAAGAAAACAGCACTTTGTAACACCAATACATAACCGTCTTTGCTAAAAGCCACTTGCTAGCAGCACTTTCAGTGCTTTGATTACGCCATATTGTCGTCTGCTTCAATATTGCTGTCTGCACAGACTGAAAGCAGCGTGACTGACGAAAGTTCGATACGAGTGTCAAACAGTTTGGATCCTGATCAGACGTCGCGTTAACGTGGGGTCTGATCTGGATCTAAAATGTTTGCAAAGTCGAATATATGCGACTTTGGCGCTGAAAAGGTTAACACTAGTTAATCAAACCGATGTAAAAGGATAAGCTCTAATGTATGAATGGATGAGCCATGCTCCAGGAAAAGGGGGCTTATTGCGATGCAAACAATGTGAACCAAGATCATCAGAGACGCGATGTCTGACGAGTGTGTCTTCATTGATTGCATAGGATAGAAAAATAAGTTTATAGTGTTTTACTTATTTACTGAGGTTCGCATGTGTATAGTTGATTCTGATAATTCAAAAGGTGTAAACCCTTATCAGACTTCGCGTCAGACACGTGATGTTTGATCTGGATCCACTGTTTTAAATGCCACTTTTATTGTACTAACAATCGAAACAGGCGCAATAAATAAGCAGACGGTTATTTTGTCATTTTCTCAGTATGATAAAGGTCATATATGGCTAAACATTACAGTTCGTTTTGAGTCCTTTTCACGCGGGCAAAAATGGTCGCATTCATTTTCAAAGTTCATCCAAATCGCACAGGTTGTAGAATATTTGCCCGTGTTCCAAACGATTTGCAGTTATTCGGTGTCTGATCCGGAATATAGCTGCTTGCAATTCTGTTACATCGCGCTTAGCCGGATTAAAGAACACTGGTAAGTGATCGGCGAAATTGTACATACGTTTAGATTGCTTTTTATAAATACATCGTGAGGGATTTGCACTTTATTGAATGTTATCATAGTTGAGCAGCATAATAAAAGTACAGTTTCTGTATCACTACAACTTAACTCTTTCGCTGCCAAATTCTGTCGTCTGCTAACTTTGTCGTCTGCTACACATTTTCATTTTTTATTTTCTTCAGTTTTGTTTCAAATATATAGTAACAGCAACAAACATTTTGGATCCTGATGAGAAACCGAGTTACTCGGCGTCTCATCTGGATCCAAACTGTTTGCATAGGTAATCACATATCCGGCATTGGCAGCGAAAGGGTTAACACTGCCATTCATAATTGAACTATAAGAAACTTGAGGCATAATTTACTATTATCATGAACCCGTGCATATTACAGATATTGCAAGTGTATTATACGTATGTCAAAAGAAAATATATTTAATTAACCCATTTGTGCCGGGTGTCCCTTTAAAGGGACATAGACAAACAGTGTAGACCCGGATCAGGATCTGCAGTGTTTGTTGAAGTCACCGATGTCAATGGCTTATTCCAACAAATGTTGTGTTACCTGTGCCCTCTCAAAATGAATAATGGAGGCTTTCCACAATCAATTATGTGGGAATAAACGGGTTAACAAAGTTAATATACAGTATATATTTGGTTTGTTTAAAAGTATACTATAAAGGAGTTACATTTTAATGATTTTTAGAAAAAAAACGACCAAACAGGTCACACCGCGAAAATGTCCTAAAACAATCATTGCTTCAAATCAGATTTGAGACAGATTGATAAACAGTAGTAACATATATAGTATAATGCTATACAGTATCAAAATAAATTGGGGGGCGACTAAATTTTATTACGAATTTCAATCCGCATATAAAATTATTATTTGCAAAGCAAATATGTACGTCTTTGCCGTATAAGAAAACAGGTTTTAGCATATTCCTACATGGTTGGAAAATAAATCGCTCTATTTATCACAGTCTGACAATTTGGTCAATCTGACACGAAATTAGCGCTGCTGTCAAAATCCAATTAACAACGAAATCCCAGTAGACCAAAACCATTCATTTTATCGCTTACGTAGTATCTCGCCAGTGTCTGCACTGTTTGTTCACTTAATTATCTTGATTAGTATAAATGTTAACGCTTTGCACGCTAGCGGCGAAACTGTGATTTCCTATGCAAACAGTTTGGATCCAGATGAGACGCCGCATAATGCGGCGTCTCATCAGGATCCAAACTGTTTGTCATCTTGACCATATTTTTGCAAGAAAAATGAGAGAAAGTATATTTTAAAAATTGAAGCAGACGACAATTGTTGCAGACGAAAAGTTACTTAGCGTGCAAAGAGTTAAACAGTGAATATGGCATCAGTTTAAGTTGGTTCATAAATGGTTTTGGTGGTCGGAATGATAGCCAAAAGGCCAAAATATGCATTATTATTATTGTAAATAATGTCACTGTACAGCACAGCAGAAACTAAACAAAACAAAGTCTGGTAATTACACACTTGAACTCTGACTCTGACATACTACATTACGCTGAACCCAATGTGTTGTAGAAATACTGATTGAGTGTCAAAGCTGTTAGCATATGGCTTTTTGGTCGCGATCGGCTTAAGGGTTAAATTGCTATAAATGTATTGACAAGACGCCACACTTGCAGGTACATGTATTCAGAGTTTTACCGTTTCAAGACATTAATGAGTAATTATGTGTTGTTTGGCAGTTAAAACATTAGCCAGCAATGAAACTTTGTACATGCGCAGTATCTCGTCTGTGGCACTTTTAAAACTTTACCGATTTACAAAATGCTTTGTGAAAGTTTTGGACAAGTGTCATAAAGCCTAGATCGGCGTGAGACGCGTAGTTGCTTATCGCCTTATTTGGATCTATACTGTTTGCATATTTAGCACAGTCGCATCCAGCAGACTAAGGGTGACCGGATGGGCAGACAATTTAATCACTGTACAGGATTTTGACACGGTAATGTATAATCAAATTAGCCCCTGATGTTACGTAAATTAGTTTAAACATAATTTATTTCAATGAAGATTGAAAGGGGTTGGGCCACAAGTTCTACCAAGTACGCACCCCTCCCTAGAATATGCATGGATGTCTGAGAGTACTAGATATTGTAATTTGAATTTTGGCAATTTAGTGGTCAGAATAAAGTGACTGCTGCTAAAATATGTATGTTTCCCTGTGACGCTTTAGAAATAACAATTGCGTTTAAGTCTAGCAGAGGATTCACAAGAGACACTCTGACATTAAGAATCCTTAAATATTTTTTTAAACAAGAAATATCTTTTAAAAAAGATATTCAGCGGCATTCAAATATTGACACAATGTACAAAACAATCTCTGCAATATTTATTTCAATGTTTGGAGATTCTACTGGTACAGAGAGATAGATCTATGAAGGGTTGCTTGTTATTGTACTAGCAGAGAAGCATGCAATGAAAATGACGTTTAGTAGAAGAAGCTGTTATTGAAATATTTCAAGTTGCTTTTATAGGAAATCACTTTTAAAATGTACGATGTCAAAGTAATGTTTTAAAACTATCTCAAGTTAGTTCTTTAGTTTACCTATAATTATAAAATGTACATGAAAGCGCTTATATTTGTATTGATATGAAGATAAGAAATTGGATACACTTTAAAGCATAAAGTTTTTGTTTGTGCAGAGTCTGTAATTCCTTAAAGAACGGTATTTATTTAGCCTAGATCAACGCTTTAATCGACTTGTGTGCATCATCATTAATGACATCATTAACTGAATGTGAATTATGGTGGTTTCGGCAAAGTACCTGTTCGTCAAGGTGGACTTTATTATCAAATGTTGTATTAATTGATAGCAAAATGATAGTAAAAATTTGAAAGTTTAATAGTGGTTTCGACAAACTGGTAATATTGCTCAGCAACCATTACCATGAGGTGATACATATCAGTACATCAGTACTTTGATTTTATGGGAATTTCCAGGTCTTAAAATATATTTCAAGAACAGAACTTTCGACAGTCAACAGTCTTCAGTCCCATGCTAAATATCTGCGTAAATAAGGATTTTCTGTACTATATGGCGTTTTGACTGAACTCTAAGAAGTTTATAGAACATGTCTGTGTAATGGGAAGTGTTAATTGAGGAAGTTATCAGATCTGAACAACAACTGTGCTCCATAATTATTGATAATTCCAATGCAGGGTCCTAATACGATGCCGATATATTAGGAATGTTATCTGAATCCAAGTTGGTTGCAAAGGCGAACCAGGTCGCGAAAGGCCGGGTGCATGTCCAGATAAGATACGTAAATTAAAAGTACAAAAATGAGTCATGCAGGAAACACCACATACAGAACAAACAGTCGCCCGGAGCCATTTTCATGAATAACTCCTTTGTTTCTCAACCAAACCCTATATTGTGCCCAATCTTTGGAATCGCCTCTTGGGCACAACATAGGGTTTGGTGGAGAAATGACATTTTAGTAACTGAGTACGCACATTTACCAGTTGCTTTTGCTGGATTTAGATTAGTGGATATGGCGTCTCCTAGATTTATGCATAACATATTATTCAAGTGGCCATTAACCCTTTCATCGCCGATGTCGCATACATGCACCATGACAAATAGTGCAGTCCCA